>CM076578.1:1364261915-1364439554 GCA_034641835.2 Pinus albicaulis
GAGAGAGAGTCTATTTGTTTTCTAAATGGGATTTAGTAGATGGTATAGGAGAATCCTCTAATTCAGCTGCTCCTTGAATTCCAAAAATATTAAGGCTAGGGGTAGATGGTGGTGAATCTGGTCTATGCCTTGAAGAAGATGGAGTTGTGAAAATCGAACTCTTGGCTTTAGCTATAAACCTTCCCCTAGAATCTCTTGCTCTATGCATGTCATTTTTAATTTTTTAATTTTTAAAAGTTGGGCTAATAATTCTCTTTCTGATCTTCCAGGTCACACTAGGTGCAAGAAGAGAGCATACTTAAGAAATTCCTGAACCAATAACTCTCTTTTCTGATCCTCCAGATCACACTAGGTGCAAGAGGAGAGCATACTTCAAGAAGTTATCAAGTTTTCCCTTCTTTTATGATTTTTTTTTTTTTTTTTTTTTAAGAAATTGGCTACCTAGTTACACTTCCCCGGCAACGGCGCCAAAATGTTTGGTCAATTTAGTGTGTCCTAAATTGCTGCATTTAATTTGTCAATTCGAGATTCGTAAGCTGATGAAGTGCGGCGCACTATATGTGCAAGATAACCTATTTCTTAACTTTTTGTCATTTTTGGTTTTCTAAGATGAAATGGAAATTCTAAAATGAAAACAAGTATGGTTATGTTTGTTCAAGGAAATGATATCCTCTATAATGATTTACCAACTTGAAACTAAAAAAAGAAGAATTTGAAACTTACAATGACAAAACTTGAAAGGAAATGAAAATGTGTTGTTGTAATGAAAAGGTGCTGCTAGTCTAATAAATCAAAACAGTGAACTAGTGAGCATGAAAACCAAACTATTCTTACTGCTGTCTAAACACAAAAGAAACTATGCTGAAAGAAATCCAAAATTGCAACAAAGTAAATCTAAATCAGATTACATCAACTTGTCTTCTGATCCCTCATCATTAGTCCAGCTATGATTTTCGGAAGTAACCATAAACAACTTGAGTAACTGATATCTAATTTGTAGAAAGTAAACTAATATCAAACCATACATTCATAATTCAATTCCTCACCATCAATCCAGCTGTGGCTTTCGGAGGTAACTGAAGATCTCATGCACAATTTAATATATCTAAATTTGCAGAAAGGAAACTAATACCAAACTACACATTTCATAATACAATCCCTCACCATCAGTCCAGCTGTGGCTTTCGGAGGCAACTGTAGATGTTATGAGCAGTTTAATATATCTAAATTTGTAGAAGGAAACTAATACCAAACTACACATTTCATAATACAATCCCTCACCATCAGTCCAGCTGTGGCTTTCGGAGGCAACTGAAGATGTTATGAGTAGTTTAATATATCTAAATTTAACTACTGAAGCAAATGAGAAAAACTGAATTAAACAAAGCAGTACTGAAATTAAACATAAACTAAGAAAAGAAAATTAGCAGCAGAACAATGTTAATTTCATGTCATTAGTAAAAAAGTTATGCAAATGCCCGGGCTGCCTATCTATAACATGAAACAAGAACACTGATCAGTAATCAATAACATAAAACATGAAAGACAGAAGTGAAATGGAAAGCATGAAAGTTTATAAACAGAAATGAAGCATATATACCATGAAAGATGCAATGTATAAACATGTGAATGGATTATGGCACAATGAGCTTTAAAGAAATAAAATAAGAACTATACAATAATGCACAAAAACTTGGCGAGTGCAGGGGCCCTCTACACCAGCCTTGGCAACAATCTTCAAGTACGAATTATGTTGGAAAACAGAGTCTTCTTATATTAAAATGCAGTCATAACAGTAAGGTGGTATTACGGCACAAAGGCAGCATAATTACATTACAGAGCAGACTAATAAAAACCAACAGAGACTAACATTGACTAATCCCATATGCGTATGCAAACGCGTTATTTATAACAAAAGAAACATAACTAATTCCTAAAGTTTATGCTGGTGGAGAACACGTAGACCATTACGTCCACGGATCTAGGATCATGGCCATATTGAAAAGTAAATCTATGAGGAGTGGATGTTTGAATTCAGCTAAGGAGCCATGTACAGATGTTGATTTATCCTCCGCAATTTAGAAATGGCCATATGAACCTTCACGTGACACGAAACAGAGTCCTGTCACCGTGAGACTCTACGGTTGACTTCCATTTGGACGCTTTTGACCGTAGCTTCTTTAGATGAGTTTTCTCGAGCCAATAGGACACGAACCATGTCCACATCATTTCTGACTTTCCCATGTTGCTCGTTTTTCCCATAGACACCTGTAACATAGAGTTTCACAAAATGGCTGCGGAAAGTTGCAGCAGCTGCGGAAAGTAGCAAGATTCCGCAGCTAAATGAACAAAATATAAATCAAACAACAGACACAAAAATATAGTTAAAAACCATGTTAGATGCTCTTTTGCAATTAATATACAATGATATTGACAACTTTGGAGGTTCAAGTGAGTGAAAAAGGTATAGAAAAGTGTATGGAAAAGATGCAGATTTGAGACTCAACACCTACCCTGGGAGGGTTTTCTATTGAGCTCTATTCCTTATCATGCATTGGTGCCATATTTAGGAGGTTGTTGCTAGGATTTCAGCTAGTAAACCTGTGGAGGATTCATCCTAACAATTTTTCTTCAGATTCAGTCTTCTAGGAGTAGCATATATATATTCTTCATTCAGTACATTGCGATTTACCTCCACGCAACAGTAGTCCCTTTAAGGATTGCACAGTCCAGTCTTGTAGATCCATTGGATGAAGGAAGTTTAAAGTATTCTAGCTAGAAATCCTGTGAGGGATAATCTCCTCACATTGGATCTATTGTTTCCATCACTGAAGAGTTGATTTAAGACATCTAGGAGTAGGCTATTAAGCCTCCCTCTCTTATAGCGTAGTTTTCTGAAGCTGTGGTTCATCTAGCAGCTATTTTCAGTGGAGGAGATTAGAGGAGCTAGATCTTAAGCTTCTAGCCCAAGGATATAGAGAGGGGATCAGCCCTTCTTGCTTAGAGCTAATTGTACATCATTGTAGCCATAATAACATTAGTTCATGCAGTAGTTCTGCATACCCAGCAGCTACATAGTGCAAGCCCTAAGAGGGTGATTTCCTTAGAATAATAGATCTGATAAATCCTTTCTGGGTTATCTTGGGGATCCATCATAGAGCCCATATCTAAAGTTTCAACATCATCAGAGCTTCGATACAGCCTATATATGAATTTCTATCTTTCTGGCAGTTGCAGTCCTAGAATTTGCAACATGGAAAGTGCAATTTGCCTTGCAGCAGTCCAACAGTTACGCAGTCTCTCTTGAGGGATCATTTCAGGGTCATTATAGGCCATCTCTTGGCATGAGTGTCTCATATTTTGAGCACTGTTGTACTTTATTTTCAACTCCCACATAATAAAATGGCTCAGACTATTTGTACATTTTGTTGTTGTCTTTAGATTAATTGTTTACTTTGCTTCAGTTCTTATATTGTGTTTTATTATTACTACATTCTCCCTTTTGGGATACTATAATGGAATCAGAGCATGATCTTTGGCTCATCTTGTGGACACTTCATCTTTTTCATCAAAATAAGAAGCAGATAGAAGAGATCTATCATGATGGAGGACTGTAATTTTTCCACTCTTCTCTTTAGATCCATGGAAGATCTCTCCAAGGAGGTCAATCAAATGAAGAGGGAAAGGAAAAAGGAGGATCCAAGAAGAATATTTGATGAGGAAGGTCCAGGCACTTCCTATCAACAAACAAGAAAACTGAAGGATCATATATCTCCTCATATATATTATGTCCACTTTCTTTGAAGAGGGTGAATGGTATAGTCATGAAGAAATAAGAAACATGGAACCTGAGACTCATGATACTATTAGTCTATATCTTGAAGAGTACAAATCATAGTCTATTGCATTCTAAGAGAAATTAACTCTCTAACAATTCCTCAAAATCAAAGAAGAAAGAGGATCTTATAGCAGCAATAGAAAAAAGAGGCACAATAGATTCTATTCTCATACATTTGATGGATCTTCCACAAGCACTGTTAAGGCTTGGAGGAAAGAGTTAGATGAATTCTTCAGGCTACATCCTGTAGCTGGAAGAGAGGTTGTTCAGATTGCGGCACTTCATATTTAGGATGAAGCCAATGATTGGTGGTTTGGTCACATGGAGCATCCAAAGGTGACTAAATATTCATATTTCTTTCACAAGTTGAGAAAGAAGTTTGATGTGAGAAAAATAAAGATGTGTCACAAAGAGACATTTCCTAAGGAAACAAGGGAGGATGTCATTCTTGTCACTCTGGACAAAGAGTCACTACATTCACCACCAGCTACAAAGGTTCCTGTATCCGGAGAACAGACATGTGCATCTTTGCAGGATAGTCTTAAGATCTTGACATATAGAGTCCCATGCATGATTTAGGAGATGCATGAGAAAAGGGAGGTAGTTTCCAACGCTGGTACATTGATAGAATAGCTACCATCTCTCTTACCAGCAGTTGGAGAGACCATTATTTCGGTTGGAGGAACTCTTGTGGTCATGTAAAATGTTCCCACACATGAGTTAATCCAAGGTATGCATGCACTTTCATCTCATATTGTTTCAGTACCTTTTTTTGAAACTTATGGGGACATGCCATCAGGGCCATTGCATGACCAAGGATTATAACAACATGCTAATTTGGAGCAATAGCATATCAATGTGTAGAGGACCATTGAGGTTGATCAAGGAGGAGATGAAGAGCTATCCCAGTCCATCATTGTTGAGCTACATTCAACCCTTTGAGTTGAAGTGTAGAGTTTTAGAAGATGGGATGAGCATGATCCTATGTACAATGGCTAGGTATGAGTTCAACATTGTTCCTTGCCATGAGATAGCATATGTATCACCATGAAAATCTACAACATTTTCACTTATTATTACTGATGATGAAAGGGCCCCATTATTCTTGAATAATTATAAAGGTAGCTTCACTCATGAAGCAATGGAGGTAAAGATGATTGATGGTAGACATCTTGAGATGAGGAATCTTTTGTCCTTTCTATATGCCACTTTCTCAATGAGAATCTCACAGATCAAAGAGAAACTTCTACTTGCAGCATATCCAGAACCTCATTGGTTTTGGAGGGCCATTGATGAGAAGAAGATCTCATGGAGAGGTCTCATTGGGGGTGCACTTCAACATCTCATGGAGTGAAAAGTTCTTCATCATTTTGAGTGATGCAGGAGCATTAGGCTCAGAAAATTCTTTGTATTTTAATAGATTTAGGGGTCTTGTGTTTTCAAAGGAGTTGGTTTCCTATGTATTAATTTTAATATCTTGAGTGAATTAAGTGAGACATTTAGAATAGGAATTAATTAATTATTGATAGGAATTTTGTAAATGTTCTAAAAAATCGGAGAACTTGAGAGAATTAGGATAGTTGAGATTCCATAGGGAATGAGAGATTTGAGAATTAATTGTAAATTCCAAATTAGGAATTGGTTTCATGATTTTGTGGATTAGAGAGGATCTTTAGGGATAAAGAATAGATTTTAGGACTCGGAGGATATTTAAGATTTTGTTGAGAAGATAAAGGATCTTAAACCAGAATTGGTTTTAGAACCTTTTGTATAGAATGATAAGCCTCAAAGGCATGAGGAGGTATATTCTAGATAGAACAATATTCTAGATACGGTGTTAGATAGGAGATTGTAGCCTACGGGTACAGAAAGATAGAGACCACTGACATAAAGGATTAGTCCAATGACAGTAATTAGGTTTTTGATGTATCTATAACATTTGATTAATGAATGAGGAATTCAGGTGAATGTATGAGTTATTCATTTCATGTGTTGAGTGATCATAATTGGGGATTCACGGGTTTATATGATAACCATGATAAATAAATTCCAATTTGATATTAATTCTCTCTGAGTAATAGAAGACTTAAAAACTAGATAGAGTACGTGTGGTTCTAGTTTGGATTTAATGAATGCATGTATGAGCATATTTGCATAACAAGAATGTGTAGGTGTATCTGAAGAGAGCCAAAAAGCACAAGAAATAATAAGAGAGTTAGAGGTAGAAGAAACAGAAGGATGATATTGATGTAAACTGGCCAAGAGACAAGACTCCATAATTTCTGTTTATTGAATAATTGAATTAACTATGTAATGGCATACATTATGTTCCTCGTGTAAAATTATTGTGAAATCAGTGTGAAGGTAGATTTCGAAGGTTGATTTCAACTAAAATGGTATCGTTGAGATCGAACACATGAAGTAGGATTTTATTTCAAGCCATAGGCTCAAGAATATGGACCCTACAATTGTTATACAGTTCTTTTAAACCATCGGTTGAATATTTAAACCAGAACCGCCGGGTGGAGAATGCACAAGAATGAAGTGGTTTCCAACCTAGAAGGTGGTATCTCGCATACAATAAGAGTAACAGTTGGTAAAGGTTGGAGCCAAAAGTCAAGTAGCATCACACTTCATGGAGAAGACGAATGGAACTATGTAGTTCATAACCTCAAATTTTGGTGGAAATCGTGAGACAATGGCACAATGGAGTGGTGAAGCAGGTTTCATAAAACATTAAGTTATTTTCGTACAACTCAAAGGTAGTAAATGGTATTGTATGAGACTGTATGATTAGCCTCTGAGAGCGATGCGTGGTGTTATAAAACCACCTATATCACTTAGCTTTGAAACATTAAACATCGGTTGCGTTGAAGCGCGATGAAGTGCTAGCCGTTGGATCAAGAATGAAATTTACGAAAATCATTTGATCATAGATGTGATACCAATAAATGTGCTCGATTGATGGATGTGTACAGTCTACGGTGAAAAGGTGTGTTGGTAATAGCTGTGGGTCCAACACATATATGTTGGCACTTTTGGTTTTAAACAAAGTAAAAAAAATCATAGCCTCGAATTCCATAAAGTGGATGTTTAATTATGGTTTAGAAACATAATTGTGATAAATGAAAATAGCTTCCGCACAAGGGATTGCCACTGTTGAGTTTATCTTGGTTCATGTACATGTGACTATGTATTTCATATGCATATTATGGGTAAATGAAGATTATGCTGCGTCATGTGGTATCAGAGCTGGCAAAAGCTCTTTTGAAGGTTCATTTTTTTTTTAATTAAATTAGAATTGTACAGAATGCATATGTGATGGAGAAAGTGAGAGGAGATCAGATATTAAATCTGATAAGTAGTAGATACACAGAGTTGATGTGTAACAGACATTTGTAGAAATAAATAAGAACAATCCATTTAGTGCAAATGAGTGGTAAAACAAGATCACACAGAGATCTTGAAGGTGAGGTGTTATGTGCTATTTCAATCTAGTTTGAAGATTATGTTTGCAGAATTTTGGTTACAAACAGTTGAAGAGAATCTCAGGAAAAGAAGATCATAGCCTTAAGAGAAGTGATGAAGGAATCTAGTAAGAGTTTCTGAGTGAAAGCAAAGTGTGGAGTAGAACCTTTAAGAATTCCAAAAGAGTTTGGATAAAAGGGAAAATTGTGTTCTAAAAAGAGCAGAAGAGTTAAAACCTAGAAGGAGCAGAGAGAAATTCTAAAGAGGAGGTTCCAGAAATAGAGAACCATACTTTCCAAAAGTCCAAGTCTATAGAAAGACTTGGTGAGGTAAGTGGCAACAGGAAGGAATTTTTGTTGCAAAGGCTTATAAAAACTCATAGTGAGGGAGTGAGTGATTAAATCACAGATATGGAAAGAAGAATATGACTACTGATAGTCATAGCAGGGGTTCCGAGCAAGACCACAAGAGATTAAAGGAGAGAAAATTTGGCACAAGATTTCAGCAGTGAGACTGTAGGAAGAACTTTTGAAAGTTCTTAGAAATTGTAGCAAGACCTTATTTGATCCGTATTTTATGCAGGAATGCAACAAAATACAGATATAACCATAGATACAGAGATGCAGCAGAAATAATGCTTCATTTTATTAATAAATGAATGATTGAAATAAGCTTACAAACATAATGAAAACAAGCTAGCTAGGGCGCCGGTAGCTATCTCTGAGAAGATATGTTGCAGCTACAGGCCTCTGAACTGTGTTACATTGAGGCTCGCAGGCCTATTACAGACATAATGGAAATAAAAGAGCTATGGTACCGGCAGCGTATCCCTGAGAAGAGATGTGGCGGCTACCAGCCCCTGAACTGTGTTATAATGCAGACATGATGGAGATGTGGCAAGCTAGGGCACTAGTAGCGCTTATCTCTGAGAAGAGATGTATCAGCTCCCAACCCCCTGAACTATGTTAAAATGCAGACATGATGGAGATGTGGCGAGCTAGGGCACTGGTAGCGCTTATCTCTAAGAAGAGATGTATCAGCTCCCAACCCCCTGAACTCTCTTACAATGAGGCTCGAGGGCCTATTTATTGGTGAGAAACAATGTAGAATCCGAAACGTCCAAAATCCTAACCGTAGGAGATGAAGCGCCAAAACTGTGGGCCCCGTTTGGGTAAATTGGTGGTTCAACTTCCCAGGGACGTAACTTTGGCATCCGATCTCCGTTTGATGCGCTCAATAGCTCGTTAGAAAGATATGTTCGAGGAGTACAAGTTTTGAACCAGCAACATCAATCCATGGACCCATGTTGCTCTTCGTTTTTCCAAAAAATGTCGTTTACGGCCTCAAAACAGCTCCGAAAGTTTAAGACTCGAAAAACTGCTAAAAATAGTAAGTTGTGTCGAAACTTACAAACTGAAATAACTGATGGTGGGGGTTCAAATGGACTCGATGGGTGGCCACCAATATCCACCTGGATTATTAATGCCCAAAAACGGCTCTGGGTGTGCAGGACCCGAAAACCTGCTATAAATAGTAAGCTGTGCTAAAGCTGAAAAAATGAAAGAATTGATGTTGCGGGTCCAAATGGAATAGGTGGGAGGCCACTGATATCCACCTGGATCATTCCTCCCTCCTTAGGAAGTAATGGTATCCATTGCGTTAAGTTCCTCCATGGGGGGGGGGGGGATTTCGCTGAACTTGGTGTTGGATTTGTCCAGGATGTCATGGACTTGTTGGTAGACATGTTGGATGTAGATGTGCCACCAGTGGGTAGCCATTGAAGGATCTAAAAAATAAATAAATAAAAATTGTCCATCATCTCGTTCCTCTATTTCTCTAGGGCATCCTCGAGCAAGATTTTTATAGGATCTCCTACTCCCTCGTCTTTCTTTCCTTCTGCCATGGGGGGTCGTCGAGGTTGCGAGGTTGAACTCCTGATACCCTGGCCACGTTGGGGATATGAAAAGAAAAGCAGAGAAAAAGCAGACCCGCTCTGATACCACTGATCCGGATTTTATGCAGGAATGCAACAAAATACAGATATAACCATAGATACAGAGATGCAGCGGAAATAATGCTTCATTTTATTAATAAATGAATGACTGAAATAAGCTTACAAACATAATGGAAACAAGCTAGCTAGGGCACTAGCAGCTATCTCTAAGAAGAGATGTGGCAGCTACAGGCCTCTGAACTGTGTTACATTGAGGCTCACAGGCCTATTACAGACATAATGGAAACAAAAGAGCTATGGTACTGGTAGCGTATCCCTGAGAAGAGATGTGGCGGCTACCAGCCCTTGAACTGTGTTAAAATGTAGACATGATGGAGATGTGGCGAGCTAGGGCACTGGTAGTGCTTATCTCTGAGAAGAGATGTATCGACTCCCAACCCCCTGAACTGTGTTAAAATGCAGACATGATGGAGATGTGGCGAGCTAGGGCACTGGTAGCGCTTATCTCTGAGAAGAGATGAATCGGCTCCCAACCCCCTGAACTGTCTTACAATGAGGCTCAAGGGCCTATTTATTGGTGTGAAACAATGTAGAATCCGAAACATCCAAAAACCTAACCGTAGGAGATGAAGCGCCAAAATTGTGGCCCCCGTTTGGTTAAATTGGTGGTTCAACTTCCCAGGGACGTAACTTTGGCATCCGATCTCCATTTGATGTGCTCAATATCTCGTTAGAAAGATATGTCTGAGGAGTACAAATTTTGAACGAGCAACATCAATCCATGGACCCATGTTGCTCTTCATTTTCCCAAAAAACATCGTTTAGGGCCTTAAAACGGCTCCGAAAGTTTAAGACTCGAAAAACTTCTAAAAATAGTAAGTTGTGCCGAAACTTACAAACTGAAATAACTGATGGTGGGGGTTCAAATGGACTCGATGGGTGGCCACCAATATCCACCTGGATTATTAATGCCCCAAAACGAGCCTGATTCTTTTGTGACCCGAAACCTATTATAAATAGTAAGTTGGGGCCGGGCTAAAAACGAAAGAATTGATGTCGTGGTCCAAATGGGACACGTGGGAGGCCACCGATATCCACTCCAGACTATCTCCCTCCTTGTGGCGGCAATGGTCTCCATCGCGCTAAGTTCCTCCATGGGGGGGGGGGAATTAAATTGGTGTTGGATTTGTCCATGATGTCGTGGACCTGTTGGTAGACGTGCTGGATGTAGATGTGCCACCGGTGGGCAGCCATTGAAGGATCTAAAAAAAAAAAAAAAAATTGTCCATCATCGTGTTCCTCTGTTTCTCGAGGGCATCCTCGAGCAAGATTTTGACAGGATCTCTTGCTCCCTCGTCTTTCTTTCCTTCCACAATGGGAGGTCGTCGGGGTTGCGAGGTTGAACTCCTTATACCCTGGCCATGTTGGGGATATGAAAAGAAAAACAGAGAAAAAAAAAACCCGCTCTAATACCATTGATCCAGATTTTATTCAGGAACGCAACAGAATACAGATATAACCATAGATACAGAGATGCATCGGAAATAATGCTTCATTTTATTAATAAATGAATGACTGAAATAATATTACAAACATAATGGAAACAAGCTAGCTAGGGCGCTAGTAGCTATCTCTGAGAAGAGATGTGGCAGCTACAGGCCTCTGAACTGTGTTACATTGAGGCTCGCAGGCCTATTACAGATATAATAGAAATAAAAGAGTTATGGTACTCGCAGCGTATCCCTGAGAAGAGATGTGGCGGCTACCAGCCCTTGAACTGTGTTAAAATGCAGACATGATGGAGATGTGACGAGCTAGGGCACTGGTAGCACTTATCTCTAAGAAGAGATGTATCGGCTCCCAACCCCCTGAACTGTGTTAAAATGCAGACATGATGGAGATGTGGCGAGCTAGGGCACTGGTAGCGCTTATCTCTAAGAAGAGATGTATCAGCTCCCAACCCCCTGAACTCTCTTAAAATGAGGCTCGAGGGCCTATTTATTGGTGAGAAACAATGTAGAATCCGAAACTCCAAAACCCTAACTATAGGAGATGAAGCGCCAAAACTGTGTGCCCCGTTTGGGTAAATTGGTGGTTCAACTTCCCAGGGACGTAACTTTGGCATCCGATCTCCGTTTGATGCGCTAAATAGCTCGTTAGAAAGATATGTTCGAGGAGTACAACTTTTGAATGAGCAACATCAATCCATGGACCCATGTTGCTCTTCATTTTCCAAAAAAACGTCGTTTAGGGCCTCAAAATGGCTCCGAAAGTTTAAGACTCGAAAAAATGCTAAAAATAGTAAGTTGTGGCGAAACTTACAAAATGAAATAACTGATGGTGGGGGTTCAATTGGAGTCGATGGGTGGCCACCAATATCCACCTGGAATATTAATGCCCCAAAACGGCTCTGGGTGTGTAGGACCCGAAAACCTGCTATAAATAGTAAGTTGTGCTGAAGCTGAAAAACTGAAAGAATTGATGCTGCGGGTCCAAATGGAATAGGTGGGAGGCCACCGATATCCACCTGGATCATTCCTCCCTCCTTAGGAAGCAATGGTCTCCATTGCGTTAAGTTCCTCCATGGGGGGGAGGATTTTGCTGAACTTGGTGTTGGATTTGTCCAGGATGTCGCAGACCTGTTGGTAGATGTGCTGGATGTAGATGTGCCACCGGTGGGTAGCCATTGAAGGATCTGAAAAAAAAAAAAAAATTTGTCCGCCATCATGCTCCTCTGTTTCTCGAGGGCATCCTCGAGCAAGATTTTGACAGGATCTCCTGCTCCCTCGTCTTTCATTCCTTCCTCCATGGGGGGTCGTCGGGGTTGCGAGGTTGAAATCCTTATACCCTGGCCATGTTGGGGATATGAAAAGAAAAACAGAGAAAAAGCAGACCCGCTCTGATACCACTGATCCGGATTTTATGCAGGAACGCAACAGAATACAGATATAACCATAGATACAGAGATGCAGCGGAAATAATGCTTCATTTTATTAATAAATGAATGACTGAAATAAGTTTACAAACATAATGGAAAAAATCTAGCTAGGGCGCTAGTAGCTATCTCTGAGAAGAGATGTGGCAGCTACAGGCCTCTGAACTGTGTTACATTGAGGCTCGCAGGCCTATTACAGACATAATGGAAATAAAAGAGCTATGGTACTGACAGCGTATCCCTGAGAAGAGATGTGGCGACTACCAGCCCTTGAACTGTGTTAAAATGCAGACACAATGGAGATGTGGCAAGCTAGGTCACTGGTAGTGCTTATCTCTAAGAAGAGATGTATCGGCTCCCAACCCCCTGAACTGTGTTAAAATGCAGACATGATGGAGATGTGGCGAGCTAGGGCACTGGTAGAGCTTATCTCTAAGAAGAGATGTATCAGCTCCCAACCCCCTGAACTGTCTTACAATGAGGCGCGAGGGGATATTTATTGGTGAGAAACAATGTAGAATCCGAAACGTCCAAAACCCTAACCGTAGGAGATGAAGCGCCAAAACTGTGGGCCCCATTTGGGTAAATTGGTGGTTCAACTTCCCAGGGACGTAACTTTGGCATCCGATCTCCGTTTGATGCGCTCAATAGCTCGTTAGAAAGATATGTCCGAGGAGTACAACTTTTGAATGAGCAGCATTGGTCCATGGACCCATGTTTCTCTTTTTTTTTCCAAAAAAACGTCGTTTAGGCCTCAAAACAGCTCCGAAAGTTTAAGACTCGAAAAACTGCTAAAAATAGTAAGTTGTGGCAAAACTTACAAACTGAAATAACTGATGGTGGGGGTTCAAATGGACTTGATGGGTGGCCACCAATATCCACCTAGATTATTAATGCCCCAAAACGGCTCTGGGTGTGCAGGACCCGAAAACCTGCTATAAATAGTAAGCTGTGCTGAAGCTGAAAAAATGAAAGAATTGATGCTGCGGGTCCAAATGGAATAGGTGGGAGGCCACCGATATCAATGATCCAGATTTTATGCAGGAAAGCAACAGAATACAGATATAACCATAGATATAGAGATGCAGTAGAAATAATGCTTCATTTCATTAATATCAAATAACATAAATATGCTTACAAGCATAATGGAAATAAAATAGCTAGGGTGCTGGTAGCGAATCTCTGAGAAGAGATGTGATGGCTACAGACCTCCTGAACTGTCTTACAATGAGGCTCAAGGGCCTATTTATTGGTGAGAAACAATGTAGAATCTAAAACGTCCAAAACCCTAACCGTAGGAGATGAAGCGCCAAAACTGTGGGCCCCGTTTGGGTAAATTGGTGGTTCAACTTCCCAGGGACGTAACTTTGGCATCTGATATCCATTTTATGCACTCAATAGCTTTTTAGAAATATATTTCCGAGGAGTACAACTTTTGAATGAGCAATGTCGGTACATGGACCCATGTTGCTCTTCGTTTTCCAAAAAAACACCGTTTAGGGCCTCAAAACGGCTCTGGAAGTTTAAGACTCGAAAAACTGCTATAAATAGTAAGATGTGTTGAAGCTGAAAAACTGAAAGAATTGATGCTACGGGTCCAAATGGAATAGGTGGGAGGCCACCGATATCCACCTGGATCATTATTCCAGCTAAAGCTTGGAATAGACAGGGACAATGATGTCTTTAAATGAAGTGAGTGCAGCAACCAGAGAAGAGAGAAATATTTCTTAGTACAAGTTCTGAGAAGGAAAGAACTTGAAGACTAGGTAGAGGAGAAGCTTGGTGAGAAGATCAAATCAGTAGGAGGTTGATTGGTTGTAGGTGCAAAAGCACACATAGAAGAGAAGGTGACTATGTAAAGTCATGTGCAAGGTTCAGAAGAAAGCTATAAGATGAAGAAGAAGGGTGTTAAAGAAATGTAGAGGAAACAAATGAGTCAAGAGGAGTGTGACGAAGAGATTGTTGAGATAAGAGAACAATTTAATAATTTAAAGATGTTGATAAAAGAAAACCAAAGACAAGTTTGGGTCTCAAAGAAAAATACAGTAAAGTGGTCTAAATTACAGAGAAAGCTACAACAGAAACAAGTGAAGCAGTTGATAGAAAAACTTAGAGAAACAGAGTCAGAAATGGAAGTTTCCATTTGTAGACTAGAACAGGGTGAAATTTTGGGTGAAGATTAAGACTGGAGATCTTTGAAAGATCTTATGAATTATTGTGAGAATTCAAGACAACAAAAAGTTCACCTTGTTGAAGAAGGAATTATTGATGATTTCCTAAACTGTTGGGCAAGTTCAGATCAACGGAAGGATGTAAAGCCTTGTATTTTTGTAAGTAATTATTTTGATGTGATTACAAGTTTTTCAGATGATGAAAAATATTTTGAAACTGTCATAAAAAATGATGAAAGTATGGAAGAGTATCTTTTAGAAGATAAATACTTTGAAGCAGAGAGTAATGATGAAGAATGTCTCTTGAATGAGAAAAATAGTGATTTATTGCAACAAAAATAAATTAGTAATGCTTTGATATTTGAAGCTGTTACAACACAGGAAAAATTTCTTGTGAAAGAAGGAGATGAGATTCAGTCTGAAGAGTTGACATGTGAAGAAAAAATTGAGACTATTGAACCTTGTGATTTTCAAACTGACAATGCGTGTGAAAATGCAAAGATTATAAATGATGATGAAGTACTTATGAAATTTAGAAAAGAAATTGAATTGCTAGAATATTTACTGGAAAAATCAGAATATGACAATGAGATTGCAGAGGAAGGAGTTCACTTCAGTGGACAAGAATAGAGAGACATCATTGAAACAGATGGTGTGGAAGAGAGACTTGCTAACAGTCTCGAGAATCCTTTAGAGACTTATTTAGTGAGGTTGAATCAACATATTGATGTGCTGATAGAAGTTGAAATTTCATAGCAGCAAACATAAATATTGCTAAAGGAAAGAGAGGTACTAAGGCCTTATGTTTTTTATTTTAATAATTATTTTTTGAGTGTAGGTTTTGTTGCAGATGCTGGAGAAAATTTGACATAGGTGAGTAGTCAAGTAAAGAAAGAAGAAGAATAATCTGTGGACGTACTTAATCCATGGAACAAAAAGATTAGATTGCTGGAAATTATGCAGAGGAATCACGATTAAATACAGGAAGAGAAATCACAATTTCAATATTGGGAAACAAAGGAGATTGAAGAAATGTAGAATGAAAATATGCAAGGGTCAGAGGATAGCAACAAAAAACTAAAACAAAGTGAAGGAGATAGCCGTAAATGGCAGACAATAATGAAAGTGTCTCAGAAGAAGATAGCAACATGAAAGAAAAGAAGCAGAAGAAATAAGAGGAAGACAGTAGTAGGCTGTAAAAGCATAACTAGTGCAACAAAGCATCATAAAGTGTGGAGACCTGGAGAAAACCAACAAAAAAAACAACAACAAAAGACAAATTACAGAACAAGGTATGGGATTGAGGAAGACAAAGATTAAAAACACATGATCGGGAGATCGTGATTATTTTCAACCTTGGGAGTCTAATGCAGGAGCATTAGGCTCAGAAAATTCTTTGTATTTTAATAGATTTAGGGGTCTTGTGTTTTCAAAGGAGTTGGTTTCCTATGTATTAATTTTAATATATTGAGTGAATTAAGTGAGACATTTAGAATAGGAATTAATTTATTATTGAGAGGAATTTTGTAAATGTTCTCGAATGTTAGAGAACATGAGAGAATTAGGATAGTTGAGATTCCATAGGGAATGAGAGATTTGAGAATTAATTGTAAATCCTAAATTAGGAACTGGTTTCATAATTTTTTGGATTATAGAGGAGAAGAGATTTTAGGACTTAGAGGATATTCAGGATTTTGTTGAGGAGATAAAGGATCTGAAACCATAATTGGTTTCAGAACCTTTTGTATAAAATGATAAGCCTCAAAGGCATGAGGAGATATATTTTAGATAGAACAATATTGTAGATAGGGTGTTCGATAGGAGATTGTAGCCTACGGGTATAGAAAGATAGATACCACTAACATAAAAGATCAGGCTAATGACGGTAATTAGGTGTTTGATGTATCTATAACATTTGATTAATGAATGAGGAATTCGGGTGAAGATATGAGTTATTCATTTCATGTGATGAGTGAACATAATTGGGGATTCATCGGTTTATATGATAACCATGATAAATAAATTCCAATTTGATTTAAGTCTCTCTGAGTAATAGAAGACTTACCAACTAGATAGAGTAAGTGTGGTTCCAGTTTTGATTTAATGAATGCATGTATGAGCATATTTGCATAGCAATAATGTGGAGGTGTATTCAAAGAGAGCCAGAAAGCAGAAGGAAAAATAAGAGAGTTAGAGGTAGAAGAAACAAAAGGCTGATATTGACATAATCCGGCCAAGAGACACGACTCTGTAATTTATGTTTATTGAATAACTGAATTAACTGTGTAATGGCATAAATTGTGTTCCTGGTGTAAAATTCCTGTGAAATCAGTGTGAAGGTCGATTTCAACTAAAATGGTATTGTTGAGATAGAAAACATGAAGCAGGATTTTATTTCAAGTCATAGGCTCAAGCATATGGACCCTGTGATTATTATACAGTTATTTTAAACCATCGGTTAAATATTTAAACCAGAATGCGCAAGAATGAAGTGGTTTCCAACCCAGAAGGTGGTATCTCACATACAATAAGAGGAATAGTTGGTAAAGGTTGGAACCAGAAGTCGAGTATCATCACACTATACGGAGAAGACGAATGGAACTATGCAGTTTAGAACCTCATATTTTGGTTGAAATCGTGAGACGATGGTGCAATGGAGTGGTGAAGCAGGTTTGATAAAATTGTCAGTTGTTTTCGCAAAACTCAAAGGTAGTAAATGGTATTGTATGAGATCGTGCGATTAGCCTTTGAGAGCGACGCATGGTGTTATAAAACCACATATATCACACATCTTTGAAACATTAAACATCGGTTGAGTTGAAGTGTGATGAAGTGCTAGTCGTTGGGTCAAGAATGAAATTGACGAAAATCATTTGATCATGGATGCGATACCAATGAATGTGTTGGATTGATGGTTGTGTATAGTCTATGGTGAAAATGTGCATTGGTAATAGCTGTGGGTCCAACATATATATGTTGGCACTTTGGGTTTTAAAAAAAGTAAAAAAAATCATAGCCACGAATTCCATAAAGTGGATTTTTAATTATGGTTTAGAAACATAATTGTGATAAAGGAAAATAGCTTCCACACAAGGGATTGCCATTTTTGAGTTTAACTTGGTTCATGTACATGTGATTATGTATTTCATATGCATATTGCGGGTAAATGCAAATTATGCTGCGTCATTGAGGAGGATGGTAATCTACAAAAGGAGGATACAATGTTTATGTAGAAAATCATTCATCATCCACATTGAGATGAGTGGGTGAGGATGATAAGCAAGGGATTGCATGACCACTTGAAGTTATATGACATGGGCCAGCAAGAAGCTTGGTTATGCTGGTTGCTTTGGGGTGAGTTTGGTTACTACCCAAAGGCTCCTAGTTCTTTGATCCATGCCCTAAAAAGCACTCATGTAATGAAGAAGGAGGCATGGTTACGTTGGTTGCTCTTGGGTGAGTATAGTTACCACCCAATAGCTCATATCTCCTTGACTCATGCATTTTGTATCAATGACAGAATGAAGCAAAAGAAGGCATGTTCACTTGGGTTGAGAGAGTTTGGCCATCACATGACATCTCCCATGTTTATGTGTCTTGTATTGTTTATAATATGGCATAATACTCTCATGATATGTGATAATGGAGTTTGTTTGTATTGGGATGATATGACATTCCATATGTCATTCAATATGTTGTTGTTGCTCCATGATTCACATGATGATGTGAAGAGGCAGTAAGAGATCTTGTTGCCTTGGATTTTATTGGGGGACTTTGTTCCTACATACTCCCCCACTTTTCATGCTAGTATTGGAGGATGAAAGCAAGAAGCATTCCTCTGATGGCTCTTACTTGGAGAGTATGGACACCATACTTGGTATTTTGATGGTGTGGTGTGGCAACAAGGAGCATTGATACTGTGGTTACTATAGGGATAATATGGTTTAACATATTTTTCTACCAATATGTCTCTATTTCTTCTTTTGTACAATGTTGGGATGATGCTTAGATCCAACAGAGCCAACAAGGCTAAGGATGGAGGCATGAAAAGCCTCTCTTTACTTCATGCAGCATGGGATGGAGGTATACTTTGTGAGTTGGAACTTTCCTTTTGTGGAAATAACCATATATATTTATGTATCTCATGTATTGTGGAGGATGTTGGACAACTTATGGTTGTCACTTGGAGCTTCATGATTGATGACAGACATCTAGCTACATAGTTAGAGATCACTATAGACGTTCTAGAGAGGCAAATTTGGTGTTGGGCATACGTAGATCATTGTAGAAAATGGGGAGACCTTCCTTTTGTGGATGCCATTTGGAGGGGGATAGATTTCTCTAGCATCTACTTTTACAATTGATTGAGGACAAGCAACATTTTTCTGGGGCGGACTCTAATATTCCAAAATTTTGACATGTTTGTTTGGAATATTAGAGTCTTAATAAGCTTAATTAAGTAAGTAAATAAAAGGGTGGAGGGACCCATAATCCTCAAAGATGAATAAAATCAACTTTTGATGTGTGTATGTTGATATTCTAGATCTAGATCTAAATCATGGAGTAGTGGAGCAGCTCCATTAATGATAAAGTGGTGGAGATCAGTGTCTCATTTATGAGATAGATCATGGAGGATGAAACAGTCAAATAAGATGATGTGTCTTAAATGTGAAATTATGAGGATATTTAAAGAGGTCAACTGAGATTATAGTGCATTCAAAGTAAGATCATAAAGCACTTATGATAAGTTAGTGGAGGGAGTAATGCATTTAATGCACACATGATGGAGAGGGTGATCACCACATGTGAACATGATGGATTACATGTCACATGAAGAAACAACACAGTCAACCATGGCGACTTATGTACACATTTACAACACAGTTATGAAGTGGGCCTAGGCTATGGAAGGCTCATGATCTATATAATGAAGGTGAAGGCACAATAGAAGGCAGATTTGGATTATTCATTTCTTTGATCTATTTAGATCTATATCTGTCTTAGGACATTTCTATGCATGCTTGAGATTTTTAGCTAAGTCTACAGTGCTATTTAGCACAGGGTGTTCCTGAGGAATCTCACCCTTACCTACAGGGGGCTTCTGTGCCTACTCTGGGAGGGTTTTCTATTGAGCTCTATTCCTTATCGAACATTGGTGCCATCTTCAGGAGGTTGTTTCTAGCACTTCAACTAGTAAACCAGTGGAGGATTCATCCTACCACTTGTTCTTCAGATTCAGTCTTCCATGAGCCCCATATCTATATCTGGCATTTAGGCCATTGAGATTTACCTCCATGTAGCAACAGACCCTTCAAGGATTGTGTAGTCTAGTCCTGTAGATCGATTGGAGGAATGAAGTTTCCATTATTTCAGCTCAAAATCCTGTGAGGGATCATCTCCTCACATTGGATTTATTGTTTCCATCACTCAGGAGATGAATTGACACATCTAGCAGTAGACTATTGAGCCTCCCTCTCTTACAGTGCAGTTTTCTAAAGTTTTCGTTCATCCAAAAACTATTTTTAGTGGAAGAGATTGGAGGAACTAGATCTTTAGCTTTTATCCCAAGGATTGAGAGAGGGGATCAGCCCTTCTTACATAGAGCTCATTGTACATAATTGCATCCATGATATCATCATTTCATGTAGTAGATCTGCATACCCAACAGCTACATAGAGAAAGCCCTAAGAGGGTGATTTCCTTAAATTAATAGATCTCAGAAATCCTCTCTTGGCTATCCTGGGGATCCATCATAGAGCCCGGATCTAAAGTTTCAGCATCATCGGAGCTCCCATATTGCCTAGATCTAAATTTATATCTTTCTGGCAGTTGCAGTCCTAAAAATTGTAGCAGGGACAATGTAGGTTTTAACCCTGTATAGAAATTATCTACAAACGAATCTTAAAAAGAGAAAATAAACAATAGCGAGAGCATAAAACATAAAACATATATACACAGATATTTTCCCCTTGAATCCCAAATCGGGATGACCAGCTTGATTTTTCATTATATTCCTTTTAGTGTTACAACACATATATATACATGCCGAAGCATACATAAACCCCAATCCATTAACCCTAGATTAGAACATAACCGTAGTTCCTTTGACCGGATCTACAAAATACCAGGGGCCGAAAACCATCATGCCCCAAAACCATGTGCAAACCCATGCACAAAACCATCGATGGGTCTGCCCACCGGAAAATAAGGACCAATTTTTTTTGGGGGGCACTGCCCCAGACCTGAACGGGGGGCCTATTGCCCCCCCATATGTTCCGCGTGTGACTAGTCATGGAAAGAATATAACACAAACCCAACATTATCCCACTTGTTGTTTTCTTTTTGCAGGGAGCCACAGGAGAGTTGAATCATTAGCCCAACTTTGCAAAACCCATTGTTTCTCTACACCAAGAGAACTTCTGAGTGCTCACAGACTTTGTCAATGCATTTGTAACATTATTCAAAGTGTCCACCTTTACCAGCAACACCCTTTTAGCCTCAACCATATATCTCACAAAGTGATATTGAACATCAATGTGCTTTGTCTTTGAATGATAAGCATGGTTCTTAGACAAGAAAATTGCACTTTGGCTATCACAGTCTATCCTTATAGCTTGCTGCACCAACCCCGTACTTAAACACAATCTCTGCAGCCAAACTGCTTCCTTGCTTGCATGAGTGGTTGCCATGTATTCTGCCTCTGTAGTTGGAGGAGCCACTACAGATTGTCTTTTTCTCATCCAGTTGATTGCACCTCGAAAAAGGCTAAACACATACCCACTTGTATATCTTCTTTGGTCTAGATCTCCAACCCAACCAGCATCAACAAAAACACTAATGTCCAACACTCTTTCCAATCCTGATCTTCCCTGGTAGCACAAGCCATAATCACTAGTTCCACACAAATATCTGAAAACACGCTTCACTGTTGTCCAATGCTATTTCCCTAGGTTTGACATAAACTTGCTCAATACTCCTACTACATGTGCAATGTCTGGTCTAGTACAGACCATTGCATACATCAGGCTACCCACTGCACTTGCATATGTAACACGGGACATATCCTCCTCTTCTTCTTATGTCTTGGGACACTGTTCAGTAGAACATTCACTAGTTTACTATCCTGCATAATGAACTTCTACAATAGAGTCTTGACATAGTTCCTCTAGTTTAACCAAAGCTTCCTCTTTGCCTGATCTCTCTTAATTTCCATGCCCTAAATATAGTTTGCAGCACCAATATCCTTCATGTCGAATTTGGAGAACATTTGGGTCTTCAAATATTGGATAATTTCTCTGTCATTTCCAATCAACAACATATCATCCACATAAAAGACCAAATAAATAACACGGTCACCAATTAATTTAAAATAAACACAATGATCCTCCTTGCTTCTGGTGAAGCCGAATCCCCATATATAGGTATCAAATTTCTGATACCACATCCTTGGTGACTGTTTTAACCCATATAGAGACTTATTTCACCTACATAGTAGTTCTTTCTTCCCCTTCACCATAAAGACTTTAGGTTGTTTCATGTAGATCTCCTCTTCCAAATCCCCGTGAAGAAATGATGTCTTCACATCCATTTGTTCTACCTCAAAATCAAATGCAGTAGCAACAGATAAAAGTAATCTAATAGAAGTAACTTTGGCAACAAGAGAAAAAATAGCACCAAAATCAATCCCCGACACCTGGGAGTAACCTTTTGCTACCAACCAAGATTTGTATTTCTCCACCTTGCCTTCTACATTCATCTTCTTCTTAAAAACCCATTTGCTCCCGATGGGCTTCCTTCCAGCCGGCATCTCCACCAAATCCCATGCCTCATTTTTATACAAGGATGCCATTTCATCAACCATGGCCTCCTTCCAGAGTTTTCCATCCTCTGAATCTACTGCCTCCATGAAATTTTTGGGATCATCATTAGTTATAGTTAAAGAAAAATTTGAACAGAAAGTAGATGGACTATACCTTTCTGGTTGTCTCCTTTCCTGAACTGATCTTCTCACAACTGGAGTTTGTGGCTCTTCCTCTTTTGAGTCTTCTTCTATTGTAGAGTCTGATTCATCCTCCTTTAGCTCAAAATCTATCTTCTCAGGTTCTTTTGGTAGGACTTCATGTTTAAAAATATCTTTCACCTCTCTAAACACCACATCTCGACTATACACAACCTTCCTTGTTTCCGAGTTCCAAAGCTTGTAACCCTTTAAACCATCCTTATACCCAGTAAAGATGCACCTTTCAAATTTATTATCCAACTTGCTCGTTTTCTCCTTTGGAACATGTACATATGCATCACATCTAAATACCCTCAGATGTGAAAGAGAGGGTTTCTTATCAGTCCATACCTCATGTGGAGTCTTATCCTCCAACGTTGATGAAGGTGATCTGTTAACTAAGTAACATGCAGTCTTCATTGCCTCTGCCTAGAATTCTTGTCCTAACCTGGTACCACTGAGTATGCTTCTTGCCTTTTCCATTAGCATTCTGTTCATTATTTCTACAACTCTATTTTTCTGAGGTGTGTATGGAGTATTCTTCTACCGTTCTATACCACACTTCTTACAGAACTCTTCAAATTCCTTCTTGCAGAACTCCCCACCATTATCTGTCCTCAACACCTTTATCTTCTTCTCTATCTAGTTTTCCACTAGAGCCTTAAATTCTTTAAATTTGTCAAAGACTTCAGATTTATTCCTCAAGAAATATATCCATGTATTCCTTGAGAATTCATCTATGAATGAAACATAGTACAAAGACTTACCTAGTGATGGAATTGACACAGGTCCAAATACGTCATTTTGCACAAACTCTAATATCTTGTTCTCCCTCTTAGCACCAGAAGGAAAACTCACCCAATTCTGCTTCCCATACACACAATGTTCATAGAAATCAAAATCCAGAGAGCTATTGGACATACCTTCTACCATACCATTTCCATGCAGTATCCGAAGGCCCTTCTCTCCAATATGTCCAAGACTTTGATGCCATAGCATGGTCTTTTCTCTAGAGACCGGTAGGCTTTCCACTCCACTTTTGGGAACCGCAGAACTATTACACCCATCAATAACAGTTCTGCCATGAAGCTTCTACAGAGTTCCAAGGTGAACTCCCCCCATTAATACCAGTGCTTCCCGAACCATCTTACATGTATCTTTCTCAAACACTCTTTTTACACCTGCATCATCCATCTTGCTTATAGAAATCAGATTTCTGCCAATGCAGGAATGTGTAGAACACCAGGAAGTGTTCTAATCCTTCCACCTTGCAGCTTCAGCTTGAATTTTCCACATCCGACAATTCTGGCCTTCCTATCATCACCTAAGAAGACATCACCGCCATCATATTTCTCATACTCGCAGAACCACTCCCTTTGGGGAGTGAAGTGAAAGGATGCACTCGAGTCAATCAACCATGACTCATGATCTACATGTGTATTTGAAGAAGAATCCAAATACACATCCCCACCTTCATCCAAGGTGGTTTTTTCCTCTACAAAAGGATCATCATCAGATCCCTTTCCTTTCCTAGGAGCTTTAGATCTACAGTCCTTTTTGTAGTGCCCTTATTTTCCGCATTTCTAGCACACCTTTACAAACTTTCCAGGAGATTTAGATCTCCCTCTAGATTTAGATCTCCCACTCGAAACCTTATTCTTGTTTCTATTCTAGGACCTTCCTCATACAGATAAGGCATCTCCATTCCGAACCTCCATATTTCTCCGTCTGATTTCCTCCAACAGCAAGGTTGAGACTGCAATAACCAGACTGACCCACGAATCTGGTAGAGAACACAACAAACTGATGCACTTATCTTCATCTGAGATTTTAATATCAATAGATGATAGCTAACTTACCACAGTATTGAAGGCATTCAGATGCTCTGTCACCAAGTCTCCATCCTTCATCCTCAGGTTATACAACTTTTTTCGTAGGAAAAAATTATTCACCAAAGACTTAGATTGGTACAAACTCTGTAGCTTGTCCCATAAGGTCTTCGCCGTAGCTTCCCCAGATACATTCAACAATACTGAATCTGAGACACACAACCGTATTATGCTCTTTGCCTTCCGATCCAACGTCTTCCAATATTCATTTGACATTGTCATTGGTTTAGTACCCAGATCTACTGTGATCCACTGATCTTTATCCACCAACAGATCCTCCATCTTGAGCTTCCACAACTCAAAACTCTAACCATTAAATTTCTCGATCTCCATCTTCCCGCCGCTCGCCATCTTCTTTCATCTCAAAAATCGATCCCGTAGATCTCCCATTGAACAGGGTCTACCTCAGGCCCGAGAAAAAAACCCTCAGCAGTAAAGGCATCCCCTTGAAGCCGAAACTGCTCTGATACCAAATGTAGGTTTTAACCCTGTATAGAAATTAGCTACAAAAGAATCTTAAAAATAGAAAATAAACAATAGCGAGAGCATAAAACATAAAATAGATATACATAGAGATTTTCCCCTTGAATCCCAAATCGGGACGACCAGCTTGATTTTTCATTATATTCATTTTAGTGTTACAACACATAGATATACACGCCAAAGCATACATAAACCCCAATCCATTAACCCTGGATTAGAACATAACCATAGTTCCCTTGACCAGATCTACAAAATACCAGTGGCCGAAAACCATCATGCCCCAAAACCATGTGCAAACTCATGCACAAAACCATGGGTGGGTCCGCCCACTGAAAAATAAGAACCAAATTTTTTTTCCAAGCCACTACCATGGACCCCGACAGGGGGGGGGGGGCTATCGCCCCCCCTGTTACCCCCCCATGTGTGACTAGTTGTGGAAATAATATAACACAAACCCAACAGACAGTGCAGTTTACCTTCCAGCAGTACAACAGTTACGCAGTCCCTCTTGAGGGATCATTTCAGGGTCATTCTAGGCCATCTCTTGGCTTGAGTGTCTAATATTTGAGCACTGTTGTGCTTGCTTTTCACCTCCCACATAATAAAATGGCTCAGCTTCTCTGTACATTACGTTGTTGTCTTTAGAATAATTGTTTACTTTTCTGCAGTTCCTATATTGTGTTTTAGTATTAATGCATTCTCCCTTTTGGGATACTTCACAACACCACTCGAGATGAGCTAAGGATAAATTCATTTTCATTTGCATGTTCTATTTTTTTCTTTTATTAGAACAACATTCCTTTTATGAGTTGTTGGTCCCTATATAACATTAAACATATGTGAATTAATGTATTGTTTGACACATGTTATCTAATAATTTGAAGTACATTATTAATGAAAATTAAGAAAAGAAACTTATATTGGATCGATAGTATTTTTTCATTCATCTGATTCATCCTTTTGTAATTTTTCCATCAATATTTTACGCTCTTCTGGTCCTAGATCAGAAATAATATTATCAAGCTTTGTCATTTTCTGGCTCTGCATGTTACATATTAAACAATACATATTAGCTAAACTTACATATAGTTAAAAATAATATTTTTTGTAAAGAATTTATAAAGAAATTGCCTTTTTTTCTTTTCTTGATGTGTTATCAATATTTTTGTTACTTGATCTCTTGTCAGCCATTTCTTTATCAATATGAAACCTATACCATTTCATTCATTTATATATTTTATAAATAAATTGTCAACTTTTCAGGTAAAAAATAAAATCTCAAGAAACCAATGCGCCATTCATGGTGTACGCATTGACATCGGTGCGTAGTGGTCTTATAAACGCACCACCAAAAGAATATAATACACCGTATGGTGCTCTCTGTCAATAAGGAGCACTGGTGCATTACATGTTAACCACCACACCGATTAATGTAAACAAAATAATAAAAATCATCCAGTGTTAGTTTTTGTAGCATAAATGCCCCGCACAAACAAGGGACCACCATACAATGCTCTTTGTCAACTAGGAGACCCGGTGCAGTGCGTTATATGTTACATGGTGCACTGATTAACACAATAATTTTTTTTTTTGCGAAACAACATAAACATGGTGCGTCATAATGAAATAGTGTATTGGTGCACTAGGTTACGCCGGGCGCACCAAAAAAAAAAATATGTTTTTTAAAAATTCACGCAAGGGCTAACATGGATTGGGATCCGATTATGGAAGTCATCCCATGGGTTGGATGAATTAGGCCTATATATAGAAATACAAACCCTATAAATCTAAAATGAAAATCCCTAATTCTGAAATCACAGAAACAGGGAGAATAAAGGGAAAAAACATAAAGAATGTAGGGTTTAGGGTAAAAATGGATTTATTTTATTTTATTTTGTTTCTGAAAAATGAAAAAAAATTGAAATTTGTTTCTTACTGCATAAAAAAAACTGCAGAAAAAGTAAAAGAACAATAAACTCTAATCATGAGATTGTTTGAAATTATATGCTACAGGGTTTGAATAACGAGAGGTTTGGAATTTTTATTGTCCGAATACTTCTGTTTGAACGTATTTCACTGCTCCACAGTGCTCTCATGATCTCTTTCTCCAGGTACGTCTCCTGCAAATCTTTGGCTGAATTATTTTGCAAAAATAGTGAAATAATGAAAAATGTATAGTATTTAAAGAATTGTTCTATGAAATTTAAAAATCAAAAATATTTTTCTGTCCATTTTTTAATTTACCGCTTTTTTCACTTAAAGAAAATATAGTTGCATTTTTTTTATTTGTGGTTATTTGTCACTAGTGAGTCACTTAATAGCACCGAACCGATGCGTTAGTTAGTAACACAGCTCCGGCGCACCGTAACTAAAATGCACCGGTGCGATGATCTGTACATTAGCACCGATAACAGGAAGTCCATTTTCAAGGCACCAAAATTACTTTTAGGTGTGCACCAAAATTTATTGCTGATTTTGCTCAAATGTAGGGAGAAAATATCATAATTATATCGAATAGACAATTCTTCAAAATCTAGCTCATTCCAAAATATTTCTCAAAGTCCATCACGGAGTTCTCCCTATCCATCTCGAGACATAATATTTACTTTAGATTTTATTTATATTTTTATTGTCTAATTGAATTTATGTTTTTTATCCATGTCAATCATGCAAAACTTAATTAAATTTATAATGTATACAAATTTGCAGGTTCGTGCAAATTCAAAATTGAATTCAGATGCACAAAATATTCAAACAGCTCCAAAACGTCGGAAGCTCTTATCCGAAGAAGCATACCGCAAGGCGCATTTGGTAGATGAAAATGGACAACCGCTTCACACTGCCAATTGTAACAATATTTCATCTTCTAGCCACAATCCTGGGAAAATGATGGTAATAATTATAATTGTTTGGTATATTGATTAATGTAATAATTTCAATGTCAAACCAATTAATCATGCAATATTGTCAACGTGGTTACTAATTGATATCATATATTTTGCACTAATCATGTTCAAATATTTTTTTTTTAAATTATTAGGATTCTAGTGATGATGAGCGACCTACCTACCATCTTCTGTTGCACCCCACGACAATTTAAAATCGAGAGAAGGCTGAATTAGGAGAAAAAATCAGAGAGGAGCAATACCAATAATGGTTTAATCAACCACCGATTCAATTCCCGCTATGTCTAGATTCACCAGTTAGGAATGACAACAACAATAGTAGTTATTCACAAGCTAGCAATGGAGGCAATAAAATAGAGGTTGTTATGGATGATTACTTAAGGGATATGATTGTGATGGAGACAATCTTGTTAGATGCATTCTAAAACAATGATCAACTAGGGGATGATTCTCATATCGCTGACACCTTTTTCGAAAGGCTTAAATTTTCTTCCACCACCCCTCTCTTTGGACTTGGCGGTCAGTTAAAGTCTACCCAGTTGGGGACAACAATGTTACTGTACAACTTGGAAGAAATTTTTTTCTTTTTGAATGCTTGTTTCTCGGGCTTTTTGAGGTAAGTTACCATAAAGTACTCCCTGATATAAATTTGAGAAATATAATCAACACACAATGAACATTACAAATGGTAAATTTTATGAACGTTAATAATTATATTGAAATTAATGTACATTGATTAATATATTTTTCCATGATCACCAACTACAGGTTATTCAAAGATAAGGTTCTTCCAAGTGATAATTTCTTTCCCGGTAGCTACGAAGAGGCAAAGAAATTGTTGAAAATGTTGGGTGTTGAGTACATATCATATCATTCATGTCCAAATGATTGTATTCTATATAGAGGAGAATATGCAGAAAAAGAGATATGTCCAAAATGTGGGCATGATAGGTATGATAAATAAAAAAATAAGGTTAAATCACGTACTGGTCCTCCTTTTAAGATATTGAGGCACATGCCTATAATCCCAAGGATTCAAAGGCTATTTTGTTGCAAAGAATTAACTATGTTGTAGGGATGGCATGCCTCACACAGAAGTCAGTTGGTAGTTATGCGAATCAAAACTGATTCAATAGCCATGAAGCATATAGAGGATACATGTCCCAAAAAACTCAAGGATGAAGTACGAATTCTACGACTCAGCGTAGCGATGGATGGCGTCAACACATATTCCCTCTAGAACACCAACTATTATGTTTGGCCTATAGTAGTGATCAATAACAATACCCCCCCATGGTTGTCTATTAAGAATGAACATCTTATGTTAGCTCTCAAAGTCCCTGGTAGAAGACAAGCGAAGAATACGGATGTCTACTTACAACCACTGGTAGATGAATTGAAGGAATTATGGGATGGGATAAATGTATACGATGTATCAAGACCCATAGCAGTAGAGAGGAGTTTGAAGTTGTATGGCATATGTGCTTACATGACACATGATTATCCATGCTTAGGAGTTTCTCTGGTAAATTACATGTTTAATTTATTGATTTTTTTATATATGTAACAATATTATTTCACATATTAGTTATTTAATTCGTTGTAATTGTTCTGATCTTTGTGATATTATTTTTGTTGGGAAAAAATACAGAGAGGGGGGTGAATCAATATTTAGAACTGAACAATTTTAATTTTATTTCTCTTAAAAACATGTGTTACAGTACTGCATCCAACATTTATGACCTGATATCTTATTATGTCTTTACTTAGAGCATTGCATCATATAAGCATGAACAAAAATCATAGAACAAACCATCAACACATATGAACACCGGGATTTAAGGTGGAAACCCAATTTGGGAGAAAACCACCGCTGCTATAATCTCAGTTTTCAATATTTATTATAGAAAAGACTTCTTACAATATATGCTGGTGCAGACTTCTACCAGCATGCAGGCACCCACCTGCAGAAGGCTACAACCTTCTCTCGTTTACCAGCTACCACTGGAAGGGAGCTACAAACCCCTTTCTGAAGGCTTCGACCCTCAGCACTACTGTAGACCACGTTTCATCAATTTTCATATCGGATCCACCAGTTTCCATGCGACATACATTGCCGATCACCAGATTTATTTATTTTCTATACACTCACATAAACCAGAGATTTATCATCATCAGATCATTCTATCCATGGGAGCATCGTAGTTTCAGATTTATCAGTTAAGACCAGAGCTCGCCCATACAGATATTCCTTGGAGAAAGTGTTCGTTCACCACCCTACACTACACACCCATTCTTCATGATTCTCATCACCTTATATAGTTTTCACTTTTAATAAAACCTTGGGTCAAAACCATTCACTTGCAAATGGTATTCCTGGACGGTATTTTCATTTACCACCCTTACGTACGTCTTTGAATTATTTTTAATTTATTTATCAATTTGAAGAACTTGATAAATAAATATTTATAACATTGAACAGAACTTTAGGATTAAAGTTAACCCTTTGCATTTTAACGCTTTTAAATAATATGGTAAACCTTTGACCCCGGGCCCACAAATATAGTTAATAGCCAATCAAACATGTGTGTGGTACCATAGGTAAACTTCGCGCAACTCCAGCGTCTGATCACTATTAGATTAGCAAGCTTCCACATCAATGGCATATATGCATATCGCTTGACCTCCAATACTGATCGTTAACGTGCGATGGCCTGCCGTACCTGTGTTAATCTCCATGCACCTTCAACAAATGATGACCGTCCGATGACCCCTTCCTAGATCAATGATGCTTAGCGATATCGCTGGGAATCCCGGGTCGAAGTATAACATGCAATGGCGCACGGTGAAAAGTGGTTTTGTGAAGTCGTACAGGGACACGTGTCGAGCATTCTATGGAATCGCTTCTCACTAGGAAATACCACTTGCCCGACGAGAGCGGTGCAATAAAAACCCGAAACCGTCGTTACTGTTCCTCTCGCTTGATTATTGTAAATTGACTTATTTACTGTGACATCGCTTGTGCTCTTCATCAAAAGATTAACCCATCATTTTGTTTATTGAGGCTTTACACTAGTTCAATGCAATCTTCGTAACATTCATAATATATAACACAAGAAATTCACACCAGATTCTCTTTGTGACCTTATAATCGTTTTTGATTCATCGTTCCACCTCTTCATGCTCCATTCTAGTTCCACAAGCACCAATGTATAGTTTCCATACCATGTTTCATTGTTCCATGAAATTTTCCAACATATCTCCTCTTTTTCTTGTTTCTGTTCCTTGACCGATACTTCCTCTGTTATTTTGATCAGATGCTCCTTTGTAGCCAATACCTTTGCCATCAATGACAATATTCCAACAATATCCCCCTTTGGCATTGATGGCAATATGCTTTCTCCGTAATACTCTTTCTTTATTTATGTTATAGAATCCCTTCTTTGCTTTTCATCCCCCTTTGACATCAATGGCAAAGAGTTGATCGAGATCCTTTATACCTACAATACCATGCCCCCCCTGATATCATACTGCATCTTCATAATATAACAAGATGACTTATAAATGTCAACAATGCATCTTTGTCTTATGAACATTGCTCCCCCTTAGCCTGTGAATTCAGAGATGCCCAATCAACACCTCATACCCAATTTAATCTTTTGTATTTAAGTAGACCTGATCTTCTGCATGGCAGAGACTACTACTAGTTTTTGTTTGAGATATTTGAACGCTTCCCTGGGTAGAGGTTTGGTAAATATATCAGCTACTTGTTCTTTGGAGGAAACATACTCCAATTTCACCTTTTGTTCAAGCACTTGTTCATGTAAGAAGTGATATTTGATGGGAATGTGCTTGGTCTTGGAATGCATAACAAGATTCTTTGAGATACTGATAGCACTTGTGTTATCACACATAATGGAAATGGGAGGTGAGCATTTGATTTGAAATTCTTGTAGGGTTTGCATCATCCAGAGAAGTTGAGTGCAACATGATGCAGCGGCCACATATTCTGCTTCTACTCTAGATAAGGCAATGGAGCTTTGCTTCTTGCTGAACCAAGATACCAATCGAGGCCCCATATAGAATGCACCACCACTGGTGCTTTTTCGATCATCAACACTTCCAACCCAATCTGCATCAGTGTATGCATGAAGATTAAGATCAGCATTTTTTGGATACCATAGTCCAAAGTCTTGAGTTCCTTGTAGATATTTGAATATTATTTTTATAGCCTGAAGATGAGACTCTTTTGGATTATCTTGGAATCATCCAACAATCCCAACTGCATGCATGATGTCTGGTCTAGTCCCAGTGAGGTAAAGTAGACTTCCTATCATAGATCTGTATTCAGGTTGATTCACCGTGGGGGAATCATCATTAGAACTGAGATTACATCTGGTTATCATTGGTGTACTTACAGGTTTGCAATCTTCCATGCCATACTTCTTCAGGATTTTCTTGAGATATTTTGCTTGTGACAAGAATATGCCATCTGTTGCTTGTTGCACTTGCAAGCCAAGAAAGAATGTTAGTTCCCCAAGCAAAGACATTTCAAATTATTGTTGCATATCAGAAGTAAATTTCTAACTCATAGACTCTTTATTACTTCCAAAAATGATATCATCAACATATACAACCACAATCAATAGTTTGTCATTTTTAGTTTTTGTGTATAAGTTGCTATCAGCAGACCCTTTTGAAAATCCTTGTTGATGAAGATATTTGTCAAGACGATAGTACCATGCCCTTGGAGCTTGTTTGAGACCATATAGAGCCTTTTTAAGTCTACAAACAAGTTTTTCATCAATTCCCAATATGAATCCTTCTGGTTGTTCTATATAGACTTCTTCTTCTAGATCACCATTGAGAAAAGCAGATTTAACATCCATTTGATAGACTTTGATTTGTTGGAAGCTTGATAAGGCAAGAAACATTCTTATGGCTTCAAGTCTGGCTACAGGAGCAAAGGTTTCTTCAAAGTCTATACCTTCTTGTTGAGCATACCCTTTCAACACAATTCTAGCTTTATTTCTTATAACATCCCCATTCTCATTTAACTTGTTTTTGAATATCCATTTAGTTCCAATGAAATTTTTGTCATGAGGCCTTGGTACTAATTCCCAAGTGTGATTCTTTTCAATTTGACCAAGCTCTTAATTCATGGCTTGAATCCAACATTCATCTTTGCTAGCTTGAATGACACTATGAGGTTCAATAGTGGACAGAAATGCTAGATTGCTAGAAGATCCCACAAGAGTCCTTCTTGTTTGTACACTTGATCCCTTTTCTCCCAAAATTTGAGATTCTGGATGATTATTTTGAACATATCGAGATGGAGCCTTTTCAGACAAATCCTCTTCAGGTTTTTCACTGGTTTCATTGTTTGTATCATTACTATTTGATGTATAAGGATATGTGTCATCATCATCTTCATATGTTGTTTGCTTTTCTTCTTTTGGAGCTGCAGGAGACTCATCAATAACAACATCAATACATTCAACAATCTTTCAAAGTCTTTTATTGTAAAATTTATATGCCCTACTCCTAGAGGAGTAACCGAGAAATATTCCTTCATCTGCTCTGGGTTCAAACTTGCCAAGTTTTTCATCATTATTCTTGATAAAGAATTTGCTCCCAAAAATTCTAAAATGCTTTATAGTGGGAGGATTACCATACCAGAGTTCATATGGAGTTTTATCACTATTTACACGAACATGTGCTTTGTTGAGAATGTTTGTTGCTGTATGTGCTGCTTCTCCCCAAAATGTGTCAGGTGTTCCGGAATCATCAAGCATAGCTCTAGCCATTTGTTGAATTGTTCTGTTCATTCTTTTTGCAACACCATTCTGTTGTGGAGTGCCAGCTACAGAGAACTGTCTTTTTATGCCATGTTGTTCACAGAATTCAAGAAATTCATTGGATGTATATTCTCCTCCTCGATCAGATCTGAGACACTTGATTTTTAGATCTAATTCATTCTCAACTAGTGCTTTGAAGATCTGAAATTTCTCAAATGCTTCATATTTGTGTTTAAGCAGCCCAATCCAACACATTCTAGAGAAATCATCAATGAATAAGATATATTATTCTTCACCACGGGGTGAATTTTTCCTCATAGGTCCACATATGTCAGTATGAATGAGTTCAAGAGGCTTACTTGATGATCCTTCCTTGGCATTAAATTGTACCCTGGTTTGCTTGCCGAATTGGCAAGATTTGCATATGATATTTTCAGGTAGAGTAATATTGGGAAGATTATGAACAACTTTAAGTCTGCTTGATTTGTTGATTTGAGAGAAGCTCAGATGCCCCAACCTTCTATGCCATAGCCAATTTTTTGAAGATTTACTCAAATAACATTGTTCTTTGGGGTTCTTCAATATATACAAGTTGTTTGGAGTTCTTTTTCCTTTTATAATTGCTTTACCTGTATCAAGATCACGTACCACACATTCTTTTGAACTAAAGACAAATTTAGTTCCTTGATCACACATTTGACTTACACTTAACAAGTTATGCTTTAATCCATCCACATACATGACTTCATTAGCTTTCACCTTTTCTTTTAGAAAAATAGACCCTTTTCCCTTAATGATCGCAGGAGTATCATTTCCAAATGTAACCTTCTTTTCCTTTTCTAGAGCACTATATGCAAGAAGTTTGTCTTTATCACCTATCATGTGTCTTGAGCATCCACTGTCAATGTACCATTGGTTTTCTTCATCTTCTGCAAATAACGCTATGCCACAATTTTCAACCTGTAATTCCTTCTTTTTCCATACTTTGGAGCTTGAAGGAACATGTTCTTTTGGCTGAAATTTTCTCCTGCATTCAGATTCTTTATGGCCAAAGTTATTGCAATAAGCACATTCAACTTCATTTTGAAGAGGAGAAAATTTGTTATAAGTATTCTTCTTTTTTTCATTATCAATCCTTTTCTTTCTTTCTTCTCTTGTCATGATGGTTTTATATGCTACACATTGAACAACTTTATGACCAAAATTGTGACATGAGAAACATTGTCCATTGAAGAAGAAATTTCTGCAATCATAAAATCTTCTATATGAATTTACTTTTTGATTGGTGTTTCCTTGATCGACATTCCCGCTAGTGTTCTTTGAATTGAGATGATCATGCTTTATCTGTAAAGATTCTTTATTGTCTTGCTGAGTGGAAGCATGTTGCAAACCCGCTGTAACTGCTTTTAGATAATTTGGTGCTGAAGTCTGAGAAGATTCTCCAATATATCCAAGTCCTGTCTTTATAAGAGGAGAACGTTGTACCTTGATAATATCATCTAATGTTTCAGATCCTTTAGCAAATCTAAGATTCAAAGTTTTTACTTTCTCAAGTTATTTTCTTAGACTTACTACTTCACACTCTAATTTCTCATTGTGTTTCTCCTTTTCTTCAAGCTGATTTTTCAGAGTTTCTATGATTATTTTACTTTCTTCTAAGAAAATTTTGAGTTTATTTTTTTCATCAAGAAAATAATTGTCTTCTAGAGCATCCACAAAAGTGCCTTTTTCTTATCTAGATTCTTTTTCAAATGCCATGAGAAGTCTAAGATCTTGTTCACACTCTTCCTCACTATCAGATAACCCATCACTATCTTCATGTGTATAGTAGCTCTTTCTAGTGCTAAAATGATTCATTTTTGCTACATCCTTCTCCTTTTTATGTGTTTCTTTATAAGGACACTTAGCAGCATAATGACCAACTCTTCCACAATCAAAACATTTGAAATGAAGCTTACCTCTGAACCGTCCCGTGCCAAGTTGAAGTTTCTTTACAAAGTTTATCTCATCTTCTTCTGAGATATATCCATATGCTTCTATTTTTTGTACTTCCTTCCCTTTTGTAGAAGTTCTAAAGACTACTTATTTGACTTCAGAAGGTCCTCCTCTTCTCATTTCATATGCAGTTAGTATGCCATGAAGTTGCACCATAGTAAGGTTTTGAAGATCCTACTTTTCTTCAAGGGCAGAAACTTTTGACTCAAATTTTGTCGTTAGTGATCTTAAGAATTTCTCAACCAAGGTAGATTCGGTTATTGTTTCTCCCAGGTTTCTCATACGATTTACAATATCATCAAGACGTAAAAAGAAATTGGCAATGCTCTCCTCATTATCCATTTTTAGATTCTCATATTGAATTCTGAGAGTTTGGAGTTTATCACTTTTTACCTTTGCATCACCTTCATAAGTGAGAATGATTTTTTCCCATATTGTCTTGGCTGTATTCAGCTGCATGACTTTGACAAATTTTGATTCAGTTAGACTTCCCAATAGAGCATTGACCGCCTTTGCATTCGTTTCATAATTCTTTCTTTCCGTCGGATCTATTGATATTGCAGCTGGATATTGATATCCTTGTTCAAAAATTTCCCATACCTCTGCTCCCAGAGACTGAAGATAGGATCTCATCCTTGTTTTCCAGAATATTAAATTGTTTCCGTTAAAGAGCGGAGGCCTGACAGATGCTATTCCATCTTGATTGCTCATCTTGCTTGATCTTCCTTCTAGCGGCTAAGATTTTTCAGAAGGACCTGCTCTGATTCCAATTGTTGGGAAAAAATACTAAGAGGGGGGTGAATCAGTATTTAGAACTAAAAAATTTTAATTTTCTTTCTCTTAAAAACATGTGTTACAGTACTGCATCCAACATGTATGACCTGATATCTTATTATGTCTTTACTTAGAGCATTGCATCAGATAAGCATGAACAAAAATCACAGAACAAACAATCAACACATATGAACACCAGGATTTAAGGTGGAAACCCAATTCGGGAGAAAACCACTGCTGCTGTAATCTCAGCTTTCAATATTTATTATAGAAAAGACTTCTTACAATATATGTTGGTGCAGACTTCTACCAGCACGCAGGCACCCACCTGCAGAAGGCTACAACCTTCTCTCATTTACCAGCTACCACTGGAAGGGAGCTACAACCCCCTTTCTGAAGGCTTCAACCCTCAGCACTACTGTAGACCACGTTTCATCAATTTTCATACTGGATCCACCAGTTTCCATGCGACATACATTGCCGATCACTAGATTTATTTATTTTCTATACACTCACATAAACCAGGGATTTATCATCGTCAGATCATTCTATCCATGGGAGAATCGTAGTTTCATATTTATCAGTTAAGACCAGAGCTCGCCCATACATATATTACTTAGAGAAAGCGTTCGTTCACCACCCTACACTACACACCCATTCTTCATGATTCTCATCACCTTATATAGTTTTCACTTTTAATAAAACCTTGGGTCAAAACCATTCACTTGCCAATGGTATTCCAGAACGGTATTTTCATTTACCACCCTTACGTACCTCTTTGAATTATTTTTAATTTATTTATCAATTTGAAGAAATTGATAAATAAATATTTATAACATTGAACAGAACTTTAGGATTAAAGTTAACCCTTTGCATTTTAACGCTTTTAAATAATATGGTAAACCTTTGACCCCGGGCCCACAAATATAGTTAATAGCCAATCAAACATGCGCGTGGTACCATAGGTAAACTTTGTGCAAGTCCAGCGTTCGATCACCGTTAGATTAGCAAGCTTCCAGATCAATGGCGTATATGCATATCGCTCGACCTCCAATACCGATCGTTAATGTGCGATGGCCCACCATACCTGTGTTAATCTCCGCGCACCTTCAACAAATGACGACTGTCCGATGACCCCTTCCTAGATCAATGGTGCTCAACGATATCGCTGGGCATCCTGGGTCGAAGTATAACGCGCGATGGCGCATGGTGAAAAGTGGTTTTGTGAATTCGTACAGGGACACGTGTCGAGAATTCTATGGAATCGCTTCTCACCAGGAAATACCACTTGCCCGATGAGAGCGGTGCGATAAAAACTAGAAACCGCCATTACTATTCCTCTCGCTTGATTATTGTAAATTGACTTATTTACTGTGACATCGCTTGCGCTCTTCATCAACAGATTAACCCATCATTTTTTGTACTGAGGCTTAACACTAGTTCGATGCAATCTTCGTAACATTCATAATATATAACACAAGAAATTCACACCAGATTCTCTTTGCGACCTTAAAGTCGTTTTTGATTCTTCGTTCCACCTCTTCATGCTCCATTCTGGTTCCATAAGCACCAATGTACAGTTGCCATACCATGTTTCATTGTTCCAAGAAATTTTCCAACATATCTCCTCTTTTGCTTGTTTCTGTTCCTTGACCGATACTTCCTCTGTTCTTTTGATCAGATGCTCTTTTGTAGCCAATACCTTTGCCATCAATGACAATATTCCAACATATTTAATGTGCCATGCATATTAATTGTATATAATAATCTCATAGTTCTTGTAAAAAAAGGGTATTTTGGATGTAAATGTTGTGGACCTTCTCTGAAAGCTATAATGTCCAAGGACCTACGAAATCCAGTGTATGATTTCTCTAGGGTATTCCTCCTAGAAGAAGACCCTTACAGAAGAGCAGCATCTACTTTCAATGGTACACGAGAGAGAACCCAAAGGCCTCCAATAACGACACAAGATGAATGGCTTAGAGAATATGAGAGAGAGAAGGAGAAGGAGTTCATATAAATTTTCGATTCAAATGGGGAGCCTATGTTTTATGATTTATAATTCTTCGACACCTATTGTAATATTCATAAAATAGCCATGAGCTAGTTGGAATATTATTTTTTTCTTTTGCTTTCTTGTTGATGAATAAGAGGATATGGAGATCCATAAATCTCCTTAATATGAATAAAATCAATGCCAATGTGAAAGGAATACATCTTGGTAGCTTAATTGAGCACCCTTAGGTGTGAAAAGGGGTTTGAACACCTTGACTAGGTCAACTTTGACCAAATCAACAACGTTGTCATGGAGTAGTGGTATTCAATGAGGGACAACACAGTTTTAGATGGAGACTCTTTGCATGGAAGTAGTGTCATAAATGAATGGGGCTTAGGGTTATAAAGCTCATCAGTTATATAAGGAAGAGGATGGAAGCCATATTTCATTATGTATTGGTATATGATATTTCTGAATATATGGTCTATTTAGACATATAGCTTTCTTTGGTTTTTTAGCTAAGATTGAAATTGTTGTTTAGCACTGGGTGTTCCTGGTTGGGAATCCCACCTCTTTCATTGAGTAGCTCTTGGAATATTCTTTTACTTCACTTCCACTATCAGGCATTTGGCCAAAGCTTCATCTTACATCTACAACGTAGATCCTATTGAGGGTTAAGTTTTTTGGAGGTTGCAGTGGTGGAGACCACATTTGGGTCACTTTAGTGCTTATTTTCAGTGGAGAATGGTTTCTTTCCATTGGGAGGATAGTAATAAAGGCCCTTGAGCATATTTTCAGATCTTGGCATCAAGCCGTATATTTATTTTCCCCTACAATGCAGTTTCTTTCTAGATCTGCATTATTTTGAGAGAGGAGTTGCAGGGTGGTTTCAACACACCATTTGGGGAGGAGGTTTTCTAGTGAAGGGGATATTCCTTTCATCTGGGAGGTCCATTGGAGGAGGCTGCATTATTTTTTATATCATATCAGCCACAACTTTCCAGATCTATCATTGCAGTGAATCTACAACCCTAGGGATTTGATTTAGATCTTGTACATTGGTGTATTGTTGTATACCCTTTGGGGGTTCTTTCCTAAAGGTTGTACAGAGCCTTGATCTATATTAGATCTATATTTTGAGGCATATATTAGCCCTTTATATTTTTTGTACTCATTTTCTGTAGCAGTTCTTTTAAAGCTGTGCTGCAGCAGTGTCCCGACATTTTGATATATAGTAGCAACACATATTTTTAGGGTTTTTCCATTAGAGGCTTATTCTATCTTGTTGTACATATTATGGCTCATTTATTATGCATATTTTTCTAGTGTTATAATCAATGAAAGGTCTCCATATTGTCTTCTTACTTTATATAATGTTCTACATTGTTATTCCAACATTTTTCACTATATTCCTGCTTCTCCCATTTGCGAATATTACAGTGGTATCAGAGCATAATCTTGGCACAACCTGTGCATTTTGAAAAGCCAATATGTCATATAAATAAGGAGATCCTCTTACAGATAGAGAGAAGAGGTATCAAATAATAATACACCGGAAGTTTGGTTATACAAATGATAAAGAAGACAAGGGTAAAACCCCTTTATGAGGAGGAGAAGATTAGGAGAAGGAGTTTCCTAATATTCTTCTCAAATTTATGCAAGAAATTGCTAGATAAATAAAGGATATGAGGATGGATTTATACAAGGAATCTCCTAAAGGATTTCAACATGGTGAAGGCTCCAAAATTTCTCATCACTGGAGTGATCAACTAGTGGAGCAGCAACAAGTTTCCCTACGCTCTACAATGTCTACATTCTTAGCAGTGGGAAATGAAGGGTTTCAAGAAAAATAATCCCTTGAAGACCATTTCATGGAGTATGAGTCTCAATCTCGATATTCAAAGAACGCTTGAGTTTTAAAAAAAAAATTCAGATCAAGGACAATAGGAGATCCAGGCATCACAATAGAGGTGGAGGATTAATTCAGAATCATGATCTACACCACACTATGGGTAGATTTTTCTTACCCAAATTTGATGGGTAATCTAAATGCATTGAAAAATCATGGGTCGAGAAGCTTGACATATACTTCCAGCTGAAAAAAGTACCGAAGATGGAGGCCATTAAAATAGAAGTGCTGCACCTTGAGGGTGAAGCACATGATTGGTGTTTCCATGGCTTTTCTACATTGGGTCATGCCAATGTAACTGCATACTCAGATTTCATAAGGAGGTTGGTGGAGAGGCTTGATATAGGATATCATAAAGCACCATTCATGGGGCTTGCAAAGCTCAAACAATCAGGTAATCTAGAAACTTACATTTCTGAGTTTTTAAAACTTTCTGTTATGGTTCCTGATTTATCTGTAGCAAGAAGGGTCTATATGTTCATTGATGGTTTAGATGAAACTCTTCATGGGTTGGTAGACTCTTCATGGGTTGGTTAAGTCTACCAACCCCACTACCCTTCAATATTCCATTGAAAGGGCTAGATATTTACAAGATTCCTTTCCAAAAGCAAAGGCAACATTTCAGCACAAGCCCTCTTTTCCATCAAAGGGAAAATATGAGAAGGATCCTCTTTCAAAGGAGAGCCAAAGTAAAAAACCTCTTGATGATGATGTCCGAAGAGATTTGAGGAGGAGGAAGCTTTGCTTAGCATGCCAAGAATATTGGGCACCCAGAAATAAATTTTCAGTAGGAAAGGCACACTACATAGAGGTCTTCTCAGATGATGAGGAGGAATAATAAGAAGAACAAGAGAGGGGTCACATCGGTGGAATAGCAAGAGATGATCTACCACCACCAGGAGGTGAGGATGAGGAAATTTCTCAAATTAGAGGGACTCTTGCATCATTAACAGTGCTACCAAATATCATAAAACTTCCACACAAGAAACGGAGTTGAATTTTCGTAGTGGAAGAAGGGACATGATAGTCCCATCTATTATGCATATGAGATTGGCTCATGAGACATCATTGTTTTATGGAAAGCCACTTGGGAGGCCACCTGATCCAAATTTGGTAAGACAGGTCTAACATCATGATGCACCATTCATAGATACAGGAGGAATGGGAGAATTAGGAGACCATGATACAGTGCTAAGAGTCTTGGGTAGACTCAAGGAGGAGGGAGACATTATCCCAAAATCATCATTACCCACTCTCATTTCAGATTTTGTGCTGTGTGAGGAGAAGCATGGGAAGGATAGAGCCTTCCAACATATACCTTTGGCATGGGAGATGTAAAGCAGAAGGGAAACCATATGAAATATTTCTTTGTGATAGATCATCAGCGCTGTCACTATGGAAGTTTGATCCATATTGGAAATCCCAGCTGTTGGTGGATTATTCTAAGGATATTTTTACATGTATGATACTTGCTGGCCAACTACATGAGGAGGGCTATTCATTCCAATATGAAGTAATATATTATCATGTTAGGATATTCTTATCTAGAGCCCCCAAGCTCAAGAAGAAGTTGCTACAAAGAGTACATGAAGAATTCCTTTTCAGCCATACTTATTCCATGCGAGTCTACAACACTATCATGGAGAGTTGCACTTGGGAAGGCTTTGAAGAGGAACTATAATAGTGTTTGAAAAGATGCATGGATCATGTGGAGATGGGAGAAATGCATAACTCAATGAAGGATTTATCACAGCCACCTCTTTCCTCTTTTGGGATGAGAGGGAATCTATTTATGGACCACTCCATTTGTATGAGCGGAAAATTTGGTAAGGAACATGCTTATGTACATGATGTTTCATTTGATGATTATTTGCATCCCTTTAACATGAATATGCAGGCCATAGCTCTAAGGAGGACCATTATTCCATATAAAATTCATGGCCAACTTTAGGCCACAAACATTTCTGAACATGGCCACTCCGTTGGAGGATATAGGGAGATGTTGTATCATTGTGGGTGCACTCCAAAGACACCAAAAGTTTCTCACATTTTCAAAACATGTGAGAAGGATATGGAAGAAAGTAAGTAGAGGGGAAAACACTTACCATATCATTATCTGATGCAGTCAGGAGATATAATGCACTGGTTCCATATGTGGGACTATGATCCACCTCTATTATTGCATTTGGTTGTTTATGTATCATTAGTTTTGATCCCATATAATGATGATGTCCTTATTATTTTTATGGCAATGAGTGGAGGGAGGATGGAAGGATTGGATGTGACCTTTGGGAGAGAGATTCTCCATGGTTATTATGTTTCATATTTCTGGAATATCATTGGACCATCCATGATTTCTACATTGGGTTTCTTGTTTCCTTATGGGATAGGCCATTTGGGTAACTTGAGCACTTGGGAGGTGCCTCTCATAAGAAGATGGGAGGATTTTTTGTATGAATTACCACTCTGGAGGGTGATTCAATTTGTATGGATGATATCCTAGATATTGGAGCTCCATATGGGAATAAAGGTTCCCCATATTTTCAGTTTTATCCTTACAGTTGCTTGGGGACAAGAAACACTTGGGAGGGGAGGATTGTAATATTCCTAAATTAGCCATGAGATATTTGGAATATTAATTTTTGTTTTTTATTTCCTTGTGCATGAATAAGAGGATATAGAGATCCATAAATCTCCTTAATATGAATAAAATTAATGCCAATGTGAAAGGAAGAAATCTTGGCAGCTTAATTGAGCACCCTTAGGCGTGAAAAGGGGCTAGAACACCTTGACTGGGTCAAATTTGACCAAATCAATAACATTGTCATGGAGTAGTGGCATTCAATGAGGGAAAATTCAGTTTTAGATGGAGACTCTTTGCATGGAAGTAGTGTCATAAATGAATGGGGCTTAGGGTCAGAAAGCTCATCAATTATATAAGGAAGAGGATGGCAGCCATATTTCATTAAGTATTGGTATATGATATTTCTAAATATATGGTCTGTTTAGACATATAGCTTTCTTTGGCTATTTAGCTAAGATTGCAAGTGTTGTTTAGCACTAGGTGTTCTTGATTGGGAATCCCACCTCCTTCATTGAGTAGATCTTGGAAGAATCTTGTACTTCACTTCCACTATCAGGAATTTTCCCAAAGCTTCATCTTACATCTACAATGTAGATCCTGTTGAGGGTTCAGTTTTTTTGCAGGTTGCAATAGTGGAGACCACATTTGGGTCACTTCAGTGCTTATTTCCTGTGGATAAGGGTTACTTTCCATTAAGAGGATAGTAAGGAAGGCCCTTGAGCATATTTTCAGATCTTGGCATTAGGCCATATATTTATTTGTCCCTACAACGTACTTTCTTTCTAGATCTATGTTATTTTGAGGGAGGAGTTGCAGGGTGGTTTCAACACACCATTTGGGGAGGAGGTTTTCTAGTGAAGGGGATCTTCCTTTCATCTAGGAGGTCTATTGGATGAGGCTGTATTATTTGTTTTTTTTCCTCGAGAAAAGAGCGTAATTTTATTACTGCAAATGAGTACAAAATTATAATAAGAAGCAGATAAAACTGTGATCTATCAGACAAACCAGAAATTTTGTATTCAACCCATAGGGTAACACTGTAAAACAAATGACATTTGTAAGAAAAATTTGTGTAAAAACCAGATATGGCTTCTACCACTGACCGTTTTGAAAACAAAATGTTCATAAAAAATTAGTCCTACTACTATCAACGATATGCTATTAGTAAAAACACAGTCCAAGACCTGAAATGATAAGTTGATACAATGATCATCGAGGTTTTCCAACCGAAACAACATCTGAGACAATAAAGAAATCTGCCCAGTCAAATGAAGTGCAAGTCGAAACATAAGATAGCCAGTAGAAAAATGAGAGCCTAATCCACAGTAGTAAACAAACAAACTCGATCCACCACCCAGGGGAACCGTAAGATCTCCATGTGAGTCAAAAAGAGGAAAAATTCCAGCCCTTGACAGCCAGCACAACGAAGAAATTAGCACCAAAAATCAGAAATCGAACCCTCAATATAACATTCTGTTATAAAATGGAAACGCCAACACCACCGGGAGAGAGACAACCTGAGGAATTGATGATTACCGGGCCAAAAAGAAACGAGAATAGCTTAATAGAATAGAGAGGGATGAAAATAATCTCATATTTCTCCATCCTTGTGCTCTCTAACCTTCTAGATTCCCACAACCTGCAGTAGCCCCATATTGGAAGCCCGATTTGCCTCTCCATTATTTTCTCTATAGATATGCGGACGAGAGAAAGAATCAAAGGAAAGGAGGAGCTCCTGAATAGAAAGTAATAGATTTTGTAGATGAAGAACTCTGCACTATTGAATGCCTTTAATCCAGTTTATTACATTCATGGAGTCCCCAAAGAAGTTTATCTTCCGGCACCCTTTCTCAACAGCGAACAATAGGAGAAGCTTGAGGCTCAGCAATTCAGCAAGGTTATTTTAGCCCTCCCCAACCCCAACAGAGAGATCAAAAAAATGAGAGACAAAAAGATAAATCAAAGCCCCTCCTCCACATACATTATGCTATGCTGCCCCATCCAAAAAACCCCAAGGGGTCCCCCTATCAATCTCCAAAACTAGAAGCTCCCTCTGATTAATAGCACAAATATGATAAGGAAACGAGGAGTGTAAACCACTAGTCATGGCACCTGTGATCTTCTGGGTACTAACAGCCTCATCAAATAGAAGTCGGTTACAAGCCATCCAGCAACCCCAAATGACAAGAAGAGGCAGGGCTTTAAGATTAGGCTCAGCATTAGACACCCACCACGAATCCCATCCATGAGACACTGTAAAGCCCTCCCATCTACAAGGGAGGCCCAACAATCTAGAGCATTCCAACCATACCCCTTTCGTGAAAGGATAGCTGAGAAAAATGTTGTTGATGGATTCCTCATAAGATTTGCAGAGAATACACCAGCCAGGGCCCTGAAAGCACTTACGTTGCAGATTTTCCCAGGTAGGGACTTTATTTTCCAAGACACACCACATAAAGGGGCGAGTCTTGGGAGGAAAGCTAAGCTTCCAAAGCTTCTTCCACCACCAATGCCCTTCCCCCAAGAAAACCCCAGCACTCAGTTTTAAGTAGCCAACCCGAGGAGAGTAGATCCCCGAAGGAACAAAATCCCAAGCAATCTTATCCTCCCTCTCCCGAAGTAAAATATGTGCATGTTTTAAAGCTCAGATGTAAATAGTCAATTCCCTTTCATCATGAGCTTCGAGCTCCAATGATGAGGCCAAGATCCAAGACTGAAGCCCAAGCCTTCTTTGAACCAGAGCTTCAAGATGGGAAAGAAAAGTAATCCCCCACTGCCTCAAAGCCTTAATAGTAAGCCCAGGAAGAAGGTGTTGCAGGACACTACCCATCCATGGATCCTCACCAATGTAAAGCTTCCTACCACTACCCACATTCCAGACTAGATTTGATTCCAGTATATGGAAGGATTTAACCAAATCCTTCCAAATCACCAACCCACCCTCAAAAGACTTCCTTGGATTCCTAATCCAATCCATAATGGATAAAGGAGCAATGTATTTTTTGGAAATCACTTGGGTCCAAAGACTGTCTGCATTTATGAGTTTCCATCCACCCTTAGCAGCAAGGGCCTGAGCAAAGAGAATTTTTTTTTTCAGTCCCCAACCTCACAGCCGTTTTGGCATAGCTATTTTCTCCCATCGACCCCAAGGGGTCACTAAAGAGTCCTTCTTCCCACTCCAAATAAATCTAAAGTAGATCTGCCGAGCAACCTCCAAAATACTTTTTGGAATCTAAGAACAACCTCCAAAAATGACTTCACTAAAATCAATCTCCCAGCTCTAGAAAGCCATTAATGACTCCAAACTCTTAATCTCTTTTCCAATTTTTCCAACAACCACCTCCAATATTGTTTCCTATAATCATTTGGTTTTAAATGGAAACCCAAATAATTCAACCCATCATCCAAAATAGCATAATTATAAGGAAAGATCCATAGAAACTCCAGCCTCTCCTCTTCCCTCAATCGATGAGTAGTAATTGTAGACTTTTCAGCATTCACTTCCATTCCTGTGGCCTTGGAAAACAGGTCCAAAATATCCCCAATAGTATTCGCATCTCTCACAGAACTAGAACAGAAAATTAATACATCATCAACCAACAGTAGATGCGTAATGAATAAATTTGGAGAAATTTGAATACCCTTCAAAGTACCCTGTCTCTTGGCATCCTTAAGGGCCCTGCTCAAACCTTTCGTAACCAATAAGAAAAAAAGTGGTGACAGGGGATAGCCCTGGTGAAGACCTCTTTCAGCATGAAAAAAAGGGGAGGCCGCCCCATTAATCAAAATAGAGAATGAGACTGTTGTAATACAGCTCATGATCCATCTAATAAAACCAATACCAAAGCCAAGGTGAGTCAAAAGCATGTGAATATATAACCAACTTACCCGATCATATGCTTTGGAGAGATCAATTTTCAAAATCGTCCCTTTGAGGTTCTTGGTCTTCATGCTATGGATACCCTCTTGAGCTGCTCCAATGGCTTCATGTATTTGCCTCCCTTTTAGAAAGCCAAATTGTTCACTAGAGATATGTGCAGACATAATACTTTTGAGTCTTCTGGCAACTACCTTGGAGACAACTTTGTAAATACAGTTGCACAAAGAGATAGGACAAAAATCATTCAGAGAATATGGGTTATCCACTTTCAGAATTAAGGCTATGAAAGTGGAGTTGAAACAAGCAGGAATCTTCCCTGAAATTTTGGTATCCTCCACCACTTTCAGCGGATCCATACCCAACAAATCAAAAAGTTCCAAAAATAATTCGATTGACCATCCATCTGGCCTTGGGCTTCTGTATTGTTGGAAGCTATGAAGCACATCCTTTAATTCCTTCTCTGAAACCTCAGACATAAAGGATCTATTATCAGCCTCCTCCATAAACCTCAGGAACAGTTGATCGACTCTTATAACTTCTGCAAGAGATGCATGAACAGGAGCCTTAAAAAGGGCCTCGAAATGATCAACCCCCAACTTAGCCTTTGCCTTAAAGGAGGAATGCTCAATGCCCTACCCATATATCAAGCTCCAAATAGTATTAGTTGCCTTCCTACCTCATGCATAAGCATGAAAAAATTTTGTATTATCATCCTCACATGCCAACCAGGTAGCCCTACTTTTCAACCTCCAAGATTCCTCCTTATCCAAAAGGAGGGAGTTCCTTCTCTTTTCCAGATGAACAAGAGTATCTTTATCATCTTGGGACAATAAACCCCCTCCATTCCCTTCATAGATCGAGCGAAGATCCTCTTCCACCTACTTCAATTCTATGTCCTCCCTCTGCCTCTTTGAAACCAACAATTCCTTGATAGCATCCTTGATACGGTTAATATTATCAACAAAATGATATGCCACAGAGCGAGTGCTAATAGCACTGAAAGAGATCCACCTGAAGTGAATGAGAGTTTTAAATGTCTCATCCTTGAGCTAGATTTTGTTAAGCTTTAATGAGCTAGGAGGTTTCCGAGGCCCAAGATTAAACTCAACAAATGTAGGAAAATGGTCCGATGCACCCCCACATCCTATCCACTACCTAATTTGAAAAGGCCTATCCACAACCTTCTAAGCCACCAAAAAATGATCAAGTCTCTTCGCTACTTGACCTTCCCCACATCTGTTGTTCCTGCAGGTGGGTTTCAGCTTTATGGACTCAATATCCAACAAAAGACTCTCCTCCAATTTCTGAGTGAAGTAACTCGTCAATAAATCAGTTTGAGAATGAGGACCCCAGACCTCAGACTGGCCCATAGTAAAGTTTAGATCCCCTCCCAAAATCACCGAGTCCCCTTTGAGCAGAGGGTTACGCAGGAGTGTGTCCCAGAAGGGGATCCTATCTTGATAAGAACGATAAATATTAAAAATATTAAAAGCTTCACCTACCTCCAATGCTAGAAATTTTAGACTCAGGACCGACTCCATACCCCAAGTGTTTAGTGGCTTGATGGTTCTTTCATTCCATCCCACCGCTAAACCACCTAAATGCCCCCTAACATCCAACGTCTCAAAAAACCACCCCGGCATCCAGCCTTCCAATCTAGATTTAACCACAAATCCTTCTCCTAAAGTCTCTCGAAGCATAATTATATCCATATGATCCAGAAAAATAACCCTCATTAAGGCAGATTTCTTATGGGGACCTACCAAACCCATACAATTAAAGGCCATGATCTTCATTAAAAACCAGGATTCAGGGATCGGCTTTCTCTAACCACCCTTTCTATTGATTCCTGTTTCCCATCATGAACATCAATTTTTTCTCTATCCTGGGCTCTAGCCAAGTAAGAAATCCTACCCCTTCTCCGAGAAGATGGAAACTTCCCCTTCCCCAGCCCTCTAGAGACTTTCTTTGCACTAGATCTCAGATAGTAACCAGAGACCGGAGAATCTGAAGAAGAAGTGACTGGAACCAACACCCCTTTACCAGGATTTGGTTCAAAAACCTCCTCAAGAGAAGCTAGCAATGGTAAATAAAGGGAAGAAAGAGGAGGACCAATATCAGAGAGGTTCCTAAACCCATCCATCCAATCCAAGCCAGTAATCGAGACATTGTTGAGAAAAATATTGAGGCTCTGGAAATAATGGAAGGATCCAATGAGGGAATGCTCCAAGATTTTCAACACAGCCTTCATCATACCAACATCCCCCAACGAATTATAGCCCTATTCAATATGACTGCTAAAAACCTTCACAGTAGAGATCGAGGCACAAGCAGAAATTTGTGGGAGCATGGGCTGCCTAGTAGAAGGACCAGAAACCTCCCCCAACGACTGATAGCCTTCTTCCAACTAACTGCTAATATCCTTCAAAGCAGGGTTTGAGGCACAAGAAGAATTTTTAGGGAGCGTAGGCTGCCTAGTAGAAGGACCAGAAACTGCCCCCACCAAACCCTGCTCCACCTTAGTTCTGCAAGTAGGATGGCCTTTTGTATGACAGAAGAAAAATATACATTTAATGGTTGGATGCCCATAGGAATGGCACCTTCTGCACCTGAAGGGAACATTTTCATAATCAAGCATCTACTTGATGACATAATGCCCCCACCTGAGATTCAGTGATTCAACAAGGCCCTCTTTGATGTTAACATTGACCAGGATTATAGCAACACGCCTATGATTTGTCTTCAGGAAAGAGAGATCAGCCTCCAGGAAGGACCCAAGAATATTGCCTATGCCCCTAAGGTGATCCTCAATCTAGTAATGTAGAGGCAAGCCCGGCAGTCGAATCCACAAAGGGACTGATTCCACCCTCTCCCTGCTCACATCAAATAGAGGGTGCCATGGCTTACGGAGTAGAGGTGAGTTTTCCAAAGCCCAGCTACATTACAGCACCCATTGTACATGATTTGGATGCATGAAGTTAAATGCAAACCACCCCCTTGAGAGGGACACAACCTTAGGCACATATCCTATGGCATCCTTCCAATAAGATTTAGCCCATGCTACCACTATTCTCAGCATGAAAAACCTCTCCATTGCCCTTCCTACCAGAGTCTTGATGGCCATTTGAATCACCTGCCCCTAGCCAATATCCTCACCCAGCACATAATTATAATCTTCCTTCTTTGACTTGATCCATTTTTTTTTTCTAGGCCCCTTCTTAAGAGTCTTCTCTCTAGCCTCACTAGCTATGCCTGAGCCCTTGTCCTTTATTCCTTCAGGGCTAGAAAAACCACACTGCTCTGCAAACCCAATATGGCCTGCGACAGCTCCCAAATCCTCCTTTTCACTAAGACCTCCCACCCCTCTGTTTATGAACATATAATGGCCCAGAGCCTCTTCACGCACAGAAAATAGCCCCCTACCCTCTTTTTGAACTCCTCCATCAATAGGAGCCAACCCTTCCATTTCTAGGCAGTGTGATAGGCCATTCCCCTTCGAAACTTGCACCTTCACCTAGTTTACTGCACTCCCCGAAGCACACCCGATGCCTTGCAAAACTCCTCCAAACCTCCCTGTGTTACCTCCTTCAAGGACCATAGATGACGGCCTTCCTCAAGCACGATAAAGTTGGAGCGCCTCCACATCTTGTACTCGTAGCCAATTGTTTGCAGAAACATGGTCCCAAATCCCCTACACCTGCGCACAGTCCCGCCCTTCACCATTCAAACCAGGCGAAGTTCCCACATTTTTTCAAAACCTCCTAGCAGTCAAATCCTTACACCACCATAAACTCGTTCCCTTTCTATTTGTTATATCATATTGTTGGGAAAAATACTGAACGAGGGAGGGGGGGGGATGAACCAGTATTTAGAGCTTACTGATAATTTTAAATTTTTCTTTACCGAATTCCATATGTGGCTTTGACGAGCCCAACTCGCATATACACGCGCATATACCAAAAAAAACTAGTGTATACTGATATAATTTTACTGTTAGATTTTTTTTTTAGAAACAATCTTTAACTTAGTTTATCAATCATGCATCTATTAGTTAATAAGTAAATATGCACAATAACAGTAGGATAAATCATCACATAAGAGAAACACACATGAACACCAAGATTTAAGGTGGAAACCCAATTCAAGAGAAAACCACCGCTGTTGTCGTCTCTATCTTCAATATTTATTATATGGAAAACTGCTTACAATATTGTAATGATGCAAACTCATATTAGTACACAGGCATCTACCTGCAGAAGGCTGCAACCTTCTCTCATTTTCCAGCTGCAACTAGAAGGGAGCTACAACCCCATGATCTTCTTTACCAGCCACTACTGAAAGGGAGCTTCAACCCCCTCATCAGAACACTAGCTTCTACTAGCAGGAAGCTTCTACTTCCCTTAGAATCACTACAGAGCATGTTTCATCAATTTTCATACTGGATCACACAGCTTCAACACAACCCTTCATAAAGAACAACCATAATAAACTTCACCCAATACATCAAACCGAACAGTGAGATCATTGTAATCATAACACTGTAAGAACTAGATTTTAGAATCAGTATGTAGAATAAAATTCAACCTTGAACATTCATTATCTCAAAAATGATACACTACTTTGCTTTATTGAACCCGCATGTATACGCACTTTCCTTAACACCAACCTGTTTATAGATTTGTGAATACTTTTTTTATAATATGATCTTTCTCAGATCTAGATCCGAGTCATTCAGTCAGATATCTTTTCATAATTGTAGAACTCTTGATCAGTCAGTCATCACAACACATATTTTCTCACTCACTGATCATATTTGTACATAATCAACTTAGCAGCATATACAACAATCAAGAAACCCAGATCTACATGAAGACTTCGTTGACAGACAACAGAAAAATTGCATCAATAACAAAAAAAACCCCTGCAATAAGCTTCAGAAAACCCTAAATTCCATACACACCTTTTCTGAAGCAAACCCACGTATATATGTGCTTTTACTGAGACAAACTACTATATAGATCTATAAATCTTAATTCACTAGAATGTTTTAGATCTATATAACTTACCCAAATTTCTTCACTCCACTTCAAAAAACATGCACCAGGTCTCAGATCTAATCATCTCTTCATTGGATCATGGAAGAACATATTCATTTCAGTTCTATAGATCTTCATCCATAATTCTATCCAAGGGTGCATCATAAATTTAGATTTATCAATAAAACAAAGTTCATCCTATGCAGATATACTTTAGAGAGAATTATTTAGTGATAGCCCTTACACATGTACACTTTGCACTATGATCTTCTTCTCCTTATATATATTTAGCCTTTACCAATACCATGAGTCAAAACCACACAACTTCCGATGGTATTCTTGGATGAAATCAAATAGATGACAGGACGCTCAATCCTGTGGGCTGATACCATGGTAATGCCCCCTGGTATTATCTTTTTGGAGCGCAAAAGGCATACGTGACTTGGATCATTCTTATCCACATGTATATGTGACTTGGCCTGAACAAACCCGCATATAGAATCTTTAATATGAATATTACCAAATATTTTGTTGGATATTATAAATTTCTTCTGATGGACTCCTAAGCTTCTATTGAAGACATATACTCCATATTTAACCAGAAATTTTCCATCAAGGACAACATTAATACATAGGAATCATATTGCCAACAATCTCCCCCTTTGGACTTGATGGCAACCATGATGGTGTTTGATCACTACAACAGATAGATATATACAACTATTATTCAAATACTTCAAGCAACCAAAATTCTCTCCCCCTTTGACATTAAGAGCAAAGAGCACTATTTTGACCATGCTCCTCCTGAGTGTATGCTGAATTTTCAGATATCTTCAATGAAGTAAATGACTCTATAACTCAACAAAGTATGAGATTTTATATCACCAAGGACTCATACTTACATTAATTATCCAACCAAGAGGAAATACATATTTGACTCAACTACCCAACCAAGTGGGTTTACAAAAATGGAACTAGTTTTTACATGACTGAATAGAACAATTTACATCATGAGTGGCATCATCCCCTTTTCATAAAATTACAGAAATTATATGTCATTAACAGGACCAAAATATCTCAAGAGGGAGATCATATATTATAAAGAAATCAAAATGCCAAAAATGCATTCTTTTCAGCAAGACAGGTGCTCCCCGTAAGCTGATGCATCTTGAACACCTTCAATAACCAATTCATCAAAGCATCTTCGTCAGAGAATGATATAGAAATATGAATACTGGAACAACAACATAGATTACCCAACAACAACACAACTTTTCTGAGTGCTGACCCAGAGAATTTCTGTCAGCAAAACTCATACGTGGTTTTATGCATAGAAACTCGCGTATATACGCGATTCATCTTTATGAAGCCCATGTATCAAATTTAAACTTCTGAAATTAAGTAGATTTAATCAAAGAGGTAGAAACAACTCCCAGCTTCTGTCTAAGATATTTGAATGCTTCCCTGGGAAGAGGTTTAATAAATATATCAGCAACTTGTTCTTTAGAGGGAATATACTCCAATTTGACCTTTTGTTCAAGCACTTGTTCAAGTAGGAATTGATACTTGATAGTAATGTTCTTATTCTTGGAATGCATAACAAGATTCTTTGAGATACTAATATCACTTGTATTATCACATAAAATGCAGATGGGAGGTGAACATTTGATTTGAATTTATTGTAGAGTTTGCATCATCCAAAGGAGTTGTGTGCAACATGATGCGGCAACCACATATTCTGCGTCTATTGTAGATAAGGCAATAGAAATTTGTTTCTTGCTAAACCAACATACTAATCCAAGCCCCATATAGAATGCACCTCCGCTAGTGCTTTTTATATCATCAACATTTCCAGCCCAATCTTCATCTATGTAAGCATGAAGAGTGAGATCAACATTCTTTGGAGACCATAAACCAAAGTCTTGAGTCCCTTGGATATATTTGAATATTCTTTTTAAAGCCTGAAGATGAGACTCTTTTAGATTATCTTGGAATCATCCAACAATCCAAACTACATGTATGATGTCTGGTCTTCTCTCAGTTAGATAAAGAAAAATTGCAATCATGGATCTATATTCTGGTTGATTCATCATGGGAGAATCATCATGAGAATTGAGGTTACATCTAGTTACCATTGGTGTGCTCACAGGTTTGCAAACTTCCATTCCATACTTCTTCATAATTTTCTCAAGATATTTTTCTTGTGATAAAAATATGCCATTTTTTTCTCATTGCACTTGTAAGCCAGGAAATAATTTTAGTTCCCCAAGTAAAGACATTTCAAATTCTTGCTGCATAATGGAAGAAAATTTATGACTCATTGAATCTTCATTACTTCCAAAAATGATGTCATCAACATATAAAACTACAATCAACGGTTTATCATTCTCTATTTTTGTGTATAAGTTACTATCAGCAAATCCCTTTGTAAAACCTTGTTGGTGAAGATATTTGTCAAGACAATAGTACCATGCCCAAGGATCTTGTCTGAGACCATATAAGGCATTTTTAAGTTTGCAAACAAGTTTTTCATTATTTCCCAAAATGAATCCTTCTGGTTGTTCTATATAAAATTCTTCTTCTAGATCACCATTGAGAGAGGCAGATTTAACATCCATTTGATAAACTTTCATTCATTGAAAACTTGAAAAAGTAAGAAACATTCTTATGGCTTCAAGTCTAGATACAGGAACAAATGTTTCTTCAAACTCTATACCTTATTTTTGAGCATACCCTTTACAAACAAGTCTAGCTTTGTTTCTAATAACATTTCCATTTTCATTTAGCTTGTTTTTGAATATCCATTTTGTTCCAATCACATTTTTATCATGAGGTCCTGGAACCAATTCCCAAGTATGATTCTTTTCAATCTGATCAAGTTCTTCATTCATGGCTTGAATCCAACGTTCATCTTTGATATCTTGATTGACATTCTTTGGTTCAATAGTGGATATAAATGCCAGATAGCTAGGAGATCCTACAAGGGTTCTTCTTGTTTGGACACCTGATCCCTTTTCTCCCAAAATTTGAGATTTTGGATGATTCTTTTGAACATACCTGGATGGAGCCTTTTCATATAGATCTTCTTTTGGTGCTTCATTGGGTTCACCTTCTATATTGTTACTATTTGATGTAGGAAGATATACATCATCATCATCTTCATTTGTTGTTGGTCTTTCCCTTTTTTGAGCTGAGAGAGACTCATCAATTACAACATGAATGCACTCAACAATCTTCCAAAGTCTTTTATTGTAACATGTATATGCTTTACTTCTAGAAGAGTAACCAAGAAATATTCCTTCATCTGCTCTAGGTTCAAACTTACCAAGTTTTTCATCATTATTCTTGATAAAACATTTTCTTCCAAAAACTCTAAAATGCTTTATGGTGGGAAAATTTCCATACCAGAGTTCATAAGGAGTTTTATCACTGTTCACCCGAACATGAGCCTTGTTCAGAATATTTACCGCAGTATGTGTTGCTTCTCCCCAAAATGTATCGAGAGTTCCAGATTCATCAAGCATAGCCCGAGCCATTTGTTGAATTCTTTTATTCATCCTTTCTACCATGCCATTTTTTTGTGGGGTTCCAGCTACAGAAACCTGTCTTTTTATGCCATGATGCTCATAGAAATAAAAGAATTCATATGATATATATTCTCCTCCTCAATCATATCTAATAAATTTTATTTTTAGATCTAATTCATTTTCAACCAAAGCTTTGAAGATCTTAAATTTTTCAAATTCTTCATCTTTATGTTTCAATAAACCGATCCAACACAGTATAGAGAAGTCATCAATAAATAAAATATAGTATTGTTCTCCACGAGGCGAATTTTTCCTTACAGGACCACATAGATTAGTATGTATAAGTTCAAGAGGCTTACTTGCTGATCCTTCTTTAGCATTGAATTTCACCTTGGTTTTCTATCCAAATTGGCATGATTTGCATATGGTATTTTCAGGTAGAGTGATGCTGGGAAGATCGTGAACAACTTTGAGTCTGTTAGATTTTTTTTTTTGAGAGAAACTCAAATGTCCCAACCTTCTGTTCCATAACCAATTTTTGGAAGATTTACCCAAGTAGCATTGTTCTTGGCCATCTTTCAATACATACAGATTTCTCGGAGTTCTAGTTCCTTTTATGACATTTTTTCCTTTGTCAAGTTCACATACTACACATTCTTTTGAACTAAAGACAACTTCATTTCCTTGATCACACATTTGACTCACACTTAACAGGTTGTGCTTTAATCCATCCACATACATAACATTGTTAGATTTCACCTTTTCTTTTAGAAAAACATAACCTTTTCCCTTTAATTACAATAGGAGACTCATTTCCAAAAGTAACATTATTTTCTTTCTCTAGAGCATTGTATGAAAGGAGTTTATTTCTATCACCTGTCATGTGTTTTGTGCATCCACTATCAATGTACCATTGATTTTCTTCCCCTTCTGCAAAAAATGCTATGCCACAAATTTCAACTTGTAAGTCCTTCCTTTTCCAAACCTTGGAGTTTGAAGATATATGCTCTTTTGGCTAAAGTTTGTTCCCGCATTCAGATTATTGATGACCAAAGTTATTGTAATAAGCACATTCACTTTTATTTTGAAGAGGAGAAAAGTTTTTATAATTATTATTCTTTATTCTAGTCTCATTTCTTTGTTTTCTTTCTTATATGGTCATGATGGTTTTGTATGCAACACATTGAGCAGCCTTACAACCAAAATTATGACATGAGAAACATTGTCCATTAAAGAAGAAATTTCTGTGATCATGAAACCTTCTATTTATATTTACTTGTTAATTGATGTTTCTGTTATCGTTCTTTCTTGTATTAAAGTGGTCACGCTTCACCTGTGTAGTTTTTTTGTTCTTTTTCTGAGAGACAGAATGTTGTAGGATGGATTTTACTGCATTTAGAGAGCTTCATGCTGAAGATTGAGATGATTCTCCAATATATCCAAGACCTATCTTTATAAGAGGAGAGTGTTGTACCTTGATAATTTCATCTAAGGTTTCAGATCCTTTATCAAATCTAAGATTTAAATTTTTCACTTTCTGAATTTCCTTTCTTAGACTTACTATTTCACATTTAAATTTCTCATTGTGCTTATCCTTTTCCATAAGATTCCTTTTTAGAGTATCTATGGCAATTTTGTTTTCTTCCAAACATATTTTGAGATGATTTATATCTTCAAGAAAATCATATTCTTCTAAATAATCCACAAAAGTATCACTAGAGTCCTTTTCAAAATCCATGAGTAGTCTAATATCTTGATTAGATTCTCCTTCTTCAGTATTTGATAGACTGTCACTATCTCCATGAGTATAATAAATTTTTCTATTGATAAAATGTTTCTTATTTCCTTTAGCCACTTCCTTTCCCTTTCATGAATTTCTTTATGGGGACATTTAGCAACATAGTCACCAACTCTTCCACAAGAAAAACATTTAAAAGGAAGCTTACCTCTGAACCTTCCAGTACAAAGTTGTAGCTTCTTTACAAAATTTATCTCATCTTCTTCTGAAACATACCCTAATCCTTCTTATTCTTCTACCTCCTTTCCTTTTGCAGCAGCCCTGAAGACAACTTATTTGACTTCAGATGGACCTCCTTTTATCATTTCACAAGCAGTCAGAATCCCATGAAGTTGAACAATAGTAAGAGTTTGTAGATCCTGATTCTCTTCAATGGCAGACACTTTTGATTCAAATTTGGGAGTTGCAGATCTTAAAACCTTTTCTACCAAAGTACTATTAGATATAGTTTCACCCAGATTTCTCATACGATTTACAATATCATCTAGATGTAAAAAGAAACTAGCAATTATTTCCTCATTGTGCATGATGATTTTTTCATATTTAATTCTAAGAGTTTGGAGTTTAGCACTTTTTACCTTCGCATCACCGTCATAGCTTATAATGATTTTGTCCCATATCTCCTTTGCGGTATTCAACTGCATAACTTTGAAAAATTCTAATTCAGTCAAACTTCCCAATAATTCATTAACCGCCTTTACATTGGTTTCATAGTTCTTTCTTGTTGTTGCATCTGTTGCAATGAAAGTTGGATATTAATAACCTCCTTCAACTATATCCCATACATCTGTTCCAAGAGAGTGAAGATAAGATATTGTCCATGTCTTCTAGATGATTAAGTTCTTTCCGTTGAAGAGAGGAGGCTTGATAGATGTTGTCACATATTGATGGCTCATCTTGGCTGATCTTCCTTTTAGCAGTTAAGCTTCTTCAGAAGGACCTGCTTTGATACCAATTGTTGGGAAAAATACTGCCCGGGGGGGGGGGGTGAATCAGTATTTAGAGCTTATTGATAATTTTAATTTTTTTTTAACTGAATTCCATACATGGCTTTGATGAACCCAAATCGCGTATGCACATGCATATACCAAAAGATACTAATGTATACTAATATAATTTTATTGTTAGAAAAAAAATTCAGAAAAAATCTTTAACTCAGTTTATCAGTCATGCATCCGCTAGTTAACCAATAAATATGTGCAGTAATAGTAGAATAAATCATCACACAAGATAAACACACATGAACACCAAGATTTAAGGTGGAAACCCAATTCCAGAGAAAACCACCGCTATTGTCATCTCTATCTTCAATATTTATTATATGGAAAACTGCTTACAATATTGTATTGATGCAGACTCATATCAGTACACAGGCATATACCTATAGAAGGATGCAACCTTCTCTCATTTTCTAGCCACAAATGGAAGGGAGATACAACCCCCTAATCTCATTTACCAGGCACTACTGGAAGGGAGATTCAACCCCCTGATCAGAACACCAGCTTCTACTGGCAGGAAACTTCTACTTCCCCAAGAATCACTGCAGACCACATTTCATCAATTTTCATACTGGATCACATGACAGCTTCAACACAACCCTTGATAAAGATCAACAATAATAAAATTCACCCAATACATGAAACCAAATAGTGAGATCACTGTAATCAGAACACTGTAACAACCAGATTTCAGAATTAGCATGCAGAATCAAATTCAACCATGAACATTCATTATCTCAAAAAGCATATGCTACTTTACTTCACTGAACCCATGTGTATATGTGCTTTCCTTAACACCAACCTGTGTATAGAACTTTGAATACTGATTTTCAGAATATGATCTGTCTCAGATCCAGATCTGAGTCATTTATTTAGATATCTTCTTAGAATTACAGAACCCTTGATCAGTTAGTCATCATAACACATATTTTCTCACTCATTGATCAAATTTGTACATAATCAACTTAGCAACATATACAAAAATCAAGAAACCAAGATCTACATGAAGACTTCATTAACGGACAATAGAGTAATAACAACAATAACAGAAAAGCCTATGCAATAAGCTTCAGAAAACCCTAACTTCCATACACGCCTGTTCTGAAGCAAACCTACGTATATACGCGCTTTTACTGAGACGAAATAGCATATAGATCTATAAATATGAATTTTGCAGAATGTTTTAGATCTATAGAACTTACCCATATTTCTTCACTCCACTTCAGCAAACATGCGCCAGGTCTCAGATCTAATCATCTCTTCAATGGATCATGCAAGAACATAGTCATTTTAGGTCTAGAGATCTTGATCCATTAATCCATCCATTGGTGCATCATAAATTCTGATTTATCAATAAAAAAGAGTTCATTCTATGCAGATATACTTCAGAGATAATTATTTAGTGATAGTCCTTACACATGCACACTTTGCACTATGATCTTCTTCTCCTTATATAGATTTAGCCTTTACCAATACCATGAGTCAAAACCACACAGTTGTTGATGGTATTCTTGGACGAAATCAAATAGATGACATGGCGTTCAATCCTTTGGGCTAATACCATAGTATTTTCCCCTGGTATTATATTTTTGGAGCGCAAAAGGCATACACAACTTGGATCATTCTTATCCGCTTTTATACATGACTTGCCTTGAACAAATCCGCGTATAGAATATTTAATATGAATATTACCAAATATTCTGTTGGATATTACACCTTTTTTTTGATGGACTCCTGAGCTTCTACTGAAGACATATAATCGATATTTTACCAGATAGTTTTCATCAAGGACAACATACTAAGACATAGGAATCATATTGCCAACACAGATTAGCCACAATTTTCCAGATCTATCATTGTAGTGAATCTACAACCCTAGGGCTTTGATTTAGATCTTGTACATTGGTGTATTGTTGTATACCCTTTGGGGGTTCTTTCCTGAAGGTTGTATACAGCCTTGATGTATATTAGATCTATCTTTTGAGGCATATATCAACGCTTTATATTTTGTGTACTCGTTTGTTGTAGCACTGCTTTTAAAACTACATTTTAGTAGTGTCCCGACATTTTGATTTATAGTAGCAACACCTCTTTTGAGCGTTTGTCCATTGGAGGCTTATTCTATCTTGTTGTACATCTTATGGCCCATTTATTATGCATATTTTTCCGATGTTATAATGAAAGAAAGGTATCCATATTGGCCTCTTAATTTATATGATGTTTTATATTATTATTCTAGCATTTTTCACTATATTCCTGCTTCTCCCATTTGGGAATATTACACCTATGTTGAGAAATTTCCCATTGGTATGAAAAGGAAATATATCTTTTATAGCCCCCCATATCGAGAGCATCTTAAGGTTACCCACTTATTAGATCCCATGCATATATTTAAAAATGTTTCATCTTCTTTATGGATGAACATATCATCTAAACAAAGTGACACATTGGCTATTAGGAAAGATCTTATTACTTCAAAAACTAAAAAGAAACATTGGACAATATGATTATAAAGTACAGAATCAGAGGCAAGTGCTGGTCCTTATAATTCATGGTATTTCAAAGAAGGTGATGTCCCATGGATTTTAAAAAAAGGTGATCTTTCTTTTGCAAAGGAAGTTATAATGGGTGTGAGGGTGCCATCTTCATACGGGTCTTCACTATGATGTTGCTTTACTGTGGATGACCATTTGTTGGGGTTGAAATCGCATGACCATTTGAATCTTCTAAGAGTACGCATAATGTAAAAAGCATGATTTTATTATTTGTTATATTAATAAAATTTATCCCATGCAAGGATCATAAAACATAACTAATTTTGTATATTATTGCACATGTTTATAACTTTGCAGTGTCGTTATATTTTTTTCATGCATGGTTGTGTGAAACATGAATTCCCTCAAGACCTAGGACATTCCATATATAAATTATCTGCATTTGTACATTGGATCACGTCAAAGGAGATTCATGTGGCTAGCATTCCACGGTGGCATCAAGAGATAGTTGAGATTGTTTGTATTTTTGAGAATGAACTGCCGACGAGTTTATAGGACTTGCAGGTTCATCTTCTAATCCACCTAGTAGATGAGGTTGAATTAGTTGGGGTGGTTCCTTGTCATTGGATGTTCTTCTTAGAGAGGTACATGAAGAAACTGAAAGGTTTTGTTCGACAAAAGGAAAAACTCGAGGGGTCTATGGCAGAGGGGTACATATCATATGAGTCTTTCTATTATGCCAGTGACTAAATCAAGCAGATCGACAACAAACCAGGTGTGGTGATTTGGGACTATGAAAGGGATGAAGACAAAAGAGAAGGGGAGTTGCTCCAAATGAGTGGAAAAAATCACTTGATAAAGAGTAAGCGACCTATAATTTTTCAAAATTAAACAAAGTAAATATTCATGTTGAACTTCTATATAATTTATATTTTGATCTCTATGTACTACATATTGTTGGTTTGATTACATCAGTGAATGCATAAATTGAAGAAATCAACAAATTCGTTCTTTACAATTTTGAAGTGACACAACCGTGGGTCACATTTTACGAACAAAAGAGGATGAAATGGGATAGTGACATGAAAGAATTCAAATGTTTTAATGGTAGAAGTGTGCCTTATCCAAATCATTTAAAAGAAAATATACCAAAAATATGCCCCAACAGTTGGGTTGTTGACCAAGTCAGAGAGAAATACGGTGCAACCAGTCGTTACCCGCAAGCTAAAGAGGATGCGCTAAACGTAGGGATTGGGTGTGATAACTCAGTAATAATATTTTTAATTTATATGTACATTTGAAACTTATAAGACATCTATATTTCATATTTTAACTGTTGGCCTATTATAAGACACATGACACTATGTCTTTTTTAACTTTTTTACATGTATATATGTAACTCTATTTGATTAATAGAACACAGTGTGTATTTGAGATCTCATCTACAATTATAATCATTTCACAATAAATTAAATATTACAATTAAAATTAAAATTTTACAAATATTTTACATACAACTACAATTAAAATTACAATTTTAGAATTTTACATACAAATAGAATTACAAATATCACAATTTTACAATATCATGATCATTTAATATTAAACTAATTAATAAACATCATGATCATGATAACCATCATACAAACATCATATTTGACTAAGAAACACATTCAAATTCGCTAACATATTTTTGATCATGATCATCTAACAAAACACAATTAGCATTATATAACATCATCACAACACAAACATAAAATATACATCTCATGTGAAATAATTGCTATCACATACATATCAATCTACAAGCTACACATTAAATGAACATATCTAACATGACCTAACAATATACACATCATGATGATCACCAATATGTAAATTAAGTACGACTGCACCATGAACATAGAATACATGGACCATATATATATATATATATATATATATATAACTGAATAATGTCAAAAATATGCAATTGTAAAATAAATATCATATTTCAATTGGTGGTACATCATCAATCAGAGTACTAGTCGAGGCCTGCTCACTCAATGGTGCAACCTCGACAAGCTCAGACACATGTTGATCGTCACGTGCCTGCTGATCTGGTATTGGTGCCTCATGCTGATCAGGATCAATTGTCAGTTGCTCATCGTGATGACTTGACATAGTCGATGGTCCAGCCTACTCATGATCATGATTACTGCTGGATGTTACAGGATGCTGACTAGACGTGGATGATGGTCATGCTTGCTCTTCATGATGACTATTGATCGATGCTAGTGGAGGATGCTCATCTAGCACATCGCGAGGTGAACAATGATCACTCCCCTGCTTGTGATCATCAGATGATGCATCGCTGATCGTGGACTATCGATCACGTGCTGCGTCTCGATGATGCCTATAACGTGCTGTACTCCTCAGCTGCGTAAATAAGGTCGTAGCTCCGACGACATGCCGCATCAGGTTGTTCATTTCATGGAGCATGCCTCTCCACATATGTAACAACCTACCATCGACGTGTATGTATTTTATAGTAGCGGGCCTGATTCTCACCTCAACAATCAATCCACAGAGTTGGTTGCCCCAATCCAACCTGATTTTGCTATCAATCTTACTGCGCCTAGAAAAAGGCAGTACTGGTGCACTAGCAGGAGGAGGTCTCTCTGCACCAACCTCATGATCATCGACATCCGGCATATCGTGATCATCATCAAGATCCACACCTAGATCATTTGGTGGCATTGGCATGTCCTCACCATCAAAAGACCCAATGTCTGCAAAACATATACAAGTACACAACAATAATTAGACAATTTCATTACACAATTTAATACAAACAAGTTAAAGAACATGTTAGAATAAATTTAAATAAAACAATAATATTACCTCTATCATCTGGCAGCTCATCATCTATGAAGAGGATGTTGGCACACCCTCACTAATCCAAACCAGCATAAGGATAGGGGACCATAACAAAGTCATGATCGTCAACACATGCTAGCAACTCCAGTGCGTCATGCGATATCCTCATGGAAAACTCAGTCTTGCCCCTCTTGGGCATCATCTGTCCCCACATGTGCATCCATGCATGCAACATCGACCTACGAGGCTTTCAAACAAAAGTATGCCTCGTCTCTAGAAACCTCCCAAAAAAATAAACAAAATAGCTCTGAAGCAAAACGAAAGTTGACCCTCCCTCGTGCCTGAGCACAACATCTATCTAAGGTTGTACATAACTACCACAAAAGAATGGCAGACCACCTGACAAGTCGTGGCTCTTGTACTAAGGAATCAACATAATATAGAAGTGGGAAACTAATGCATTTCTCGTCATTGGTATTGTGTGAAATGGTCGAAATCAGAAGTGAGAGGCACCTCACTGCCTCACTACTAAATGAAACAATACGTAACAGCCCTCTGGAGACTTGAAAATATGAAGGAGAGGGTATATCCGTGCTAATGTATCTCTAAGAGCATGCCAACTGACTCCTAGCTGCATAGCCAATTGGAACATCTGGGAACGAGGGAAAATCCACCCCTCTCCTTGATAGCCCAGTAATGAAATATATGTCCTCCTCAGTGGGTGTGTACCACTGGTTAGGACCAAACCGGAAAGCCTGTAGGTGGGAATTCTACCCGTAGATAACATGTCACAAAAACACACCATGGCCCTTTAGGGAAGTAGCCTCATCATAGAACTTGAGGACGCCTACCTGTCTTAGGAGCCCCTACGTAGCTGCTATAATAGGGTGAAGGAATGCATCTCTCTCCCTCTCTCATGCCTCCCACTCGCGAACCATGTTATATTGCTCTGCCTGTTGTTGTTGTTGTTCCCTCTATTCTCTCCTTTCACGTCCTTGAATGATTGAAATATTAAATACAATTTTTTTATTGAATGAGACATGTATTTAGGAATATACATAAAAAAAAAAACACTCGGTGTGCCACAAAAATAGGCATGTACCAGTAACAGTGCGTCCTTTTTTTCCCCACACCGGAGGCGATGCACCAGCAAATTTCTAGTGCACCAGAGGCGGTACACCAAACAATTTCCAGCACATTGGAGGTGGTGCACATGAAAATTTTTAGTGCACCACCCTCTTGGCACCGTTGACCAAACCATATGCCCCAGGGCATATTTTTTGGTCAACGCACTACCCTCTGACACCAGTCCATAGTCAACAGTGCATTTTGTTATACCACCGCACTATTGACCATGTAGAAATGCCAGAATGAAGTGCACTAACAAAAATATGTGCCTCAAGGCAGATATTTAAGTCGACGCACCACATTACGATTATTCCATAGGGTCAACGGTGTGGCTGGGTAACCGAATACACCACACCTTTTTTAAATTTAAAAATATCACAGTGCTCCTTCCGGTACTGCCTCAGAACTGGTGCAGATACGTTAAGCATCGGTTGTGGTGAAACTTGTAAATTTACAGGAAGCACCATGAACTGGTACGAGCCAAATGGCTCTAGCACATCGCGCGGGAATATATATATATTTTTAAACAGTTAATTTTAAGCTAATTTACAATTCTAATCCGCTAAAACTCTTAATTATGGAAAAAAAATAAATACACATGTACATTTGGCCATCAAGGAGGCATAATGGTGGTAAAATTTTCAAAAGTAAAATTTCCCACCATTTTGCAAAATTCAAAATGAAAATCGGTTGAAAATGCAGATCAGTAGTACATGCAATAGGTGCAATGGGAGCACCGATGTCAGGGTGGCTCAGAAAAGGATAACTTGCACTGGTGCTTGAGAGATATGGAGCACTGAGAAGTGACAAATGTGGTTTTTTTGTCGTAATTTTTATTTATTTATATTGTTCTAGTTCACAGGGTTTTATAGGCGCACAGGTGCGGTTTCTTAAGACCGCACCAGGTGGCTTCAGTTTTGGCATGGGATTTTAGGATGCACCAGTGTGTTACAGTAATAAGACACACGGTGGCAAGATTGTACAGTGTGCATGGTGTCTAGTGTGCCAATGTTTTTTGCCCACCGGTGCTTTTTCTGGTTGAACGCACCAATGTGGGTTAGGATGATAAGTGCACCAGATGAAAAAAATTCGCAAAAATCTCCACCCAAAAACCTCCTCTAATAAATTCCGCTATAAACGGATGTCTCGGGTATTTTTATAAGGTTTTCGTCAAAAACATCCGCTAGAAGGTCATTTCCTTGTAGTGATGTGCTTCAATTACGATCTTCTTTGTTGTTGGTCCTTCAGCTACAACGTAAATATTGCATTACGTCTGCTTAAGGGCATTCAATGCTCCATTTGATGTCTGAGACAACTACATATCCTCCTCGTCCCATGACTATGTCCTTGCTTCAAATAATTTCTCTCGATGGCGTAGGTAATTTATTTCAGTTTGAATAACCCAGCCCTCTTGTAGGTGGGTAAGGAAATACGTGATCACTAAAGTAGGTGCTACCATCATGATATTTGAAAATTCCTTCTCCTTAATGTGCAACTCATTACTCAACTACTGTACCATCGAGTCATTCTAAACCGGAGTCCAGACACCCATTACCTCATCCAATTGTTTGCTGAATTTTGTGACTGCGGCTACAATGTTGTTTGTTACTATTTTTACTTCTGAAGCCCACTGGAATCTAACTTTAGGTGTGGTCTCTGGCTGCAGCTTCATTAATAAATCTGGTATTTGGTGCTCAAATTGGGCTCTAATGGTCAGAATTTCCTCCCATGAGGCATTCAGCGTAGCAACTAGCCCTTCCAATTTTTCTGTTGGGCCACTGAGGAAATGACTGCTGGCGCATCTCTACAAACATGTTCAATTTTAGCTTCTAAGGCCATTCGCCAAACCTTTGATGTGTGACATGATTCTTCTATTGAATGATGCTTTTATTGGAGATCGACCGTGTCCTGATGTGCCTCAGTGGCAATGTAGTAGCCTCAGGCTTCATGGAACTGTAGCTCATCCACGATCATGTTGTGGACCATATGTAGCATCCATATAGGTAGCACAACCAAATATAAATTTATTTCTCCACATGCTTGGAGTTGTGCACGCAAAATTGATGATTCTATGCGGATGGTGGGATCTGGGATCTCAATGAGATGACTCTCCCCTATCACAGGTAATACTGTAGAAAGCGAATGCGTGCTAGTATCTGGCATGCTCGCTTGCATCTAGATCAGTTGGGCTATGCTCACTTGAATCAGGCTCACTTGAACTTTTAGCTCTTGAATGCCAGTTTGTACCCTATCGAGCATAGCCTTGTACTACACTTCCAAGTCAATCCACATATTTTCGGTCACAGACGTGATAGTGTTGGCTATTTCATTGAGGTCATCCTCTGTAAATGTTAGCTCTTATTCTCTGGAAACTTTTGAGCCTTTTTGGTTCTTCCTCGAACCTCCCACAGCTAGAGAGTCACGCTTTGTTCCTTTCGCACTTTACACATCCACCTACTCACTAGTCTAAGCCTCTCTCTCCTTAGGGACAATTCCATTCTTCTTAGGAAAAATTTCCTTCTCCAAATAAATGGTCTCACCAGTTGTGGTTGGCATGGCCTCTGCTCTAGTGCCTTTTCCAGTCATTTGTGTACCTATTCTAGGCTTGGTGGGTGTCTTTGGAATAGACATGGAGGCACACACCATGGTGCTTAGCTCCAACCAAGAAGGTGGCCACTCAGTAATGATGTACAATAAATCATATTTAGTAACCAAATATGGTAACTCGTACCATATTCCCTCCATGCTAGCCTTTTCACATATATGAATGTTGTGGAATGTTTCTTTAAAATCAATGATCAGTTTGTATTGCTCATACAAGGTAGGGGACAACCACGACCTCGATTGAATGGCTTGAAAGGTGGAAGCATCAAAGAGTACACAAAATATTTTTTTCCCCATGACGTGCATGGGAGTTGATGAATTCCAAAGCATGGAATACCATGTGGCTCCACACATCTGCAACTCAATTTCAGGAAACTGCATCTCCTCCATCGTCTTCCAGCCGATGAGCATGATCAAAAGAAAGAGGCAAGCGTAGTAAAAGTTCTTTCCCTCCTCTTGTGCCTCACATGTATTCTCTAAAAACTCCCTTCAAACAAACTCTTCCCAAATGTATTGGACATCATTTTCGCATTGCCCCACAAGTGCAAAAAGTTGACTTGGAACTTATTTGGGTCAGCATTTCGTCATTTTTCATTCCAAGATGAGTCTCCCAAATCAACAGTTGGGTCATTAATTTTTCTCACACAAACCCTTGGTTGTGGTGCATGACCTGATAGTCATTTTTGATCCTATATGCCACTCTCTTCTCCTGGCCTTTGCCACCAAAATCTACCACGATATCTGCGCCTTGATCAGGCAAGCCGTTGATCTGATTGATCAACACGACGTCAATAGGGATGTGCTTCCCAACCACAAATATCTTCATGGACCAGTGCGAGCAAGTGCCGCACACAAATTCCATTGATCGGGCTATGCCCGAAATGTGTGATATGGAGAAAATTTAATAGATTGGCCTTGTGCAGGTCCAACACCCAACACTTCAGCTCCACGTGCACAATACCCCCCTTATAAGTCACGTGATCAAGGCACCTTTTGGGTGCAAGCTCTAAAAATATATTAGTGTCTGCAAGGTCCCAGTCCTCCATCTTCAATAGTGGCACTTTGGCAACCATGTCACCTTCTATTGGGATTTTTTTGAGGTTCGGGGGCATGTAAATGTATTCTCTCATTTTTTCGAGGTCCTTCGAGACCTTAACCGACACTTTGCATGGTGCAACATAGGTCAGAAACCACGAAATGGGGGAAATTTCCACAATATCTTCCTCATTAAATTCAAGCTAGATGCTCCACTAAATAGTAATAAAACAATCTTTTCTAGATTTACTTTTCCAATGGCTAGATTTCGACACTTCCCTCCATGCACATCATACGTGTCTATGCACCCACCATACCTTCTGTGCAGAACTAGTATTCTATCCATATAGTCATTTTGTGCACACAGGAAGAGGGGCATCCTCGTACAACTTCAGTCGGCTTTCGTTGACATATTTGGGAAGATATTCGATGCTCAAATTGGCCATGTGCACCACACCTCCGTTAGTGATCTCCTTAACAATATATGGTCCTAGCCAATGCATCTTGAACTTCCCTAGGTAGTACCCAAACTTGTTTTCATACAATAAGAATAAATATTATTCCTTAAAGAACTTTTATCTTATATGCCTATCATGCCATACCTTTTTGTGTGACTTTTGTACGTGCTGATGGAAAGTTGCAATAATCGAACACGACTAAATGCAGAAATTGTTCCTTCATAATATCATCTTCTTCCATATTTATGAATGCTACAATTCATAGGCTAGGGCCAATGTACTCCATGGGCTTCATAGTTTTGTGCCCATATACTATCCTGAACAATGTCTTTCCTGCCAGCTTCTTGCATGTAGTTCTATATGCCCAAAGAACTGAATGTATGCACACATCCCAATAATTCTGGTTAGCATTGAAAATCTTAGTAAGTGAAGTCTCTAATATCTTATTGAAAGCTTATATTTCTCCATTTACCTCAGGGTGATATGTAGTGCTGTTCTGATGGTGAATCCAGAATTCTTCTATCAATGCTTTGATAGTTTCATTCACAAAGTACGTACCTTTACCACTCATTAAAATCTTAGGGCATCCAAACTAAGGCAATATGTTTTGAAAAATGAAGTGAGCAGTTGTGTTTGCAATACAATCCTTCACCGGCTTAGCTTCAGCCCAACATGTTACGTAGTCCATTGCAGTTATTATGTACCATGCACCAATGTTCTTCACTATAGGATCAATATGTCCAACAAAATATATGTCCCATTTATCTTAAAAATTTCAGTGCCATCTGTGGATGAAAAGAAATCTCACCTCTATGTGATGGATTTCCTGTCCTCTGGCATACATCACATGCATGGCAGTGTGTGCAACATGGACCACCATAAACCAGCTCACAAAATATTCTTTGTGATTTCCTTTCCCACACATTGACCTTCGAAAACCCCTGCATGACCTTCAACTAATAAATCTCACCTCTCAAATTCTAAGACATATCTTAACAACACTTCATCGACACCCATATTATACAACTATCTAGCAATGATAGTAAAGTCGGCTATGGAGGCCACTAGCTCTTTCTTTTGTTGTAATGTGTAATCTTCAAGTGCGCATCCAATAGTCATGAAATGAATGATATAATGGAAATTATCATCAAATATATTGATAAAAAATAATTTCACATCAAGTAAACCATCCTCCAAACTTGTTGGTTCTTCCCCATTCTCAATGCATGACAGATGGTCAGGCCCAACTTTCAGTCTTTCAGGCTTCGCAATAATTTCAAAATTGTATTTTTGAAACAACAACAACCACCTATAGATCTTCCTCCCCAACACAGACTTATTTACTAGGTACTTCAAAGCAGAGTGGTGAGTAAACATCTTGAAATGTCCTCTTAACATATTGTGGTGAAATTTCTCAAGAACATACACCATCACCAATCCTTCTCTTTCTATGGTTGAGTAATTCCTTTTTACGCTTGATATATTTCGACTTTCATATGAAATAGGATGATCGATCTCTTGATCTCCTGGCTTCGCTAAGATAGCTGCATGTGCGATGCAGGAGGCATCCACATGCACATGCAACACCTTTGACCAATCCAAAAATATCAATATGGGTGCAGTTACCATCTTCTCCTTCAACAGTTCATATATATTCTGACATTCCTCGTCCCAGTAGAATGTTGCATCCTTCTTGAGAAATTTCTGCATGGGATCAGTTATCAGCACATAACCCTAAATAAACTTTTAATAATATCTAGTGTGCCCCAATATTGAGCGTAGTTGTTTGACATTCATAGGCACCTACATATTTACAATTACTATGATATTAATGGGGTCTACCATCAACCCTTGATAGAAGACAATGTGACCCATAAATATCCCGAATGGCACACAAAATATTCACTTCTTCATCTTTAGTGAGATTTGATACTTTCTACAGGTATCCAACATTAGGCGTAGACTTGAGACATGCCTTTTCAATAACCCAATGACAGTCCAATCATCAAATTTTACTTCTAGGTACTTGTCAATATACTCCTTGAATGCAGCTACTAATATGCATGAGAATATAGTAGGAACATTCTTCAATTCAAATGGCATGACTGTATACTAAAAATATTCTCATTCAGTTGCAAAGTTTGTCTTACTTCTATCCTCTTGTGCAATCGTGATCTGATGATAACCTAAGAAACCATATGTGAATGAATAAGCCTCTTGTCCTCATACATTTTCAAGTATCTCATCCGAAACTAAGTTGGGAATGGATCATGTACAGAGGAAACATTAAGTCTGCACAGGTCTGCAAAAATCCTTATCTATCCTTTTGTCTTCGTATCTTGCACTACCATAAAACTCACCCAATAAGACTCCTCCAGTGGCTTTATAATACCTGTAGCAACCCCTTTATCCAAATCTTCCCTAAATTTCTACTTATATTTTAGATTCAATCTATATGGGTGTTGCTTCATAGGTCACACATGAGGTTTCAAAGTAATCTTCATGACTCCAAGCGCTCCAATTATCCATTTCAACTCAGAGAACTTCGTAGGAAACAGGTCCTGATACTCTCTCAGTAGCTCAACAACCTTTCCCATTGTGTCATCATCCCAATAATCCTCAATATTCACCAACTTAAGTTTTTCATGAGACCCAATGTTGAATTTTTGAATCTTCAGAGGCTTCATAACTTCCAGCGAGGTAATTGAGAGCCTAACAACTGCGCGGTGTCCCTTAGATTTAGGAATTGTGATATTTTGTGGATCTTATTTCGTTTCTTCTAATGTAAGATTTTTGCAACTGACAATATCCATTATCTGCGCATCCCATGGTGCCAAAGAACGCTCTATTTTTTGTTTTGAATTATCAAATATGACTTCTTGGATTCCTTGCAGCGCTTTTCCCAAACAATCAAATCCACTCTCAAACATGAATGTTAAAATGAAACTTTCAGTCAGCGCATACCATTCATTTGTTTCTCAATGCAAGTCCGTCTCTAGGTACCAATCAGTAAGCACCTTCCCCAATGTGTGATTTAACATGTACACCCATTCTGATCTTGGCTATGTGCCCCATGCTTCAGTCCATTTCTCCAGATATCCGCACGGATCACTCTTTCTGGAATAAACTTCTCCCATTCTGGTGGTTGGACATTAGAAGCACAATCTCATCATTTGGGCACATTATTCTTAGTTTCCCATGTTTCCTTTGTGAGTCTCTCACCATCATGCTGGAGTAATGCACAATGCTATATACAATGCATGGTATCTGTGTCTTTTTGGAACAGTTCTTTCAATTTCTCCTAAAAACATGTTCACATTAGTTAAACAATCATAATACGGTAATTCTCATACCTCTGATGATATGCATCGAAGAGATCTGGTTAATCAATTGTAGAACAACTTAGATACTTCATCTGCCAGTTATCCAATTCTTCATCTGAATCTGAGAAGGAGTTATCCTTTTCCAAATTAATCCTCCCATTATTTTTTCGATTGATCCAATCATCATCTCGTACAGTCAGCTTGTAGATATGGTCAATATCATCATCAACAGGCATAGGTTATGTGTATCTTCAACCTTCTGCGGGATCTAAGGGAATTATGACTCTGATTCCATTGTTTTCAAATTCCATTCTTCTTCTCTTTAGATTTATGATTCCATCCATATCAATAGCCCAATCCAACCCCAAAAATATAGGATAAGGATCAGTATCATCCACGATTTGTATGACTTCGAAATATACAAGAACCTTAACTCCTTCAATATTTACCACCACCTGTGACAAGCTTCCTAATGGAATGATTTTATGTTGGTTTTCCATTTACAATTGGATAGTAGACCACTCCATCATATGTTCTCCCATGCACTTCCAAGCTTCCTCAAGTAAGATATTTGCATCAAACCCTAGATCCAAAATGACTTGATCCATCTTAGAAGCACCTATATGAGCAATCAAACACATCTCTCATCCAATTATCTTCTTGTTCTTTTTCTTATAGATATTGTTGACAAATTTCTATTCTGTCTGCGGTTGTTACTTTTCTCCAGAGTCATCTATCATTTCTTGAAGATTTTCTATAGCCTTCTTATTACACAGTAACTTAATGCAAGCTTGTAAGAATGGATTTATTTCTTCATATATGCCTACCTCATTCACACGTCTTCTTGATGTTGATGCATTTTCTTCTGTAGACCCCTTTCCTGCTTTGACTAATGTTTCTTTTTCGCGTTGTAAATAAAATCCATCCTCTTTCTCAAGTGCCTTTCAAATCCACAAATCAGCATCCGAGATCTTTCATTTATCCTTTCCAATGGCTGCACCACTCCTGGTGACAACATTCACGCTAGGATCTTCTTCACACAAGTCCGCCCTACCCATCTGAATATTCTGTGTCTGAGTCTGCGTATTTTTCTCCTACATATTAGCAATTAAAATAGGGCAATCTTCTATTACATGATTAAAATTTCTACAGTACCTTAATGATTTTCGTGCAGGGTTTGGACAGTCGTGTGCATAATGATTGGCATCTCTGCAATTGTAGAAAATGACATGTCCCCTTCCTCGACCAACTGATCCTCCTCCTCTTCCTCTTACTCTATTGTGGAAGCCACCACGCCCAGATGTGGATGCTGGTGAGGTAGGTTTGGTGTGCATTCTATACAACTCGAATTTTTCAATCATCAAACCAAAAATTTGACAGTGATATTCATCATGTCCTGGTGACGAACAAAATCTACAAAACAATTGTTTCATCTCAAGCGTGTCTTTTATGATCCTTGGACATAAATATGTTGAATGCAGACCCGTAGTCTGACAAATCTCACACCATACGGGAGGTGTCCCACTTGGTGGCACCACGCTCTTCAATGGGCTTGGTTCTCTAGCATGTAGATAATCATCAAAGACTAGAAATTGATCCTTATGATCCCTGACAAATTTACATCGTATGAACCTTACCTATGTGCATAAATCCTTTCCCTTATCTTTGAAAAAATTTTGAATCTCCAAATGAATCGCTTCTAGCTGAATCTAAGTCTGCTTAGCTCTAATCACAGTAGGCATCGGTGAAAATTCTAATTTCATCGCAATTTCTATAGCCTCGGCCTGCGTGGAAATATTCTACTGACTTAATGCTTGGCATAGGTGTGGGAGAAGCATAGCAATAAAAAAATTGTTGTGCTGGGTATCGTCGATAGTGAATCCACTATCTATGATAGTGCACTTCAATCTCTGATCTACATCCCAGATAGATTCATTCACCTCCTGATGAATCTCTTACAACTTTGTAAAACACTGCGCATATGACATAGGATTTTTGAATTGTTCTTTGAAGGCATACTTTACATCCTTCATATTTCCATTAGGGTTTGTTGATACATATCTTATATATCAGTTCAGAACGTGATCTTGGAAAGGAGTGGTTAACTGTGCTTTCTTAACATCATCTCTATTAACCTATTGTGCTCTCCATAAAACATCAGTGACAAACCAAAATTTCTCAGTATCTTCATTTCCAATATCTATAAAAGTAGGTAGCTTCATAGACACGACCATATATGTGCCTGGGGGAGGTGGATGTGTAGGTGGAGTGGATGACTTGTGAGATGAGTGTGGAAGTGGAGTGGATGGGATCTGAACTATGGTAAATACTTCTTGATTGTTCTAATCTTGTGAGAATTCTTGTTGGGATACTTCCTCTTCTTCAGAGTGTGAAGATTCACTAGAGCTACTAGTTTCTATCTTGTCATCACTATCAGATCTACCCTTGAGAGGACTGTAAATAAAATTTTCTGCTAGATCTGCGTGGTAAATTTTTCCACTGTGTGTAGTCGAGCCTCTTCGAGACATTCACGCAACATTCTCACACAGAGAACTCTGTTCACACAATAGCATCTTAATCCACATCTTTAAAGGGCGCAAAAACTTACCTCTAGGACCCTTGAAAAATCTCCTTTCTTCTTTAAAAAAAGACACGAACTGATCAACAGAAAACTCAGTTACAAATCTTCCCAAGACACGATCGATCCAATGATCTACAGCACTGGTCATTGTGTTGCTTATATTTTCTAACTTCTATACCAATTATGGATTCCACTGAGTGATTGTGTCGTCCTTTGCACATGTATTAAATTCAGTTAATCACAACAAATACTCATGCATCTCAGTTGCAAAGGAAGCAAAGAATATTTTGTGAACTTCTATATAAATATAATTTTGAATCCAATCCTTAGTAGATAAGTTAGAAATTTGATTCTCGTGGATCACGAACTCACAGATCTTTCTATCCATCCAATCTTGAAATTCATTCTATGTAAGATGCCAATATATCAATTCTCCCTTAAAATGATCCTAGTCCCAGCAACAGAACCTTTTTCTGGCTTGAGGGGTCCTGACCCAGGTTCGGATTTATTACGCAACCAACAAATGCTCCAACTACTGGCCCTTTCGGCAATGACCTACTTGCACAGGTCATAGTCTCACTCGAAGTAGTATGGCAGGGGCATTGGAACCAGGTTTCTTCACCCTGAGGAATAAATTGATGTGGTGGAACTAAATAGATTTATAATAGAACTTAGAAAATGTGCACATAAGCAATTATCAAATAACCTTTGTCACAGATGTAAAGAGATAACATAACTGGATCTTCACATATTATTCCAACATGCTGAGTGTATATTCACACATAATAACTTAAAAAATCTATTCATATATCATCAAGTAATGTTCATGCATAAAATGTAGGATCTATTCATGCATATGCAATAGAAGTAAATCGACCTTAGAGAAATAGATAGAATCTGATTCACATTGATCTGTTAACTAAGATATCAAACACATAACATATTAGTTCCTCCAAAAAAGTCTTTGCGTTAATAGATTCAACAATCAGTACATTTTGACTTCCCTTACAATATCCATTCTGTGTACATAGCTAGTGGAGTCTGCACACAACCAGGACTAGCAGGAGCCTTTCTACCTAAACCTAGACTTAGATTGTAACCCTTACAAAATTTTCATCAACATAAGAATGATATTCTTACTTAACTGAACTATTTTACTAGAGTCAATCTATCTATATTTGTATTCATCTAGTGTGCAGATATTACAGTCTCAAACCATGGTTTGAGGCCCACAATTTTCCCTTAAAACTCATTTACATAAAATAGAGAATTTGACCCACCCCAAAACCCCTTTGACTCTTATGCACAACACGCATAATCAAATCTATATATATATATATATATATATATATATATATATATATATATATATATATATATATATATATATATATAACTTGATCAAAATTTACCCTAGGGGACCCTGCTCCAACACTAGAAATTCACACTTTTCAGGACTTTAGGGAGAGACGCATTTCAATGAAATTCCTCAGCACTTTTCCTATATTCAAGAGAGTCTCCTAGAAATCATACCCATAAGGTGTGAAATTTTCCATGTAGATCTCCACTGAATCATGGACTAGTTCAGAAAAAATGCTCAAGATTGCTCTCTGGAAAGTAACAGGGGCATTACACAGGCCACAAGGAAGGATTTTGTAGGCGAAGGTGTCATAGGGAAATATGAAATTTTTCTTGTCGTGATCCTCAGGGATGATTTGAATCCAATTATACCCACTAAATCCATCCAGGAAAGAGAAAAAAATGTTTCCTACAAGACCATCCAGGATTTGATCGATGAAGGGAAAAGGTAAATGGTCCTTTTTAGTGACTTTGTTTAGCTCTTGGTAGTCAACACAGATTGGCCAATTCCCATTTTTATTTGGGACTAGAACAAAAGGAGACACACACTCACTATTAAATATGAGGTGGATGAAACCTACACCCAACAAATTTTTTAGTTCATCCTTTAATATGTTTTTTTTAAGGCTAGGTCCATCCTCCTTTGGGGCTTGCGCAGAGGCCTTCATCCATTTTTAATATAAATATGATGTTTTCACATAGAGGGATGCACCCCTTTCTTGTCCTTGTAGCCCTAAGAAAAAGCATCTGAATTTTCCTTCAGGAGATGGAATAATTTCTCTTCTTCTTTGATTAAGAGGGATGAGTTAATATTCAGGGATTTGGATGGGAGAAATTCCACAACCTATTGGCTCGAGGGGTCCTGACCCATGTTAATAGGTTAAGGTTTTCCAAAAAACCCCTATACTACTAGCCTTTTTGGAAGTGACCTACTTGCGTAGGCAAAAGTCTCACCTGAAGAAGTATGGGAGGGTGCCGGAACCAAGTTTCTGCACCCTGAGAGAGAGTAGGTAAGTCAAGTAGATCCATGTTCGCAACCTATCAGGTTCATACAAGATAGGTCTATTCATAGGTTTTTAACAGTATAATCCGCAGTATAACAGAGCTATTACAATGCACAGATCTAGTCAATACCTTCACATCCATGTGCGTATAAGTTGTTATCAGCACACAATATCATAATGCATCATTAGAAAATTACAAATACACTTCATACCATAACACATATAGATTTGTAGCGTAAACATATAACACAACTATATTTGTAGCTCCAACAGGTCCCAAATGTTCTCATCAACCATAATACATTAGATCAGATAACACAGAGTTAATTTAACTATATCTGCATATATTAGCATCCAAAAACCAATACAATCCAAACATAGCCTGCACACATAGCCGACAGGGTCTGCACACTACAGGACTAAGGATCTCCGTGCACACAGCCAGAAGGAGTCCTTACCCAAACGACTCAACAACAGATGTAACAATTCTCACTTAGCATCAGATTTAATTCTTGCCTACCTTAAGACTCAAAATGTTCATCTATTTATATCGATTTAGCCTACACTTCCAATGGTCCACAAACTGTGGTTTGCAGACTCTTGTTCCACCCTTGACCCATAGAAATGCATTCAGGGCTTTGACCCATCCCAAAAACCCCCATGTTAGACAAATTAATATAAAAAATATACAAAATTGTACAAAATTCGTAGCTTTAGGGGACCCTATTCCAACAGTCCCCCAACACAATCTTGTGACTCCTCCCGATTCACTGTGGTCGTGGGGTCGCCACCTATGCCTACAGTAGCCTGATCACCTCAACCAGTGGGGGTAGCACTCATTGACTCTGATCAACAGTGTTCTGGGCAATATCCACCAACTTTTTTGAAGTCGGTCCTTCTGTCACAGCAGTGACACTCTCCAGAATTTGGTTCAGTTGTTTAATGATGATATCAACATCTTGAGAGAGCTTGAGGGCTTCATCATCCTAAGGCTTAAGGCGGTCACTGAGGGCCTTCTTCTTCTGGAAAATTTCTTCTCCCAAAGGGTGTGGCTAGTACGCAATCATGCCAATCATTGAGCAGGAATCAGAGTAGGTATAATGGCTTCCAAATTCTCGAACGCTTCTTCCTTTTGCTATAGGTCCTGGTTGATTTCACGTAGGGGGGGGTCGCGCTGCACCTTGGTCCATAGTTGCGTAGCTATTTCTAGTAATTTTTCACCCTGAGTAATATTTCCTATAATAAAATTTGTGGCCGTCGTAACCAGAGCAGCTCGTTGGGCCCATACCTCTGGCGGTGTCTCTGGCTGCAACTTGGACTGCAAGTCTACGATCTGTTGTTCCATCTGCTTTTTAATTGCCTAGATCTCGGTCCTTGAGGCCCTTAATGCGGTGAGAAACCTATCAATATTGGCTTGGGGGTGGCCATAGCTAGGATTTCTTCTGTAACATCCACGTAGAGTCTACTAATTAAGTGCTCCAGCTCAGTCTGCTGCACAACAACGAGGGTACAGGCATCTTATGCCCGGGACACTTCAGTAGTCTTTTCTTCGATGACATGTTTAGCCGTACTAAGATGTTGATGAACTCGATGATCCTGGTGCTGGATATCTTCAAATAGGGACACGTGAAGAAGCTATAAAGGTTCATGTGGCAATTAGGTGAAATCCAACTGTACCTCCGCGCAGGCCTGGACATGCACTCCTAAGTCGTGTGGACTCAATATGAGGGTTGCACTAGGGAAGGGCAGAGGTGGCTTTCTGATGCATTGGTCACTGCACTGCTCATTACTAGGGTTGATCTGACATAGATCATACTTTTCTTCAAGGTGTCAGTTTTTAATTTCAGGTCCTGGAGCTGAGCATAGAGGATGTCGACCATAGCTTTCTGTTGTTCCTCCAGAGCCAGCCATTTATCCCCAACAGCCAAAGTGACCACATCTGCAATTTTCTCAAGGTCTCCTTCCATCAGTGTAACGATGTCATCTCATTCTGGTCATTGAGAGCTCTTCTTATTTCACGGCACTTTAACAGGGTCACCAGTCCTCTTCATTCCTTGGGGGGAGTCAGGACCCCCGACATCCAATTCTTCAGTTCCTCCATCCAGCTATGAGTCCTTCTCTGACGCTTAATTATTGTTATTTTTCTGTTGCGCAGCCGTCTGTGATGGTGGGTCCACGCCTTTCCTAGTATCCTTACTTGGTCCTCCCGTCTCTTTGGTGGTGGTGGGCAGGGTGGTCTTTGTGGTGCTCGTTCCTTCAGTGCCTTTCACACCTATTTTGAAACCAAGCTTCCAATGTGGAGGCCATTGCACAATTAAATGGTCAATCTCTTCATCTGCAACCATATAAGGGAGTGAAACCCACACAGGATCCTTACAGCTTCTGATTTGGATGTTATGCATAGTCACCTGAAATGCAACGATGCTTTTATACTTATCGTAGATGGATGGTGACAGACGCGGCTGGGATTTGATAGCTATTGTGAACACACTCTGAAACAACACCTAGAAGACTTGATTGTCCTCAATCAACTATGCATCCTTAGAGTCCCACAATTTCATATATTGGGACCTGTCGCACATGTATGGGGTGAGCTTAGGGAGGAACAATTCCTCAGGTGCTTCCCAGGCGACCAATGCGATGAGAAGCAACAACCAAGAATAACAAAATGCTTGTCCTTGATCCTAGTATTCAGGGACATTGGCGAGAAAATCATTGCATAAGTACTGGGACCAATTGAAGCAGACCCCTTTCTCGCACCAGCTTACCAACTGAATTAAATATGCATGGATGGTGGCCACTTGGCATTTTTGCATCATCTTCCATGCCAACAACAGGGTACTCAACTGCGTACCAGGGTCCCTGATGGTCTTGATCATGAAGCCTCGAGTGTTCTACTCCCCATGGTAGGTTTCACTCACCTAGTCAGTGATATTCCCCTCATACTTCTTACCAATGTTCAACATAGGGTCCGACCCTTCCATGGGGAGACTAGTAATTTGATGAATGAGAGCAGCATCGATGGGGATTTGATCTTGGATCCATAAGCAGCCATCATGGACCAGAGCATGCAACTGATGTACCAGAAAGTCCATGATATTGTACTGATTGAAATGTGGCATCCTTAGTAGGTTTAAGAGTCTGAATCCTGCCAATCTGTGTACCCAGCAGATGGGGACAATCTTTATCATCTTCCTGTATTCTTTCAAGATATAAATCGGGTGCCAACTTGGGGAAAACCTCCAAATTGGCCAGGTCATGATCATCTAATTTAACCTCATGGAGCTTTCCAAAGGCTTTTCCAATTTCAGGGACCTCACTCGGGGTCAAAGACATCTGCAAGTAGGTGCACAATCCATCGAGATTCTTCGGCGTGCGGGTGGAGGGCCTGCGAGGCCGAAAAAAGGGTCATAGCCAATTGATTGGTTCGGCTACCTGGGCCTCTTTCTGAGTAGACAAAGGTCACTTTACTGGTTTGGGTGAGTGTGCCTAGGGCACTGCTTGCGGGGACTTTAAATTTCATCTAGAAGTATGAGGCTTCACCCAAAACAATTTCGCAAGTTTCCCCGACCCCTGTGCTTTTTCTTCCCCTTCTTCTTTGCTTGAATCAGCGTAGATATAACTTCCTCAGCTTCTATTTTGACTTCCACTACTTCCTCGGATTCTTGTTCTATCGAGGTCACAGGCTGGGATGACTCGGCGGGATTAGTTGCAGTCATTCTGGCATGAAAAGAAAACTTAGGGTGGCTTCTGTCCAAGGGGGAAGCACGCTCAGACATCAATAAAGTACAAGAGGCACAGAGTTGTGCAAAGCTCAAACTGTTCAAGCTATACAAAACACTCTTCTGAACTATCCCCTTCATTTTATAGTCATTGCGATCAACTAACTGTTGGGTAAACCTTATCTAGAACTTACCATCAAGTAAATGGTAAAAAATCTTCCAAAATCGCTTCATTAATTGTTGGCCGCCCGCTGCTTTCAATGTTAAAATTTTATTTTTACCCTGTTTTATTGTTCCAATGGCTAGTTTTGCACCTCCTGTGTGCCCAGTGCACTCCTATGCTCCCAGCGCACCTCCTGCGCTCCTAGTCCATCTCTACGCTCCCAGCGCACGTACTGTGTTTTGAACATACGCCCGCGCCTCTTGCGCACCCCTATGGGCTTCCAAATCTGCCACCGCTTCCTGCGCATACCCTGGTTATTTTTATACTTACTTTCCTTGGTGGATGTATCCAACTTCATACAAATAATCTATCCATATAGTCATTTGATACCATACGGTTTGAGCGGGTTGCCATTGACATAGCCAGGTAGCATATCTCCGTAAAGCGTGGCTAACTGAACAGCTCCGCCATCCATGATTTCTTTAACTATATAGGGGCCTATTCAGTGCCATCGAAACTTCCCTTGGTGTTTCGTAAATTGGCTATCATACAATAGGACGAATTCACCCTTCGCAAAGGTATTTTTTCGAATATGTCGATCATGCCATGCCTTATCCCAAGCCTTCTGAACCTGCTTATGGAAATTAGCAACGAAACGATTTTCCTCCAATGCCATCAGATGTGCTAAACATTCCTCCATGATATCAGGGTCCACCATGTTTGTAAAGGTTGCGATGTACAGGCTAGGAACAATGTACTCCATTGGCATAATGGCCTTCTTACCATAGACCATTTGGAACGGTGTCTTCCCAGTCATCTTCTTGCAAGTGGTTTGATAAGCCCAAAGAAAATATGGGATCTGCACGTCCTAGTCACTCTGATCAATGTTACAGACCTTAGTTAGTGCTTGCTCCAAGATTTTATTAAAAGCTTATACCGCTCCATTGGCCTGCGGATGATATGGAGTGCTTTTCACATGATGGATCCGAAATTCTTCCGTCAAGGCTCCGTCAAGGCCTGTATTGTTTTATTAACAAAATTCATACCTCTATTGCTCATTAAGATCTTCAGACATCCAAATCTTGTCAGAATATGCTCAAAGACGAAGTGCACAATGGTATCTACAGTGCAATACTTCACCGCTTGTGCTTTGGCCCACTTGGTTACATAATCAGTGGCAGTTATAATGTAGAGTGCACTTGTCTTCTTTCCGGGTGGGTTGATAGGTCCCACAAAATTGATGTCCCATTTGTCAAATGCTTGCAGGGCCATTTGCGGTTGAAGGGGAATTTCATCTCTGCGTGATGGCCTTCCTGTTCATTGGCACATATCACAGGCTTTACAATATTCATGAGAGTCATTATGTAGGGTAAGACACCATAGTCCAGCTCTCAAGGTCTTTTGCATCGTTGCTTTCCCTGATTAGTAACCTTCTGCTGCACCGTCATGAGCTTCTGCCAAGACAGCTTGCCTTTCATGCATTCGTAGCACTTCATCAGCTTCCATCTTATATAGATGACCTACACTAGAGAATTTGGCGGAAATTCCGACGGCCAATTCGTCGCTATTCCGACACATATTCGTCGCAAGAACGTCGGTATAGCGACGGTTTCGGGCGGGATGGAAAAAATTTGGGAAAATTTCCGACATTTGGTCAAAAGCGTCGGAAACAGGTGTCGGAATTTCCGTGAAATGTAGTAGTGCTACGATGATGGTAAAATCGGTTGTGCAGGTTACCAAATCTTTCCTCTATTGTACTGAATACTGTGTAGGTGCCATGCCCATAGTCAGGAACTGAATTATGTCGGTGAAGTGCGCATCAACTACCTTAATAGAAAAAAGTTGCGCATTAGGAAATCCTTATTCCAGGTTGGTCGGTTCCTTTCCACTCTCAATTCAGTAAAAGTGATCCGGCCCATCATTCAACTTCCCCGGCTTGACAATGATCTCAAAGTCGTACTCTTGGAACAACAATAGCCAGCGACAGATTTTCCCCCCCAACACAAGCTTATTCACTAGGTACTTCAAAGCGAAATGATTTGTAAACATTTTGAAGTGCCCTCCTAACAAATAGTGCCAATATTTCTGTAATGCATAGACCATGGCCAATCCCTCCCGCTTTGTGGTGGAGTAGTTGTGCTCTGCACTAGAGAGTTTCCTACTTGCAAATTCAACAAGATGATCAATGTCTCCGTCTCCAGGCTGCCTGACGACAAGTCCTAGGGTGATTCCTGATGCATCTACTTGAACATGGAATACCTTTTCCCAGTCAAGAAAAATGATAATAGGCGCAGAGACCATCCTCTCCTTGGATAGCTCGAAGCTCTTCTAACACTCATCATCCCAAAAAAATGAAACATCATTCTTAAGTAATTTTTCCATAGGCGCTGTAATTAACGCGTACCCTTGAATGAACTTCTTGTAGTAGCCTGTGTGTCCAAGGATCAAACACAGATGTTTCTCAGTTGTAGGAACTTCTAGGTTTATGGTAACTGCAACTTTCGCAGGATCAACCATCAACCCCTATCGGCAAACTATATGTCCGAGCAAGATTTTGAAGGGTACGCAGAATATGCACTTCTTGATATTCAGGGAAATTTGGTGTTTTCTACAGGCATCCAACATCATGCGTAGGTTCAATATGTGCTTCTTCACTAAGCCAAAGATAGTCCAATCATCAAAATAAACCTCCAAAAATTTGTGTATGAGCTCTTTGAACACTACGAATACTACTCGTGAAAATATGGTAGGGGTATTATTGAGTCCAAATGGCATGATAGTATACTGAAAGGATCCCCATTCAATAGAAAACATAGTTTTTTTGTGATCTTTAGGTGCGATTCTGATCTGATGGTAGCCCATGAACCCATCTGTAAATGAGTATGCTTCATGCCCTCACACGCTATCAAGGATTTCATCTGAGAACGGCATGGGAAAGGGATCATGTACGCAGGCATCATTCAATTTGTATAATTCCAAACATATTCATATTCCTCCCTTTGTCTTTTTCTCCTAAACCACCATCGGGCTTACCCATTCTGATTGTTCAACCAGTTCGATGATACCTGCGGTGAGCATCTTGTCAATTTCTTCCTTGACCTTTTGTTTATACTAATAGGGTTCAACTAACAAGGCCACTACTTCATAGGGCACGCATCTGGTTTTAACGTGATGTGCATGACCCCTAGGTCCCCTGTGATCCCCTTAAGCTCTGAAATATTCATTGGGAATAAGTCCTGATACTCTGTGAGTAGTTCTCCAACTTTTCCTACTGTATCATCATCCCAGTAATCCCCAATTTTAGCCAACTTACTCTGCTCTTCCATGCCAATGTTGACTTCTCGTAGCTTCAGAGGCTTAGTAACATCGAAAGTTTGTAGTGGGGGTCTAGTAACTGTACGTTGTCCCTCTGACTCTAGGATAGAGACATTGCGCGAATCTTCATCACACTCTTCTGTTGCTATATTGTGGTAGTTGACAATATCCTGCATCTGTGTTTCCCATGTTGGCACCCCAAGTGCTGCGTAAGGGCACGATTCATCAAATAAGAAGGTATATATATCCTAAAGAGCTTCATCAAGCACCTTCGTTCCCCCTGCTAACCTAAATGTGCCTAGGTGGGTGTGCTGATGTAGCTCCGCATCTAAGTACCATGCGATGGGAATTAGTCCTAAGGCATGAATAAACAAGTGAACCCATTCTTCTATAGTCCCATCATGCCATTTCTCCATCCAAGTGAACAAATGATCATGCAGGTCTCTTGGGACAAGGAATTCCTTTACGTGCAAGTCGACTAGAGGTTCAAATTGCAGGATCATCATATCTCGACACTCTTCCCAATCCCGAAACTCCCCCTTATGCATGTCCCACAACCTCGCAGGTGTTGCACACATGGCTAGATTAAGGGCCCATAGCCTTCGCTCTCTTGGAAACTCATCTTCAAATGTTCAAAAAAAGTCCTTAATACTACCAGAACCATCAAAGTAGGGTAGTTCTCTTACCTCTAAGGAGATGCATCAGAAGTTCTTTGTGATTCTAAGACATCGCAGTGAAAATACATCATGTAACCGATTTTTCCATTTTTCCATCTCCCCGTCAGAGTCAGAGAAAAATTTGCTATCCTTTTCCCAGAAAAGTACACCATTAGCCATAGGATTGATCCAATCTTCATCCCGCACAGTTAACTTATATATTTGAACCACATCCTCTTCTTCGTGCACCAGCTTCGTATACCATTCTCCTTCTGCAGGGTCTAATGGTACTATCACCCACATACCTTCATTTTCAAACACCATGCTTATTTTCTTTAGGTTGATGATACCTCCCATATATATGGCCCAATCCAACCCTAGGAGTGCAGGATAGGGGAATGCATCTTCTACAATTTGAATTACCTCAAAGTCAACCCTGACCTTAACTCCGACGATATCTACCATGATTTCTGATAGACTCCCCAATGGTATGATATTATATTGGTTGGCCATGCGTAGTTGGATAGTGGACCATTCCAACTTAGGTTCTTCCATTCGCTACCACGTTTTCTTGAGTAGTATGTTCGCATCAGATCCCAGGTCCAAAATTAATTGATCCATTTCATAATCTCCAATCTATGTTGTTAGCTGCGTTTCCCTACCAATGCGTTTCTTATGCCTATACAATTTATGCACATCCTTAACTTCGAGGGGTGGATTAGTTCTTTCTGTGCAACTCTCTATTAATGCTTGAAGATTTTCTACAGCCTTTTGGTTGCGCAACAGCTTCATACATGCTTGCAAAAATGGTTTTACGTCATCATCTGCTTTGAGGTTTGTGGGGGCCTGAGAAGTATATGCCTTAGCCTTAGAAAAGTCTTTATGAGCTACGACAAAGGTTTCTTTTTCCTTCTGAATTTCCAAACCTTCTTGTTTGATAGTTTCTTTTCAGATAAGAAGCTCGGCCACAGCTTTATCCTCAGCTCCCTCTGTGGCCATGCCACTACGTGTTATGACAATAATGCTCAGTCCTTCCTCTCGAGGTTCTGCCTTAACCCTCTGCACATTCTACGTAGGTTTCTATAGCTTTTCCTACATTTTCTCTATCAAAATTGGATATTCTTCAATAACATGGTCAAGTTGTCTACAGTATCTTCAAGATTTCCTTGCAGGGTTTGGGAAATCCCTTGTAAAGTGCCCTATTTCTCCGCAGTTATAGCAGATAATTTTTCATCTTCCCCTACCTGTGCTTCCACCTCTTCCCCCTCCCCTTCCCCTAGCTTGGGAGCCACCTATGCTTGAGGGGGATCTTGGTGAAGAAAGGTCTGATTGTACCCTATATAGGTTTCCCGGGTCTATCATTAGATCATAAGTTCAGAAGTTCTATTTATCATGTCCTATTGATCGGCAAAACCGGCACCATTGTTGCTTTAGTTATGGAATATACACACCTAGACGGGGGTAGTGGTTAGTATCATGTAGGACAGATACGTGACAATCATCACACCACAACGTTGGTCCACTTGGTCCCATAGTCTCCCAAGGGCGTGACGGACTGGGTCCCTGAGATGGTAGGTAGTTTGCCAGCAGTGGGCACTAATCCTTGGTATGGCTTGATACCCTGCATGGTATGAACCATAAATTTGGGCTAACTTATTTCCCTTGATCCTTTGGCAGGTTCTAGATTTCCATGTGCATTGCCTCCAACTGCCCTTGGATTTTTTGTACCCACAACTGGGTATCATCTCTTGGCGTGGCTTATAACTCCATCACAATCTCCAAAGATGTTTCCTGCAATTTAATGTCTTGTTGACCCATAGGTACATGCAAGTGAGGTAATAGCATAGAGATGAACCATTCCTTGTGTTGTCTATCATCAAGAAGAAATTCCCCTTCCCTGATTACCTTCTTTAGCCACTAGTCAACCTATCATACATACTCAAAGGGCCCTTATTTAAAATCTTTTAGTTCATTCACTATCTAAGAGTAGGACTTAAGCTTCTGAAACTACTGTTTTAGGGAATTTTTAACCTCTTGAATGGTCGTATTCGCATGCTAAGCTATGTATCCCATATACCAGTCCAAGCCTCTTCCTTAAATTGCAAGGGATAGTTGTGCCCTTTTCACAGCATTGCTGGCCACATTCTGCGCAGTCCATACTGACTCCGCGACAAACCAGAAATGGTCCATGTCTTCATCCCCTATGCCCTTGAGGGTAGGTAGCTTCATGTGCGAGGCCATCTCGTCCTCTGATGGGGGTGGAGCTACAGGTGATTTTTTACCCCTATGATGGTTTGAAGGTGGTGTAGTTGGAGGGATATGTACAACCAAATCTATTACTAGAATGTAGACAGATCTATCTCCTTCTTGATTAGTTCTACAGTATTTACCACTTCTTGTTGTACCCTCACTTTGATCAGAGCTCATTCACTTTGTATGGCTACACATAATGCCCTTTTCACACAATAATATTTTATCCAGTAATGGCAACATTTTTAGAAACTTACCCCGGAAATGTAATATTCCCAAATGGGAAATGCAGCAATACAAGACAGTTATGCAGAGAAATAATGATGATCATATAAAACTTAGCAGGAGGCCAATATGGAGACTCTTTATTTACATTTATAACAGCAAAATATATGCATAATATGGCCCATAATATGTACAATAGGAAATGGAAGCCTCCAATGGAAGAAAATCCTCAAAAAGAGGTGCTACAATCACATGTGTAAATTGTACAGGGATTGACAACATTATTTTATTGAGCTAAAGCACCTGTTGATTACACTTCAGATATAGAGAAAATTAGTGCATGAGAAGTCAGATCTGCAACAGATCCATACACTATATAGGCTCTTCTTCAAAATCCCCTTGGGGTTTTCAGAAAAAGGTCATGTACAAGGAGTATATCTGAGATCTAAATCTGCAGATCTGCAGAAATATTCATATATTTAGGAATATTCAAATATTATTTGATATGTACAATAAAATCATCCTCTTCAATGGATCTCAAAGGTGAAGGGAAGATCCCCAACACTTGAAAATCACTCCTCCAAAAGATCCGCCAAAAGACCCTGCAACAGCACCTACAGTAAAAACATAGATCTGGAAGTAAAACTGCATTATAGGGTTTAGAACATAGTTGGCCACATTCCAAGATCTAAAAATGGTGGTCCAATGATCCAATAATCTCTTTCCAATGGGAGAGAAGAATTCTCCACTGAAAAGGAGCACTAGAATGGTCCAGATCTGAGTAGATCTAGCCTGCACTTGCTGCAGCTTTCAAAGACATCGAAACCCTCAACAGGATCTGCGTTGCAGTTGGAAGAAGTGCTTGGCTTCAAGCCAGATAGTGGAATATGCAATACAAGACTCTCCCAATAGCTATTCAATGAGAATAGATGGGATTCCTGATCAGGAACACCCAATGCTAAACAACATTTGGAATCTAGTCTAAACAGCCAAAGAAAGCTATATGTCTAAACAGACAATACTTTAGAAATTCAATATCCTTCAACAACATTTTCATGTTTCTGTCCTCTTCCTTTTATAAGTTAAGAGCTTGTAAACACTAAACCACCTTCAATTAAATAGCTTCTTTCACACAAGCCATCTCCAACAAAAACTACATTGTGCCTCATTGATGGCCACTCCTCCAAGAAAACGCTTTAGATTTGGTCATGGTTGACCCAGTCAAAATATTCAGCCCCTTTCACACCTAAGGGTGTTTGCTTACATAGACATGATTTAGCCTTTTCACATTTGGCATTGATTTATTTACTATTTAGGAGTTTTATGAACCTGCTTTACATTTTTATTTATGAAACAGAAAAATTTAAAAAAAAATGAATATTCACATTAGCTTAGGACTAATTGGGAATATTACAGTCCTCCCCTCCCAAATGTTGCTCGTACTCAAGCAACTGATAAGGTGAGTGCTACAACTTTTCTCCTCCTTCATTGGTGACACCATCATGTTATAAGCTTCCTCCATAAGCTAAGTGTTCACCAATCCAGTCCTCCATAAACTATTCCTCCAAAGTTCTCATGAGATGTAGATAGTCCACCCCAAAAGGAGACAATAACTCAAATCAAACAAAAATGGCTTCCCCAATGTCCTCCCTGAAATATGTAGTATAATATACATGGAGAACCTCCATCCCATAGGGCACATACATACCTTCCAACCTCCCTACATACATTCCCATAAAAAGTACAAGTATATCATCAATGTATGGGAGAAAAATAATATACATACAAACAAAAATTTGTGCATATGGAGGTGGGTCATAGTCCCACATGTGGAACTAGCGCAGTGCATCTCCTTCCTGCATCAGATCTAGATGTGGTAAGTGGTTTCCCCACCACTTACTTTTTGTACATGTTATCTCACTATTGCTGAATGTGTGAGATATATTTGGTGCCTTAGGAAAGCACCCATCCTGATGAAAAATATCCCTTTGTCCTCCAAGGGAGTGGCCAAGTTCAGAAATTTTTGTGGCCCCATGTTGGCCATGAAGTTTACAAGATCTAATACTCCTCCTTGGAGTCATGGCCTACATAAACAAGGTGAAAGAATGCATACAATTAGGAAATAAAACATGTTTCACATGAGCATGTTCTTCACCCACAATCCTCCTTATACAAATGGAGTGGTGCATAGATCTATCTCCTCTCTAAAAAGAAGGAAGAGATGGCTAAAAAAACTCTTTCATAGAGTCATATTTCTATCCCAACTCCACATGGTTCATGCATTATTGAAAATGTTGAGGTAGTTCTCCTCCAAAGCCTTCCCAAACAAAGCTCCTCATGATGATGTTGTACATCTTCATGGAACATATGTGGCTGAAATAGAACTCTTCATAATCTCTTCGTAGCAACTTCTCCTTGACCTTGGAGGCTCTAGATAAGAAGATCCTACCATGATGATAGATGAATCCTCCTTGGAATAAATAGCCCTCTTCATGCAGCTGGTCATCAAGTATCATACAAGTGTGAAGATCCTTGGAATAATCCACCAACAGTTGGTATTTCCAATATGGATCTAAATTTCCCAACAATGACAGTGTTGATGATGTATCAATAGAAATGTCTGTCATGTTGCTGCTCTCCTCCTTGACATTCCCCATGCCAAAGGTACATGTTGGAAGGCCATTCATTCCATTCTTCTCCTCCCACAACGTAGAATCAGAAATGAGAGTGGGTGATGGAGATAAGGGAAGAAAATCTCCCTCCTCCTTGAGTCTACCCAAACCTCCCAGAGTTGTCTCATTGTTTTCCAATGATCCCATCCCTCCTGGATATGAATTTTGAGCACCATGTTGTGAGATATTCCCCACAAAAACTGAATCAGGTGGCATCCCAGGTGGTTTTCCACTAGATAAGAGTGTCTCATGCAGCAATATCATGAGCATGATAGATGGGACTGTAAGGTCCTTGCTTCCACTGTGCAAATCCATCTCTGTTCTTTGTGTGGAAGTGGTATGTGAGGGATATGTATGCATGCCTTTGATCATTTGAGTTTCACCACTCTTCTTGTCCACCCATTCCATTTACAAAGCCTCCCAATCGGTGGTGACCTTCCCCAATGTAATCAACCATTGAACACCCAAAATTACATTGGTGTTTGGTATGTCAACCACAAATAAGTGATCAACCAAATTATAATTTCCCATGGTGATTGAAAGTGATGGGAAATAATGAATGCATTGCATTTTTCTATCTCCTAGGAACAACACAGAGAATCCCTCAAAAGTATCAATGGGTATTGCCCTCCTTTGCACTGGATGGGCATCAATGAAATTGTCGATTTCCCCACTATCAATCAAAAAAGAGACCCTCTGATACAAGATCAAACCTTGAAAACTTAACGTCAAGTACTTAGGTACTCCTCTCAAAGATGCAAGAGCCCCTCCAATAGGATAAAATGCTCTGTCCCCATCACCTGATGGTGTTGGCTCTCCTCCTATAGTGTCAGCGTTGTGACCTCTTCTTGGTTCATCTTCTTCTTCCTCCTCAACATCTGAGAATACCTCTATGTAATGTGATTTTCCAATAGCACATTTATGTCCAGGTGCCCATGATTCTTGCCAAGTGAAGAATAGCTTCCTTTTCTTAGATCTCTTTGGACTTCTTCATCAAGAGGCTTCTTGTATGAGCTCTCCTTGGAAGGAGAAGCTTTTTCCTCCTTTCCTTTTGAAGGGAAAGAGGGCTTATGTTGAAAGCTTGCCTTTGATTTTCGCAAGGCATCTTGAAGGTATCTAGCCCTTTCAATAGCATCATGCAGGTTAGTGGGCCTGGTAGATTTGACCAACCCATGAAGAGGTTCATCTAATCCATCAATGAACATGTACACCTTTCTTGTTGCAGACAAATCAACAACCATAACAGATAATCTTAAAAATTCAGAAATGTAAGACTTTGTATTACCTAATTGTTTCAACTTTACAAGGCTCATGAATGGTGCCTCTGGATCTCTTCTATCAAATATTTCCACCAGCCTTCTAGTGAGCTCTGAATAAGTAGTCACATTGGAATGACCCAATGTAGACAAGCCATGGAACCACCAGTCATGTGCTTCACCTTCAAAGTGAAGTGTTGCAATCTTGATAGCCTCCATCTCTGGAACCTTGTTTATTTGAATGTAGATGTCAAGTTTTTCTACCCATTCTTTGGCAGAACTCTTGGATGACCCATCAAAGTTGGGTAGGAATAATATTCCCATAGAGTGATGTCGATCATGATTCTGAATGAATCCACCACCTCTGTGATGATGCCCAGGTATTCTTTTGTCCTTGAGGTGAAAAAACTCTTAAAAACTCAAGTGATCTTTGAACCTCTAATTTTGAGACTCATATTCTTCAAAATAGTCTTCAAGGGATTCTTTCTCTTGAAATCCTTCATTTCCCACAACCAAAAAGATATGCATGGTAGAGTGTTGGGAAACATGTGGCTGAGGCACTAGTTGAACATTCTAGTGATGACACATGCCAGAGCTTTCTCCAAGATGAAATCCTTTAGGGAATTCTTTGATTCTATCCAATATCATCTCTTTGATCTCTCTAGCAATATCTTTCATGGCTCTCAAAAAGATCTTAATAAAATCCTTTTCTTCTTCTTCACTTCCAGATTCAAGGGCTTTACCCTTGTCTTCATTGTCATTGATGTAATAAAATTTATTCTTCTATCTTCTCTTTAGATACCTCATTTCTAAATCAGTAAGAGGTTCTTCTTCTTCAAAATACATATTGGCTTCTTAGAATGCGTAGGCTGTGCCAATATGATGCTCTCATACCACTATAATATTTTCAAATGGGAAATGCAACAGTACAAGACAGTTATGGAGAGAAATAATGGTGATCATCTAAAACATAGCAGGAGGCTAATATGGAGACTCTTTATTTACATTTATAATAGCAAAAGATGTGCATAAGATGGCCCATAAGATGTACAACAGGAAATAGAAGCCTCCAATGGAAGAAAATCCTAAAAAAGAGGTGCTGCAGTCACATGTATAAATTGAACAAGGCTTGACAGCATTATTTTATTGAGGTATAGCAGCAGTTGATTACAATTCAGATATAGAGAAAATTAGTGCATGAAAAGCTAGATCTGCAACAGATCCATACACTAGATAGGCTCTTCTTCAAAATCCCCTTGGGGTTTTCAGCAAAAGATCATGTACAAGGAGTAGATCTGAGATCTAAATATGCAGATCTACATAAATATCCATATATTTAGGAATATTCAGATCTGATCTGATATGTACAATAAAAATATCCTCTTCAATGGATCTCAAAGGTGAAGGGAAAATCCCCAACACTTGAAAATCACTCCTCCAAAAGATGTTCCAAAAGACCTTGTAACAACACCAACAGTAAAAACATAGATCTGGAAGTAAAACTACACTATAGGGTTTAGAACATAGTTGGCCACATGCCAAGATCTAAAAATGGTGCTCCAATGATCCAATACTCTCTTTCCAATGGGATAGAATCCTTCACAACTAAGGAGGAGCACTAGAATGGTCTAGATTTGAGTAGATCTAGCCTCCACTTGCTGCAGCTTTCAAAGACAACCAAACCCTCAACAGGATCTCCATTGTATTTGGAAGAAGAAGCTTGGCCTCAAGCCAGATAGTGGAATATTCAATCCAAGACTCTCCCAAGAGCTACTCAATGGGAAGAGGTGGGATTCCCGATCAGGAACACCCAATGCTAAACAACATTTGCAAGCTAGGCTAAATAGCCGAAGAAAGTTGTATGTATAAACAGACTTTAGAAATTCAATATCCTTCAACAAACTTTTCATGCTACCATCCTCTTCCTTTTATAATTTAAGAGCTTGTAAACCCTAAACCACCTTCAATGAAATAGCTTCTTTCACACAAGCCATCTCCAACAAAAACTACGCCGTGCCTCATTGATGGCCACTCCTCCAAGACAACACTGTAGATTTGGTCATGGTTGACCCAGTCTAAATATTCAGCCCCTTTCACACCTAAGGGTGCTTACTTACGTAGCCAATATTTAGCCTTTTCACATTTGGCATTGATTTATTTACTGTTTAGGAGTTTTATGAACCTCCTTTACATTTTTATTCATGAAACAGAAAAATAAAATAAAAATGAATATTCCCATTAACTTAGGACTAATTGGGAATATTACAGGAAACCCTTGAAGAACCTTCACTCTGCCTCAGAATAGGACATGAATTGATTGACTGCAAACTTTGTCACAAATCCTTCCAACACACTATCCACCCAGTGATCTACTGTACGAGTGATGGTGTTATCAGTCCTTTATAACTATTGGATCAACTCTAGAGTCCACTGCATGACCCGTTTGTCCTTCCTACATGTCTGGAAGTCTATGAGACTTACCAGCCACTCCTGACGCTCATTCGTAAATGTTACAAAGAAAATTTCGTAGACTTCAGTGAAAATGTACTTATTCTTCCACTTCTCCACTATCAACTTTGTGCTGCGATTCTCTTTTACCATGAATTCTTGAACATGTTTTTCAAACCACTCTTCAATTTCTCTCCTCTCAGGTCTCCAATGTTCTCTTGGCATTACCTGATCTCTCTCTCAAAATGCTCCCAGTCCCGTCAATGGAACCATTTGTTGGCTCGAGGGGTCTTGACCAAGGTTCGTAGGTTAAGGTCTGCCAACAAACCCCTATACTACTGGACCTTTCGGCAATGACATGCTTGCACAAGCCAAAGTCTCACCTGAAGAAGTATGGGAGGGTGTTGGAACCAGGTTTCTGCACCCTAAGCGAGAGTAGGTAAGTCAAGCAGATCCACATTCACAACCTATCAGGTTCGCACAAGACAAGTCTATTTGCAGGTTTATTAACAGTATAATTCTCAGTATGACAGAGTTATTACCATGCACGGATCTAGTCAATACCTTCGCATCCATGTGCATATCAGCAGTTATCAACTCACAATATCATAATGCATCATTAGCATATTACAGATACACTTCATACCATAACACAAATAGATTCGCATCGTAAATAGATAACACAACTGTATTCTTAGCTCCAACAGGTCTCAAAGGTTCACATATATTATCATCCAAAACCAAATACAATACAAACACAGCCTGCGCACATAGCCAGCATGGTCATCACACAGTACGACTGAGGATATCAACGCACAAAGCCAGCATGAGTCCTTACCAAAACAACCCAACAATAGATCTAACAATTCGCACTTAATATCAAACTTAATTCTTGCCTACCTTAAGACTCAAAATGTTCATCTATTTGTATCGACATAGCCTACGCTTCCAATGGTCCCCAAACCGTGGTTTGCGGACTCTTGTTCTACCCTTGACCCATTACAATGCTTTCGGCGCTTCGACCCATCACAAAAACCCCTGCGTTAGATTAACTAATATCAAAAATATACAAAATTGTACAAAATTCGTAGCTTTTGGCGACCTTGTTCCAACACAACCTCAGTGGCTTCAGAGGTTTAGTCACTTGAGTGCAACTCAATCAAAGGGTGGATTTTAGATTATCTCACTACATCATCGATTGGAATGGTAGTGAGGGGAATGATTTGAATGATGTGGTCATTGAGGTCATCCTCATCAGGTTTCCCCCCCTATAAGAACAATATCTATGGTACAAATGGGGTAAGGTGTGGTACACTCAACTTCATCCTCTTCTTATTCATCCTCCAACCAAAAGGGTAGGTCATGGTCAATGGAACGCTAGGAAGGAGTATATAATACTAGCTTCTTGGATAAGGGCCAATTATTAATAGCCATGTTGTTAGTCATACAACAGATATAAGCATCGACAATGGCCAACCAAGGTCTTCCTAAAAAGAGAGGATATCCATTAAACTTGGTTTTTGGCTGGAGGACTAGGAAATATTTGGTGTACTTCTAGGATTCAATCGAGACCACAAAGTCCTCAACAATTCCCTCCTAAGCTACTATGGATCCGTCTACAAAATTGCAGAATAGTGGTGGTCTTTCTTAATGATTCTTGGAGGTTGAGTTTAAACATAGTTTCCATAGTAATCACATTAATGGGAGCCCCAATAAAAATCAGAGTGTGGGGGACAGTGACACCATCGATGTGTACATCTACTACCAGACTTCCAGGGTCCACGTACTTCAAGAAGACCATCCTTCCCAAAAATAAGTCGAACAATTATTCCACAAAATTTATGGTGGGCTTGTATTTCTTCTTTCTCCCTAGATTTTTAAAGAATTTTTATTTGATGAACCCATTGTAAATAGGGACATCCTTAATGACCTGGAGGAGGGGTATTTTTACACACATGTTTCTCAATTCTCTGAGGAGTTCAGTCTCTTCTAGGTTGTGTTGACTAGGGTGGATTAGGCACTCAAGAAAAGGAGGTTGATTATTTTGAGGGTTGCTATCTTCCTTTTCCTACTTAAACCATGTAGGTGGAGATTGAGGATGATTTTCTGGAAGTACTCTTCCATATATGCGGTTAATTTCATGTATCTCCACAACATAAGGTAGATATGATGTTTTCCCACTATAAACCTATTGTGTCTACTTGTTGTTCGGGTTTGGATTGGGCTGGGTAGGAATCTAAGGAAACTTAGGTGGAGCAGAATGAGTGAGATGAGGTTGAGGTTGTGGTGGAGGTAGTAATGAAAGTGGTTGGTTTTGTTGGGACCTCCTCCCTTGTGATGGGTTGCTCCACTAAGGTGGTTAAGGAACATACTACTAGAAAGGTTGGTTTACAGGCTAAGGGTGATGTGAAGGGGTAGAAATCCAAGTATGCGGTGTCAGCCATGATGGAGGAGTGGATGTGTACCAACAAGGCATACGTTCATTCTAGTTTTTATGGTAGTAGGAGTAAGGTGCACCTTGCATGCCATGCTGATATGATAGCGGCCCTTGAGGCCTTCTATGATTTCTGAAATATATTTTCTCTGGTCCTCCTTCCTATACTTGATATAAAACTTTGAGACCAGGTAAGGAGGGGCACTTATATGTGCCATGATTCTCTTCACAGACTAAGAAAGCCTCTATGACATTTAGTGGAAATTCATTGCAAGGGTTTTTTCGGGTAAATTTAGGGAAAAATATAGCCAAGGACATCTCTGCTTCTTATTTCTTCCTCGTGATCTACATTGTATCCATTTTTGAAGAAAAGGTGTGGAACATCTCACTTTTGAAGCCCTCTAACATATTTCCAATCTCATGCTTGATGGCGTTGGAAGAGAAAGGGTTGTTGGTCATGCTTTGGCTAGCTCTAACTTTCTTCCTAGATACCCTAGACTTATTTCTAAAGACAGTTTTCATGTCCTCATAAGGTAGTTGGTATATGTATCCTCTAGATAGCATATTAAGGGTTTATATCACCTCTTCCCTGATCCCTTGGAGAAGTAACAATTTGAGTGATCTGAGAGCAAGGGTGTAGTTGTCTCTTTTATAGTTTAGTTGGAATATGTCTTCATATCCTTGAGGGATGGATCCAATCCTAGAGTCATGATAAATATATTCTCTTTCGTCTCTTTGGACCTACATAGTCTGTATATTTTTTGTTGAAGGACTCTTTCATTTCTGCTCAAGTAGTCATACTGTTTCCAGGAAAAGGCATGAACTAGTGCAAGGCTCCATACATGAGGGTGGATGGGTATTTTTTTAGCTTTTGGTCATCTGAGGCATAGTCATAAGCCCTATAGAAAACATCAAACTCGAACATGAAGGTGTCACAATCCTAAAAAGTGAGGCCATGGAAATGTGGAAGGGTCGAGGGATTGATGTTCTTCATTCTAGTTTCTCCATAAGTTTCTCTAATGGGAAATGTTACACCAATCTTTGGTCATCTAACCTGTTACTATTAGATGGACCAAAGTACACCATGTAAGACCAATTTTACCCTATGTAAAATTTCTTTCACTATGAAAAATAACTTAGTAATCCATAATGTACTAAGTTATTTATGGTCTAAACAAGAAACCCCATGAGGAAATATTGAATAAATCCATATTTGTTTGATTTTACTCAAGCAATAATTAGTTAAACAACAATTTAATTAATATTCCTGGTCATATTTAACCCAAAACAGGAAAATTAATTAGATAAATCATTATTTATCTTATTATTTTCTATGAATAATTACTTAAACATTATTTAAATAATATTCCTTGTTAAATTTGACTAAATAATTTATAAATAATTGAATAAATAATTATTTATTTAATTATCACTCAACCACATCCTTAAAATAATAAATAAATCATCTATTTATTTATTATTTACAAATAAATGAATTTGACCAAATTCAAATTCTTTTTCCCTCAACAAATATAATAAAATATTCCATAAAAGTTGGATCTAGATTTGGTTAATAATATTTTAATTATGCACCAATATCTAGAATAAATCAATGTTTTGTTATAAATAGAAGGGTTTTTCATTCACTCACTACCTTTTGTTTCCTAAATATCACTCTGGATCTATACTTTTGGTTTGACTTTGATCCTCCATCGTTGTCATATTTTTCTATCTTTTTTCTTGTGAACTCCCTTTGAGTTCCATTTTTATCTGGGTGTTCTACACCATCAAGAGAAAGAGATCTTAGATCTAAAGCACTGAGGACATACAAGAACCCATACCATTGAGGGGGACTAGTAACATATTTCTATGTTCCCTTCGTAGGTGTCATAAATACAAAAATTATTTAAAAATATTATTGTCTTGTCTATTGGATGCATGGAGAAACTCTTTCTTTTATTTACTGCTTAATGTCTTTAACTGCATAGATCTGGATTTTGTAGCATTTTTCTTGGTCAACTAATTGTGGATCTAAAGAAATTGGCAGCCATATTTGATGTTAGGGTTGTTTGTTATTCCCAGGTAAAGTGGGATTTTTTCGTACGCTTGCAATTAGAATTCACACTAACAACTGGCAAGTCCACTAGGGTTTGTGATTACGACCATTGTTGTTTTTCATATCTCTGCATGACCAGTTGCTTCAAAACCTAGGGTTTTTCTTCAGATTCTTGTTTTTCTTTTCTTGATGTTGTTTTTGACCTTTAAAACCCTAAAAAAATAAAAATTCTAACTTTTGTGTGTTTTCGGGCCTATTGTGCAGGTGACGGGCATCATTTGCAACCGAGACGACACTTTTTTCTGAAACCTACTCTCGAGAGTGTCGGAAGTTTAGGTCACACATTTTGGGCCAAAACCTACGACCTCAAACTACACAATGCAGAAAAATGCCTAAAACATGCTACATCTACTGAAAACAGGTCAAAAAATGCGACCTGTACTTTTTGCGGGAATTTTTCTCTGATTTTTCTGGATTTGTCTGGGTTACTATTCAGGGTTGTCTGACCACCGTCTCCACCCATCTTGGACATGCAATTTATCTGTTTTACTCATCGAAGTAGGAACCTAGCCCCCTAGGGCTTCAGTACGCTTCCACCGTTCTAGGAAGAGTTTAGCTGAAGCAAGTCGTTTCAGATTTCAGTTTTCTCAGCCATTTTTCAGATTTGATCCTGTACCTTCAGATCCATTTCATACTAGTTATTCATCCATCCAAAACACCTCTTTTCAGTTTTTTTTGGTCCTCCTCTAGGGCTCCCTGCGTTTCCCTTCAGGTTGTAGCCTTTCACAACCTCATTTGTAACACTTTTCCCTCTAGTTTTTGGTTGTTTTCTACACCTATTTCTAGTAGATATGACCTTCATATCATTGTCCCTCCCAAATTTAGATCCATTGGCTATTTTTGTGTGTTTTTACAAGATTTTTTCCCACCCATAGACTAGTTGTTGGGAAGCCCACCTTCTTGGGTTTAGATTGATGCATATTAGCTATTTATTTTATATTATATTCAATTTACTTTACTGTTATTTGCAGATTTATTTATAGTTATACAACACACTTTTTATTTTTCCTCTACACATGTCTAGGTTTAAAAATTAAAATTAACACACTTAACACACAAACCCTAAGTGAAGAGTGTCTGGTTTACACCGAAAGGCCAAGACTATAACATTGTAATCATTTTATCCTATTGGGGTTCCTCAGATTTTGTAAATTTGGTAATACCAAATGACAAGACAAAATCAAACCACTTTAGGATCTCAGGATCTAGCCCTCTTGGATCCAGAGAGGGATCTCTCTATAAAGGTAAAGAAATGTATATCTTTTATGTTCAATTTAAGGTATTAGGCTAGTTATAGGGCGCAAGGGTTTTTGATTTTTTTGTTTGGTTGGGAAACATGAAAGAAGGGTCAGTGAGATGTAAAGAAATGAATAGAGAAGTATTTTCGGCTATGGGGAGATAATTCAAAGAGAACACAAGTCCATTGGGAAACGAGGTCATAAAAGGGTTTACTTGCAACTCAAATATCCAAGGCTTTCAAAGGGCTAGTCATCTAAAACAGAGGATCTCTTAAGATGATAGTATGGGATGAAAAAATAAGGAAATGAATGGGAATGACAAGAAAAACCTTCCAAGGTGACCACTTCGGAGTAAGTCTAGTGACAGGGCATGCCTTATACCTCTATGATCCAAACTCGTGATGAGGCTAACTTCGAGGACAACAATCTAGTAGTCCTCCTGACTACTTTCAGAGAGTAGAAAACTCTTAATCTCAAACACAGAGCGAAGTATAAGATCAGAGAAAGACTTTTAACCTTCTCTACTTTTGGCATTCAACTCAAGGGATCTTAGAAAAGCTAACTGTTGAAAAGGGAACTTAGGGGACAGGACTAATCACTAAATCTTCCCATTCTCCTATTCTTTCAGCAGAACCAAACAAGAACATCTAAGAAACAAACTCTAAATTTATATATCAGTAAGCATGGAGAAACCAAATTCTATACTGATTAAATTATGTTGAATTTGTTCTAAGATACACAATTAGTAGAAAACATTAAATATAAGAAAGTGCAGGAAGCGTTATGGTACTTGTAGCAGTATTCCCTAAGCTAAATTTATTGTTTCTTATCAGAGAAAATGAAACATGAATATAAAACAGAGGGAAAACAATAACAAAGGAGGGACACATCACCACTGATTTAGATCAGGATCCGATGAACGTGCTTGTCATATTAGTAGAGAAAAACCAGTCACATACATTCTTGTCCAATAGCTTCATATCATCCAGAAATCATCTCCCAACCTATTTACAACTACTACTCACAGAACTCTAACTCAGTAAAATAGCTTACAATCAGTGATTTTCCAACAACCAACCAACATTTTCGATGAGTTCTTATAGGTGAATGAGTGATAATAGTGGTAGATAGGATTTAAATGATTCATTAGAACAGAGGGAGAAATGTCTTCGAAGCCCATTTTGTTTTATATCTTTACATTAACTTTCAGTATCCTTTAGGCAATTTAGAAGTCTTTGTTAGGTCAAAAATAACTTCTGGGTGTGCTCTTGAAGTACTTTCATGGCCGAGGGGTCTTGTTTATACTTTGAGACAAGTAAGGTGAAGATTTGTCTTTTAAGTCTTCCATGCTTTATAACTAATGCAGTGACAGTTTTAAGGACTTCTGTCAGAGTGATAAATGCTCTCGTGCTTGATGAGGAATGGAGTAGGCCACGTGAATTGGTCCTTCTTGGGGAAAAGAACATTCTGTTGATATTAACTCACTGATATGGCTTGATGTGTGCTTTAGGCTTAAATAAGCCTCCTTGATCATCTTCAGGTCTTCATATGTGTCATTTATCTTTCTAATCATTGGATATAAGCATTAAGTCTTCAATATTGTTCATTAATCTTTTAATCTCTTTCTGATACACTTTAAACTTCTGTTGATCTATTTGTGTGAATATACAGGTTACAGTGGCGCTGGAGGGTTTATGTCAGGGTTGATAACCCGATCTTCAATAAAGCATGTTTTAAACCTTCTCAGTGATTTATTCCTCTGTGATCTTCGGCTTTGTGATGGTCCTTCTGTGTTATGTGTCACCTGTCTATGACTGTGAAGACTGTATGGATTCATTACCACTTTGAAACCTGCAAAAAATGAAAAACACATTATAAAATCCAGCGGGAGTGGGGATGACTGCTTCAGAGGCTCAGGAAGATGGAGGGGCATTGAGGGAAAATGGGAGCATAGAAGAAAAATGGGGGAAAATCCTGGCAAAGCAGCTAACCAGGTGCAAATGGAGGTTTGAGTGCGACGACGAACAGGAATCATTGGATTAGAAAAATCAATGGTGGATATTGGTTAATGAAGTCATTTGGGAGATTAGATGGGTGGTAGACAAATGAAAACATGATATAATGCGGGTCATTCGATCTCAGAGATCAACGGCTAGGGAAAAGTGCGAAAGGCAACGTTGTGGACAGTGACGGTATTGCGGAAAACTGGGAATGGTTTTCACACGGCGAAATGGGGGGAGGTGGCATTGCTAAAAAAAATGCGATTCCACAGAGCGACTGACACGTGATTTCTCCAAAACTACCCATTTCGAAAAATATTGGAGAATTAAACTTTGGGCATAGAAATTTTGCGATATCAGATAGCGACCGTCGGATCTGGGGTGTCAAATCGGATGGCGTAGGTTGCACGCGATAGGCAGAAATGTGTGTGGGCAGAACATATGGTGGGGCCCAGTAGTGACGTAAGGTGGCTTGTCTCGGGGTGAATGGTGGTTTAAGTGTGAACGTTCAGATCTGATGATCGGGCGACGAGGATTCAAAGATGAAATGGACGAGGAGCGTATGAGCAGGTGAACGAGTGGAGGAAGGATGCTCGATGGCCATTGATCTCTGTAGATCAATGGTCCTGATTTATTTCGAACCATAACATCGGGGCATAATAAAATAAACATAAGAAAAGGTTTAAATGGGGGTTTCTTTGCCCTTTAGCGCCCGATTGCGGGGATATAGTCATATGAGGCAGGGGGATTTAAAAGCCATAAGCCCTTGGGGGCTAAGAAACTTTATAATGCAAAAGGGTGTTTTAGGCCAAAAACAGGGATTTTTAAGGCCAAGTAATGATTTCGATAGATGAAAGAGGGGATTTTCAAAACCAAATAAGGGAGAATATCAGGTTTTAAGATGGTCAAGAGGATTTAGAGGTTAAATGAGGGTGTTTCATTAGGGGAATTTTGAGGTCTAAAATGGACCTCCTAAGGAAATAATAAAATAATAGCTAAACCAATAAAATAATATTTATGAATTTGCAATTCACTTTTTGCACCACAATCCATGTAACCATAGTTAATTTCAATTCAAAAGTTGTACCAAAATAAAAGTAATAAAAGAATTGTATTGACGTGACTATAAATAAGAATGATATTTTCAAGAAAAAGTCATTATCATTGAACACCTAATGCATTTGTCCTTTGCACTTAAATAACTTGAAATAAAATACAAATATAAATTTATAAATTCTTAATTATATTTTATTCTATTAATTGAAATTTATATTATTTAAATTGTATAATAACATGTAATTAATATACTATATAAATATAATATAATACAATAAATGTATAGGGATATGCATTGTTTCCTTCAAGAAATATGAAATGACAATAATATATTTTTATTCAAAAAGAGTGAAATGACATTTATTATGAGTACTTTACTTTGAACTTCAAAGTACTTAGAGCACTACCATGGTTAACCATGAGTTTTTATCCACCATTGAGAATGTGACAAGTAAGTACATTTAACTCAAGAAATGTCACCTCAACCATTAGGGATGATGTCATGCCCTAAAATGTGATTGGTTCTCATAAAGTGAATTTTGATTGTACATTTTTCTTAGGAGGCCCATTTTAGACCTCAAAATTCCCCTAATGTTTGAGGGATTTTTTGAAAGAAACAAGGATGAAAATGGGGATTTTGTGGGAGTTAAAAGGAGAAAATGGAGGCCTTTTGAAAACAATTTTCTTTCACAAAATAGTAGGGCTCATCAATGGAAACAGCAGTGGAGATGATTTTTAAGGATAGAAGACACATGGAGGCTTCAAGAATGATAGATTTACCAAGGAAATGTTTCTCTTGAAGGATCAGAAACATATTTAGCCACCTGTTTGTTTTGAAAAATTATTATAGGTGGCTAACAGTGGCTCCACATGGGGATGGCATCTTCTTGAAGGTGTCAACAATCTCAGATATAATCTTTGGAAGTAGGCTAGAGCCTGGTACTTTGACCATATTTTCTTCTTTGACCAGCTGCTACATGAGTGAAAAGCATTATATCAGCAGCAATACTTCCCTAAACAACTACCTACCCATCCTACTGTCCTAACATTTTTTCTTCAAGGTGCATTTAGACTTGTAGACCTTCTTCATCATTATTTTCTATTGAAAGAAAAAAATAATCTAATTCTACCCTTATTCCTCCATGAGACCAAATTAAACATTTGGAATCATAGCTTCTCTACCTAAACTAATATCTGCAAGGATTAAACTGTCTGACAGAATTCATTCTCTATATTCTAAAACAGAAATTGAAACACAACCAAACCAGGATTAGACTGTCTAATTTCCTCTAGGTCCATGGCATAAAGACATGCTGCACATGAATTGAAAATTTGCAGAAAATTGAAACAAAATTGTGAAGGCTTGAAATTCTAAAAATTAAGAGCATCCTTCTTTCTTCTTGAGACTCAGATTTTGAGATTTTTAGAGTCACCTGTCTTTCTTCATTCCAGCTCTGGTTTTGATCTTGTTAGAGTTGTTTTCTTCTTCTTTGCTGGTTCAAGTTTTGAGCATGTTAGAACCAACCCTTTTCCTTTTTTTTCTGTATATTTTTTCCTTTCTTTCAAAACAAAAACTAAAAACTAACTTAATGCTCACAGCTAAGCTTTATTGGCATTCCTACCTACCCTAATCTATCTTGGAAATATATGTTTTTTAATATGATACAATAGTGCTAGTGCAGCCAGTTAAGCACTAACAAAAAAGGGTATAAAATCTGGCTTCTTGTCAGAGATAACCATAGGGTACTTTGAATGTGGGTCTTCAAAACCAAGGCCACCACCAGTGGTGACCACTCTTGATGTATCTGGCTCATGCAAAGGGTCAATTCTTGGGAACTTGAGCTAATCAGGGCCTCCATATACTTTGTCACAGGATCAATGAACACATGATGTAAACTTTCTTATTTTATGCCTTCCATGACTGGTAGACTATCTGCATCCTTGACAGCTTTGATCACTGCATCTTCAGTGTGGCTCTTGAAGGCCCAATCATCCTCTTCCTGCACATCAACAAGTAGTGTAATTCCTTCTTTCTTAGGGGAAGGGAGACTTTCCAAAAATTCTCTGGGGTCTCTGAATTGATATGATTGTTCTTGTGAGTTCAAAACTTCAATTTTAGCTTCATATCTTTCAACCACCAATTCTAGAAAATTTTTCTTAAGCTCAGGTTTATCATTGAATTTCGAGCTGAGGAGGATAACCTTTGGAAGGTCTTCAAATTTAAGTTCTGCCAGTATACTTGATATTCCATAATGAAACTTTTCTATGCCAGAATTGGCTTCATTTTTGCAAATTTCTCAGAGTCTTCCATTGATGGAGGGATTTGGTCTGCCACCATGTTGAGTTTTAGACCAAAGAAAAAGAAAAGTTAGCCAGATATGACAGTGTTTGGGGGCAAACAGATTTAACAAAGGAAAAAAATACTCAAAATTTCCTTTAGCATGGATGATGTTGTGATGAAACTGGTCTCTCAATGGAGTCTTGTGAAAACAGAGATAATCAGCAGGCCTACTAATCATCAGTGGAGTCTTTTGGTCATTTAGGAACTGTGGAGTCACCAGGTGGAGGTTTAGAATGTTTTTAAGTAGGCTGCCATTCACCATTAGCAATATATACCAAATCGAGGCTAATTGGTCTTCTTTTAGTTCTCAGAGATGTTTTAAGGAGTGTTTTACTCAAAGGATTCCCCAGTGGAGTCTCCATTACCTTGGGGTTCTTGTGATTTGGTAGATTTGGCAATACCAAATGACAAGAAAAAATCAAACCACTTTGGGATCTCAGGATCTAGCCCTCTTGGATCCAGAGAGGGATCTCTCTATAAAGGTAAAGAAATGTATATCTTTGATGTTCAATTTAAGGTATTAGGCTAGTTAAAGGGCGCAAGGGTTTTTGATTTGTTTGTTTGGTTGGGAAACATGAAATAAGGGCCAGTGAGATGTAAAGAAATGAATAGAGAAGTATTTTCGGCTATGGGGAGATAATTCAAAGAGAACACAAGTCCATTGGGAAACGAGGTCATAAAAGGGTTTACTTGCAACTCAAATATCCAAGGCTTTCAAAGGGCTAGTCATCTAAAACAAAGGATCTCTTAAGATGATAGTATGGGATGAAACAATAAGGAAATGAATGGGAATGACAAGAAAAACCTTCCAAGGTGACCATTTCGGAGTAATTTTAGGGATAGGTCATGCCTCATATGTCTATGATCCAAATTCCTGATGAGGCTAACTCTGAAGACAACCATCCAATAGTCCTCCAGACTACTTTCAGAGAGTAGAAAACACTTAAGCTCAAACACAAATCAAAGACTAAGATCAAAGAAATACTTTTAACCTTCTTTGCTTTTGGCATTCAACTCAAAGGGATATTAGAAAGGGAACTTAGGGGACAGGAATAATCACTAAATCTCCCTATTCTCCTATTCTTTCAACAGAACCAAACAATAACATCTAAGAAACAAAATCTAAATTCATACATCAGTAAGCATGGAGAAACCAGCTTCTATACTAGTTAAATTATGTTGAATTTGTTCTAAGATACAAAATTAGCAAAAAAAATTGAATATAAGAAAGTGCAGGAAGCATTAGGGTTCTTGCAATAGTATGTCCTAAGCTAAATTTACTGTTTCTTATCAGAGAAAATGAAACATGAACGTAAAATAGAGGGAAAACAATAAAAAAGTACAGACACATCACCACTGATTTAGATCAGGATCCGATGAACATGCTTGTCATATTAATAGAGAAAAACCAGTCACGTACATTCTTGTCCAACAACTTGATATCATCCAGAAATAATCTCCCAGCCTATTTACAACTAATAGTCAGGGAACTCTAACTCAGTAAAATAGCTTACAATTAGTGATTTTACAACAACCAACCAACAATTTTGATAAGTTCTTATAGGTGAATGAGTGATAAGAGTGGTAGATAGGATTTAAATGATTCATTAAAACAGAGGGAGAAATGTCTTCAAAGCCCATTCTGTTTAATATCTTTACATTAACTTTCAATACCCTTTAGTCGATTTAGAAATCTTTGTCAGGTCGACAATAACTTCTGGGGTGTGCTCTTGAAGTACTTTCCTGGTTGAGGGGTCTTGTTTATACTCCGAGACAAGTAAAGTGAAGATCTGTCTTTCAGGTCTTCCATGCTTTATAACTAATGCACTAATATTTTTAAGGACTTTTGTCAGAGTGATAACTTCTCTGGTGCTTGATGAGGAATGGAGTAGGCCGCGTGAATTGGTCCTTCTTGGTGAAAAGAACGTTCTGTTGATATTAAATCACTAATATGGCTTGATGTGTGCTTTAGGATACATTAAGCCTCCTTGATCATCTTCGGGTATTCATCTGTGTCCTTTATCTTTCTAATCATTGGATATAAGCATTAAGTGTTCAAAATTTGTCATTAATCTTTTAATCTCTTCCTGATACACTTTAAACTTCTGCTAATTTTTTTGTGTGAATATACAGGTCACAGTGGCACTGGAGGGTTTATGTCAGGGTTAATAACCCGATCTTCAATAAAAAATGTTTTAAACCTTCTCAGGGATTTCTTCCTCTGTGATCTTCGGCTCTGTGATGGTCCTTCTGCATTATGTGTCACCTGTCTGTGACTGTGAAGACTGTATGGATTCATTACCACTTTGAAACTTGAAAAAAATGAAAAACACATTATAAAATCTAGCGGGAGTGGAGATGATTGCTTTGGAGGCTCAGGAGGATGGAGGGGCATTGAGGGAAAATGGGAGCGCAACCGAAAAAGGGGGGGAACTCTTGGCAGAGCAACTAACCAGTTGCAAATGGAGGTTTGAGTGTGACGGAAAATAGGAGCCGTTGGAAAAGAACAATCAACGGTGGATATTGTTTAATGAAGTCATTTGGGAGATTAGATGGGTGGTAGAAAAATATAAACATGATATAATGCGGGCCGTTCGATCTCAAAGATCAATAACTAGGGAAAAGCACGAAAGGAAAAATTGTGGAGGGTGGTGGTATTGCGGAAAACCGAGAATGGTTTTCACGCGGCGAAATGGGGGGAGGCAGTATTGCCCAAAAAAAGCGATTCCATAGAGCGGCTGACACGTGGATTCTCCAAAACTGCCCATTTCGCAAAATATTGGAGTGTTAAACTTTGGGCACAAAAATTTTGCGATATTGGATAGCAACCGTCGGATCTGGGGTGTCAGATCGGACGGCGTGGGTTGCACACGATAGGCAGCAATGTGTGCGGGCGGAACATATGGTGGGGCCCAGTAGTGACGTAAGGTTGTTGGGAAAAATACTAAGAGGGGGGGTGAATCAGTATTTATAGCTGATAGACAATTGTTTTTGTTTTCCTTTCTCTTAAAACCATATGTTACATTACTGCATCCAACTTGTATGTCCAGAGATTTTATTATGACTTTACTTAGATCATTACATCATTTATTTATCAGATGAGCAGCAAGCATGAACAAAAATAACAGACCAAACCATCAAACATAAGAAACACATATGAACACCGGGATTTAAGGTGGAAACCCAATTCGGGAGAAAACCACCGCTGCTGTTATCTCAGTCTTCAATATATATTACAAAGAAAACTTCTACAATTTTATGTTGGCGCAGACTTATACCAACATGCAAGTACCCACCTGCAGAAGGCTACAACCTTCTCTCGTTTACCAGCCTCTCCTGGAAGGGAGCTACAACCCCCTGCTCTCGTTTACCAGTTACCACTGGAAGGGAGCTTCAACCCCCTCACCGAAGACTTCGATCCTCAGTACTACTACAATCCACATTTCATCCACTTCCACACAACATACCTTGCAGACCACCAGATTTATTCATTTTCTTCAGAGGTGCATCCTTAATTCAGATCTCTCAACAATCTGTTACCCATTCCATACTGATATACTTCAGAGTGAAGTATTCATTCACAACCCTTACTCATGCATACATTCTTCATGATTTCATCAGTCAATTAAACCAGGAATTAATCATCATCTGATCTAGAGATCTTGATCAATCATCATATTCACAGGTGCACCATAGACTCAGATATATCAGAGTTTATTCATACAGATATCTCTGAAAGAGATTCGTTTATTACCAACCCTTTCGCATGCACACCCTTCTTCATGATTCTCATCACCTTATATAGTTTTCGCCTTTATTAAAACCTTGGGTCAAAACCATTCAATTGCTAATGGTATTTGTGGATGGGGTCAAAATAGATAATCTAGTGGGGTCTCCATAACTCTCACTGTTCCATTGATCTTGGTAATTAAATAATTAATTTAATACTTTAGAACTTAACTTTAGGATTAAGGTTAACATTTCGCATTTTAATGCTTTCAAATAATATGATAAACCTTTGACCCTGGGCCCACAAATATAGTCAATACCCAATCAAATACGCGCATGTTACCATAAGTAAATTTTGCGCAAGTCCAGCATCTGATCACATTTAGATTAGCCAGCTTCCAGATCAACGGCATATATGCATATCGCTCGACCTCCGATGTCGAACATTAACGTGCGATGGCCCGCCATACCTGTGTTAATCTTCACGCACCTTAAACAAATGATGACCGTCCTAGGACCCCTTCCCAGATCAACGGTGCTCAATGATATCACTGGGCATCTTGGATCGAACTATAACGTGCAATGGCGCACAGTGACAAGAAGTGACAAGCGGTTTTCCGGGGGTCCACTTCGCCACGTGTCGAGCATTCTATGGAATCGGATCCAACCTCTTAAATACCACTTGCCCATTGAGAGCGGTGTGATAAAAACCACAAACCACCTTTACTATCACTCATCGTGGTTCCGCCCTTCTACTCCAGGTTCCAACGTGCTTCCTTTTTTTATGATTCATAATTGTCCATAGGGACTGTATTCGTCCGATTACATCTGTGGAAGATCAATGGTACTGCGGGGGTACAAACAGTCCAATAATTAACCCAAGTGGTGCCTCCGTAATTGACTCGCCCATCGGGCACTGACCATAGATCAACGGTCATGATTTATTGCGGGAGCACACCTCGACAGTTTTGAACCAGCAGAGAGGTGCCTCCACAACCACCAGAAGAGAGTGTCGCCACCGAAGCGCCACCATTGCCGCCACCAAGGTTCCTCTACTCCATTAATCTGCGCCATCTTCTTTTCAAACTGTATTAAAACCCCTGATTCAACTCCACTGCTCTGTCTCTATATCCTTCTTTTACTACTGCATCAATTCCTCTGTTTCATCTGCTGCCTCTGCTACCTCTCTGTCTCTTTTTCCTTATGGATAGTTTAGGTGTCAATTCCTTTTCCATCAATGACAAAATTTCCAACAATCTCCCCCTTTGGCATTGATGGCAATACTTATCTTCTATTTTTCTTACAGAAGCCACCCCTTTTTTCTTTTCCTCCCCCTTTGACATCAATGGAAAAGGGTTGATCAAGTTCCTTTGGACCAACAAAACTATGCTCCCCCTGAGATCATGCTGCATCTTTAAACATAATATTCAATGAAAGAACATAAATAAGAATTCTCAAGATCTCAAACGTGAGATCAGACTGCAACAAATAATTAGAATTCCAACAATGCATCCTGACCAATGCTCCCCCTTGACCTATGCATTCAGAGATGCCCAACTGCACCTCACAACCAATTTAATCTTCTGTATTTAAGTAGATCTGATCCTTTGCATGGCAGAGACTACTCCCAGTTTTTTTCTGAGATATTCAAATGCTTCCCTGGGTAGAGGTTTGGTAAATATATCAGCAACTTGTTCTTTGGAGGGAACATACTCCAATTTGACCTTTTGTTCAAGCACTTGTTCACGTAAGAAGTGATATTTGATGGGAATGTGCTTGGTCTTGGAATGCATAAAAGGATTCTTTGAGATACTGATGGCACTTGCATTGTCACAAATAATGGATATAAGAGGTGAACATTTGATTTGAAAGTCTTGTAAGGTTTGCATCATCCAGAGAAGTTGAGTGCAACATGATGCGGCAACCACATATTCTGCTTCTATTGTAGATAAGGCAATAGAGCTTTGCTTCTTGCTAAAACAAGATACTAACCGGGGCCCCATATAGAATGAACCACCACTAGTGCTTTTCCGATCATCAACACTTCCAGCCCAATCTGCATCAATGTATGCATGAAGAGTAAGATCAACATTCTTTGGATACCATAGTCCAAAGTCTTGAGTTCCTTGTAGATATTTGAATATTCTTTTCACAGCCTGAAGATGAGACTCTTTTGGATTAGCTTGGAATCGTCCAACAATCCCTACTGCATGCATGATGTCTGGTCTTGTCCCAGTGAGATAAATTAGAATTCCTATAATAGATCTGTATTCTGGTTGATTCACCATGGGGGAATCATCATTAGAACTGAGATTACATCCGGTTATCATTGGTGTACTTATAGGTTTGCAATCTTCCATGTCATACTTCTTCAGGATTTGCTTGAGGTATTTTTCTTGTGATAAGAATATGCCATCTGTTGCTTGTTGCACTTGCAAGCCAAGAAAGAATGTTAGTTCCCCAAGTAAAAACATTTCAAATTCTTGCTTCATATCAGAAGCAAAGTTCTGACTCATAGACTCTTCATTACTTCCAAAAATGATATCATCAACATATACAACCACAATCAATAGTTTTTCATTTTCATTTTTTGTGTATAAGTTGCTATCAACAAACCCTTTTGAAAATCCTTGTTGATGAAGATATTTGTCAAGTCGATAGTACCATGCTCGTGGAGCTTTTTTGAGACCATATAGAGCCTTTTTAAGTCTACAAACAAGTTTTTTATCATTTCCCAAAATGAATCCTTCTAGTTGTTCTATATAAACTTCTTCTTCTAGATCACCATTGAGAAAAGTAGATTTAACATCCATTTGATAAACTTTGATTTGTTGGAAGCTTGAAAAAGCAAGAAACATTCTTATGGCTTCAAGTCTGGCTACAGGAGCAAAGGTTTCTTAAAATTCTATACCTTCTTGTTGAGCATACCCCTTGCAAACAAGTCTAGCTTTATTTCTTATAACATCCCCATTCTCATTTAACTTGTTTTTGAAAATCCATTTAGTTCCAATGACATTTTTGTCATGAGGTCTTGGTACTAATTCCCAAGTGTGATTCTTTTCAATTTAATCAAGCTCTTCATTCATGGCTTGAATCCAACATTCATCTTTGCTAGCTTGGCTGACATTGTGAGGTTCAATAGTGGACATAAATGCCAGATTGCTAGAAGATCCCACAAGAGTCCTTCTTGTTTGTACACCTGATCCCTTTTCTCCCAAAATTTGAGATTCAGGATGATTCTTTTGAACATATCTGGATGGAGCCTTTTCAGACAAATCATCTTCGGGTTCTTCACTGGGTTCACTGTTTGTATCATTACTATTTGATGTAGAAGGATATATGTCATCATCATCGTCTTCATTTGTTGTTTATTTTTCTTTTGGAGCTACAGGAGACTCATCAATAACAACATAAATACATTCAACAATCTTCCGAAGTCTTTTATTGTAGCATTTATATGCTTTACTCTTAGAGGAGTAACCAAGAAATATTCCTTCATCTGCTCTGGGTTCAAACTTGCCAAGTTTTTCATCATTATTTTTGATAAAGCATTTGCTTCCAAAAATTCTAAAATGCTTTATAGTAGGAGGATTACCATACCAGAGTTCATATCGAGTTTTATCACTATTTACACGAACATGTGCCTTGTTAAGAATATTTATTGCTGTATGTGCTGCTTCTCCCCAAAATGTGTCAGATGTTCCAGAATCATCAAGCATAGCTCTATCCATTTGTTGAACTGTTTTGTTCATTCTTTCTGCAACGCCATTCTGTTGTGGAGTGCCAGCTACAGAAAACTGTCTTTTTATGCCATGTTGTTCACAAAATTCAAGGAATTCATTGGATGTATATTCTCCTCCTCGATCCGATCTAAGACACTTGATTTTTAGATCTAATTCATTTTCAACCAGTGCTTTGAAGATCTGAAATTTATCAAATGCTTCATCTTTGTGTTTAATCAACCCAATCCAACACATTCTAGAGAAATCATCAATGAATAAGATATAGTATTCTTCACCACGTGGTGACTTTTTCCTCATAGGTCCACATATGTTAGTATGAATGAGTTCAAGAGGCTTACTTGATGATCCTTCCTTGGCATTAAATTGTACTCTAGTTTGCTTATCGAATTGGCAAGATTTGCATATGATATTTTCAGGTAGAGTGATATTGGGAAGATCACGAACAACTTTAAGTCTGCTTGATTTGTTGATTTGAGAGAAGCTCAGATGCCCCAACCTTCTATGCCATAGCCAGTTTTCTGAAGATTTACTCAAGTAACATTATTCTTTGCAGTTCTTCAATACATATAGGTTGCTTGGACTTCTTTTTCCTTTTATAATTGCTTTACCTGTATCAAGATCACATACCACACATTCTTTTGAACTAAATACAACTTCAGTTCCTTGATCACACATTTGACTTACACTTAACAGGTTATGATTTAATCCATCCACATACATAACTTCATTAGCTTTCACCTTTTCTTTTAGAAAAATAGACCCTTTTCCCTTAATGACTGTAGGGGTATCATTTCCAAATGTAACATTCTTTTCTTTTTCTAAAGCACTATATGCTAGAAATTTTTCTTTGTCACCTGTCATGTGTCTTGAGCATACATTATCAATGTACCATTGGTTTTCTTCATCTTCTACAAATAATGCTATGCCACAATTTTCAACCTGTAATTCCTTCTTTTTCCATACTTTGGAGCTTGAAGGAACATGTTCTTTTGGCTGGACTTTGCTCCTGCATTCAAATTCTTCATGGCCAAAGTTATTGCAATAAGAACATTCAACTTCATTTTGAAGAGGTGAAAAGTTGTTCTAAGTATTCTTCTTTGTTTCAATATCAATATTTTTCTTTCTTGCTTCTCTTGTCATGATGGTTTTATATGCAACACATTGAACAGCTTTATGACCAAAATTGTGACATGAGAAACATTGTCCATTGAAGAAGAAATTTCTGCAATCATAAAATCTTCTAGTTGAATTTACCTGTTGATTGGTGTTTCTTTGAAAGACATTCCTGTTAGTGTTCTTTGAATTGAGATGATCATGCTTTACCTGTAAATATTCTTTATTCCCTTGCTGAGTGGCAACATGTTGTAAACCAGCTGTAACTGCTTTTAGATAATTTGGTGCTGAAGCCTGAGAAGATTCTTCAATATATCCAAGACCTCTCTTTATAAGAGGAGAACATTGTACCTTGATAATCTCATCTAAGGTTTCAAATCCTTTAGCAAATCTAAGATTCAGAGTCTTTACTTTCTGAAGTTCTTTTCTTAGACTTACTACTTCACACTCTAATTTCTCATTGTATTTCTCTTTTTCTTCAAGCTGATTTTTCAAAGTTTCTATGGTTATTTTACTCTCTTCTAAGAAAATTTTGAGTTTATTGTTTTCATCAAGAAAATCATTGTCTTCTAGAGCATCCACAAAAGTATCCTTTTCTTCTCTATATTATTTTTCAAATGCCATGAGAAGTCTAAGATCTTGGTCACATTCTTCCTCACTATCATATAACCCATCACTGTCTTCATGAGTATAGTAACTCTTTCTAGTGCTAAAACGATTCTTATTCCTTCTTGCTACTTCCTGCCCCTTTTTATGTGTTTCTTTATAAGGACACTTAGCAGCATAATGAGCAACTCTTCCACAATCAAAACATTTGAAAGGAAGCTTACCTCTGAACCGTCCTGTGCCAAGTTGAAGTTTCTTTACAAAGTTTATCTCATCTTCTTCTGAGATATATCCTGATCCTTCTGTTTTTTGTACTTCCTTCCCTTTTGTAGAAGTTCTAAAGATTTCTTCTTTGACTTCAGATGGTCCTCCTCTTCTCATTTCATATGCAGTTAGTATGCCATGAAGTTGCACCACAGTAAGATTTTTGAAGATCCTACTTTTCTTCAAGAGCAGAAACTTTTGACTCAAATTTTGTCGTTAGTGATCTTAAGACTTTCTCAACCAAGGTAGATTCGGTTATTGTTTCTCCCAGATTTCTCATACAATTTACAATATCATCAATACGTAAAAAGAAATTGGCAATGCTATCCTCATTATCCATTTTTAGATTCTCATATTGAATTCTGAGAGTTTGAATTTTAGCACTTTTTACCTTTGCATCACCTTCATAACTTAGAATGATTTTGTCCCATATTGCCTTTGTTGTATTCAGCTGCATGACTTTGACAAATTCTGATTCAGTTAGACTTCCCAATAGAGCATTGACCGCTTTTGCATTTGTCTCATAATTCTTTATTTCCGTCGGATCTGTTGGTACTGCAGCTGGATATTGATATCCTCCTTCAACAATTGCCCATACCTCTGCTCCCAAAGACTGAAGATAGGATCTAATCCTTGTTTTCGAGAACATTAAATTGTTTCTGTTAAAGAGCGGAGGCCTGATAGATGTTGTTCCATCTTGATTGCTCATCTTGCTTGATCTTCCTTCTAGCGGCTAATATTTTTCAGAAGAACCTGCTTTGATACCAATTGTTGGGAAAAATACTAAGAGGGGGGTGAATCAGTATTTAGAGCTGATAGATAATTTTTTTTGTTTTCCTTGCTCTTAAAACCATATGTTACATTAATGCATCCAACTTTTATGTCCAGAGATTTTATTATGACTTTACTTAGATCATTACATCATTTATTTATCAAATGAGCAGTAAGCATGAACAGAAATAACAGACCAAACCATCAAACATAAGAAACACATATGAACACCAGGATTTAAGGTGGAAACCCAATTCGGGAGAAAACCACCACTGCTGTTATCTCAGTCGTCAATATATATTACAAAGAAAACTTCTACAATTTTATGTTGGCGCAGACTTATACCAGCATGCAGGTACCCACCTACAGAAGGATACAACCTTATCTCATTTACCAGCCTCTCCTGGAAGGGAGCTACAACCCCCTACTCTCGTTTACCAGTTACCACTAGAAGGGAGCTTCAACCCCCTCACTGAAGACTTCGATCCTCAATACTACTGCAGTCCACATTTCATCCACTTCCACACAACATACCTTGCAGACCACCAGATTTATTCATTTTCTTCAGAGGTGCATCCTTAATTTAGATCTCTCAGCAATCTGTTACCCATTCCATATAGATATACTTCAGAGTGAAGTATTCATTCACAACCCTTACTCATGCATACGTTCTTCATGATTTCGTCAGTCAATTAAACCAGGAATTAATCATCATATGATCTAGAGATCTTGATCAATCATCATATTCACAGGTGCACCATAGACTCAAATATATCAGATTTTATTCATACAGATATCTCTGAAAGAAATTCGTTTATTACCAACCCTTTCGCATGCACACCCTTCTTCATGATTCTCATCACCTTATATAGTTTTCGCCTTTATTAAAACCTTGGGTCAAAACCATTCAATTGCTAATGGTATTCGTGGATGGGGTCAAAATAGATAATCCAACAGGGTCTCCATAACTCCCACTGTTCCATTGATCTTGGTAATTAAATAATTAATTTAATACTTTAGAACTTAACTTTAGGATTAAGGTTAACCTTTCGCATTTTAACGCTTTCAAATAATATGATAAACCTTTGACCCTGGGCCCACAAATATAGTCAATAGCCAATCAAATATGCACACGGTACCATAAGTAAATTTCGCGCAAGTCCAGCATCCGATCACCGTTAGATTAGCCAGCTTCCAAATCGATGATGTATATGCATATCGCTCGACCTTCGATGTGGAACGTTAACATGCGATGGCCCGTCATACCTGTGTTAATCTTCGTAAAACTTCAAAAAATGATGACCATCCGATGACCCCTTCCCAGATCAACGGCGCTCAACGATATCACTGGGCATCGTGGGTCGAACTATAACATGCGATGGAGCACAGTGACAAGCGGTTTTGCGGGGGTCCACCTCACCACATGGCGAGCATTCTATGGAATCGGAGCCAACCACTTTAATACCACTTGCCAGTTGAGAGCGATGCGATGAAAACCACAAACCACATTTACTGTTCACTCATCGTGGTTCCACCCTTCTACTCTAGTTTCTGATGCGCTTCCTTTTGTTATGCTTGATAATTGTCCACAATGACTGTATTCGTCTGATTAGATCTGTGGAAGATCAATGGTACTGCGGGGGTACAAACAGTTCGATAATTAACCCAAGTGGTGCCTCCATAGTTGACTCGCCCATCGGGCGCTGACCACAGATCAACGGTCACGATTTATTGTGGGAGCACACCTCGATAGTTTTGAACCAGCGGAGAGGTGCCTCCGCAACCACCAGAAGAGAGTGTCACCACCGAAGCGCCACCACTGCCACCACCAAGGTTCCGCTACTCCATTAATCTGTGCCATCTTGTTTGGAAACTGTATTAAAACCCTTGATTCAACTCCACTTCTCTGTCTCTAATTCCTTCTATTGCTACTGCATCAATTCCTCTATTTCATCTGCTGCCTCTGCTACCTCTCTGTATCTTTTGCCTTATGGATAGTTTAGGTGCCAATTCCTTTGCCATCAATGACAACATTTCCAACAAAGGTGGCTTGTCACGGGGTGAACAACGGTTTAAGTGTGAACCGTCAGATATGATGATCAGGTGACGGGGATTCAAAGATGATATGGATGAGGAGCATATGAGCTGGTGAACGAGCAGAGGAAGCATGCCCGGTGGCCGCTGATCTCTGTAGATCAAGGGTCCTGATTTATTCAAAACACAACATCGGGGCATAGTAAAATAAATAGAAGAAAAGGTTTAAATAAGGGTTTCTTGGCCCTTTAGCGCCCGATTGTGGAGCTATAGTCATACGAGGTGGGGGGGTTTAAAATCCATAAGCTCTTGGGGGCTAAGAAACTTTATAATGAAAAAGGGTGTTTTAGGCCAAAAAACAAGGATTTTTAAGGCCAAGTAATGATTGTGATAGATGAAAGAGGGGATTTTCAAAACTAAATAAGGAGAATATCAGGTTTTAAGATGGTTAGGAGGATTTAGAGGTTAAATGAGTGTGTTTTTTGAGGGATTTTTGAAAGAAACAAGGATGAAAATGGGGATTTTGTGGGAGTGAAAAGGAGAAAATGGAGGCCTTTTGAAAACAGTTTCTTTCACAAAAAAGTAGGGCTCATTAATGGAAACAGTAGTGAAGATGATTTTGAAGGATAAAAGACACATGGAGGCTTCAAGAATGATAGATTTACCAAGGAAATGTTTCTCTTGAAGGCTCAGAAACATATTTAGCCACCTGTTTGCTTTGAAAAATTATTATAAGTGGCTAACAGATCCCACACTTCTCTGCCCTTGTTTTGAAATTGTAATAATTTGATCCTGCGCCTCCTTGCCCTTGTTGGTCTCTCTTCCTTTTTTGATCCATGTTTCTTCTTCCATCATTGCGCCCCCAAGGCATTTATCCCAGAGACTTGTTGGCCTTCATCTTCAGTTTCCATTAGGAAAACCTACTCCCCCATGTAGGATTTGAGTTAGTCCTCCACCGAGTCTGCATTATGCTCTGGTTCTGGTTCATTGGGTTCTCCTTCCAGTTCTATCCCTCGTTCTCCTCCTGTTACCTTCACCATGTTTGTTTTAGGACCTAATGCTGGTGGTAGCCCCGACCCTAATGCTGGGAATATTACTAGTGGGACTGCAACAGGAGTTATCCCGGCTGCTCCCTTGTTCCCTTATATCGTAGGCCTTAGTCTTCCCCATTTTAACCAATTGATCAATGACCCCATACAACATGATCTTGGTTGGCATGTTTTTCCAACCAAGCTCCCTTATGACATCCACAAGTTTGAAGGTATTGCTGGGGAAGATCCTACAAACCATGTTAGACCTTTCCAAATGTGTTGTTTGTCTAAATCCATCAGTAATGACTCTGTCCGTCTTCGGTTTTTCCTTCGTATGCTTACCAGAGAAGCTTCTAAGTGATATGTTGACCAAGCCTCCTCCTCTCATACTACTTTTGTGACTCTTTCCCGGGCTTTTCTATCTTACTTCCAACTTCCCCTTCATTATGACACTGGTACCAAAATTTTGACCTCATTTAGTCAATCATCTGCGACCATCCTATCCAATCATGTTCAGAAATGGCACAAAATAAAAATCCTATGTCGAGCCCCTACCTTCAAAGACCGTGTCTATATGGACTGGTTTCTCAGATCCCTTTTTCCTACTATCGAAAAATATGTCACATCTCATTTCCCTCAGACCAAAGAAGCTGCTCTCCATATTACATTGAAGTATGACCTCATCTACACATATTCTAGTTATGTTTATACCATCTTACTTGATCTCCCTAGACCTAGTGGTGCCAATGCACCGGGGGCATCTCATGCCATCGACGGTATCATTGAAGCCGTTTCTCATCCGTACACTCATCCTCCCATGGGTTATGGTTTCCCTCAAGGAGGGAATAGCTCCTCTAGCACTTTTCCCCTTCCCAGTCGCATGTATCCAGGATACGGCATGCCTCCTCCTTTTGCCCAACCTATTTACCACAATGTTTCCGCACCTCCTTATTATCTGTATCCGCAGCCCAGTGCTCGAGCTCCTCCAGCATTAGCACCCCCGCCTCTCTTGCCTTCTCAACCCCCGCAACAACAACGACCACCCCCCAAGGGTAGGTGTATGCACAGCAGGGTGCAACTAATCCTCCTACTTCCAAAAATAAGAGGAAAGGCAACCAAAATCAATCTACTACACATAATATAGGACCTAATCCCCAAGGGAATTGTAATGTCCCAAATGGGGGAATTTCTACTCCATCGGGAACATCTTAGATGTTCCTATTGTTTTTCCTCCTCCGGGAGTATTAAAAATCAACACTGAACTATTTCAAAGATTGAATGCAGGGGCATTTATTGGATATTTCACCTTCATAAGGAATGATGAGATCCAGAGGCTACCTGGCCCACTAGCAGACTCTGCCAATAGAACTTGTCGAAGGCTAATAATTCCCTTTAATGAATTTCTACACCATCTATCCATGAGGATGCTGTATAAGGAAGCCCATATAAAAATAATGCCATCCAATGTCGGGATGCCTTGGAATACATCTGATACAAACTCCCTGTAGAATATAAGCCCAAAGAAATAACCTTAAGCGGGTTATTCAAATCTCCCACAAGAATCTTCAGCAGCATGAAAACTTCAACAAGTAGCTGCAGTGAAACAATGACTCATAGAATATGAGAAGAGTGAAAATCTTATATATAATCTGTAGCATCAAATGTAATACAAATCCCTTGAGGAAAATGCCTCTCAAGGTAAGCTCAAATCAGCCTCAATAGGAGATGTACATGGAACAAGATAATACACTGCTACATAAATCCAGCTACTCTCTAACTACGCAGTCTATGAGGGAAAATGACTGCAAACTGGTATATATAAGATGATATGACAATATAGCTCAAATAAAGAAGGGGGAGCAAGATCTCAACCCCAGAAAACATTATTACATCAATCCTCCAAGGGATTGGCTAGAATACATAAAACCAGAAAATGCCAAAGTAGCTGGGTAGCTACTGCAGCTCAAAATATAATACAACATCATAGAAGGAAGTAGATGTTGCAATGATTGATGATACCTCCTCCAATGTTCTCCAAAATGAAGGGGATGATCCCCTTACTGAAGATTGCACTCACTAGTGCACAAAATGATCACCACCTGCAAACCCTCATTGAGAATAACACTGTAAGAGAAAGGGACTGCACTGGGCATGAGAGAAACATATATGGCCTAATGCCAAATCTGCAATAGAAGCTTTGGAATCTCCTTTTCTGATCTCCTAGAGAGAGAGATGGCCTCTCTTCTATAGAACAACTCCGGAAGTGAGATGATGGAAGTCCCTCATTGCAACTCCAGCAAATCCAACGTTCTCTTGCTGGAAGAATAACGTAGTAGCTGCAAATGACTGCCTTGGCCTCATGCCATGATGTGAGGAAGATGAAAAACAATCTCTCCATGGCCTCCCTTGGAAGAGAAGGGAATTCCTAAACAGGAATCCCTCTTGTGTTAAACAGCAACAAGTTGAAGAGAGCTTCAACTTCGAATTCTAATTCCAAAACTGATCTCCACAATGCTCTCCTTCATCTTTTATGCAATGTGTGCATGTCCCCCACTCACATTAGGGTTTCTCTCTCATTTCAAATTTCCCTCCACTCCAACTACGCAATATTCTTGTGCAAGCTTCCCCTCTTGCGTACGTTGTTGACTTTAGTCAACCATGGTTTAGCTCACTTGCTTTTGGCCCCTTTTCACACTTGGGCTGCTATCTTAGCCACTTAAGTGACTTTTTGCACCTTAGGAGTGTTTATTTAGATGCTACATGGGCTCCCTTATGCATTTTATTCCTTTTATTAAAATAAAAGAAATATTAATGTCCAAAATATTTTATTTCAAAATTTGGGACATTACAGGAATACACCTAACACTGCTAACCAACAATAGGGCACTCAGCCCAAGCAGGAGAGGCCTATTCACACGAATAAGCCTTGTTCATGTTGTGGTGTCTATGGTCACTACACTCACTATTGTACTATTTTACCTCATATGCGTCAAATTTGGGAGACTCAAGCAACATTGTGAGTACAACAAGCCTCCCCTTCGGTTCCTCCCAATGCTGCACCTATCCAGCGTGTTGTGTTGACCAATCCTTTCCCCCAGCAAGGACTTCTGGCTACCCAACCCCCTTAAGGTCAGGCGGCCACTCAACCTCCTCCATGTGGTACCTATGATTACCATATTCTCATGATGAACTTTGACCAAACCATTACCATTGACCTCAACCTTAAGACTTGGTCCTGTCAGTACAACAAGCCTCCCGCTACGTCTATCCCCGAGCCCCTTCTTCAGGTCCCATATAGCCTCTTTTGACAACCAATGTTCCTTTACAGATCCCTCAGCGTAAGTTATAGGTTCATACCAAGATCTCCAAGGGACCATTGCACCAAAATGTTGCTTCTAGAAAATTTGTCCATTCATATAGTATAGTAGATGATCTGGTGCAATCTCCTGCTGCTATCTCAACGCTGGAACTCCTCCAGTCGTGCCATTCACAACGAAAATCTCTATTAACTACCATGGGCAGTATGGATCCTTTAGATGATCATTTGGTTGTCTTCGATGTTGACCAGTCAGAACATCCTCCCCTTCCTACTTCCATCGCCTTCCAAATCCCTATCAAGATCTAGAATGCCAACGTCTCCCATTGTATCATTGATGATGGGGCATCCACCTGTGTGATGTCTGCTTATGTTTGGAAGAAACTTAGATCTCCAAATTTTTCCCCTTCCACTATCACCCTTCAAGTGTGGGATGGCCAATCTTCCCAGCCCATAGGCCTGTTCCACAATTTTCATATTACTCTTGCAGGTAAGATTGTTTGTGTTGACATACAAGTCATTGATGCCCCCTTAGATTACAACATTCTATTGGGTCGTAGCTACACTTATGAAATGTATGATGTCCCATCTACAGTTCACCTTAAGATGTGCTTTCCTCACAACAGAAATATTGTCACCATCAACGAGTTGACATATTACGAACCGAAGTCTCAGACCTCCCCTGAGTCCATAATCTCTTCGGTGGCCAATAAGAAAACAATCAAACCTTTGACCAATGTTTCACCCAGAGTCTACAAAGAATCCTCTTTTCTTGGTTCATTCCCTAGTCTTTCTCCTTCTTTCTCTGATCCCATCTCATCGAATGTTTGCATGATGCAATCATCCCAGTCCGACCTCAAGTGGCCCTCTTTGACTAGTCAGCAGCCCCACCCTCTGAAACCTACTCCTAGCACCTCGACTTAGCCTTCAAGACCCCCTCCTCAAGGCCCCTCATCTATAGCTAGTATCCGTAAGCCTCTCTACCCTCCCAACATATTTTCACCTGGCCTTAACCATCTTGGAGCTGTCTCGCTTGGCCATTACCCGTCCGATCAGATACCATTCCTAGCTTCCACTCCTGGAGTATTTTCTGTACCTATTATGGCTACCTTATACCTTCCTAACCTAACCCTTGGGATCCCAGTCTGGTACATTGATTCCCTAGAAGCTATCCCACCTGGTTAGCCCAAACCTCACCTTACTTTGACCCTGGTTCAACTGGTCCCCATGACCTCTCCCCATGCTTCTCTGCCTCACCCATCTCAACAAGAACCCACTCCTATTGTGATAGCTTCTAGAGAGAGGGGAAAATATCGCAAGAAGGCACCTAACGACAAGGCGCTTTGTATTATGTTGTCAGTCATGCCACCCATAATTGTCCTGAGTTGCCTCATATCAAACCCATGGTCAATGTTGTGTTCCCTGATTCTACGGTTCCAGTAACCTTGGTTCCTTCCCTGACTGTAGCAAAGAACCCCAAGACTATCCACATAAACAAGCCCTATGTTTTGTGTGATATCCATGGCCATTATACCCACCATTTTCCCCACCTCACGCATTACCGTGCTTCTTTGGAGGTAGTTTGGGAGTATGATATTGAACAAAACCAGTCCTCCTCTCCCATCCTTGCGCAATATGCTTTGGGCCACCTTGAGGATTTACATGCTTCCATTGACATTCCGCCTCACAATTTCGAGATGATGGAGTCTTCAGCCACCATCCTCTACCTATCTTCATTCATGAGATCCATGGTAGACGTTCCATCTAAGACTTCCCATTCTATTTCGCTTGACCTCCATTCAGTGATCACCATGGGCTCAAAATCAGTGGATCCCTTATCTACTTGTATTTCCATCACCCCTCGTGATTATTTGCGTGTGAAACTCTCTTCTCATGATGATGATTCAGGTAGCTTTTCCACGTCATGTGGTTACCCTTCCACCATTCACCCCATCTTTTACTATGATGATGACATCATGGAATCCTTTTCGACCCCTGACTTCATATTTCCCTCCCATAAGAGGAATGGCACCATCCATGACTATGGTGACTTTCACGGCCTAACCACAAGCTGCACCCAAGGCATCTCCTACACACCACCTACCCATTGGTGTGCGAGTGGTAGTCATCCTACACAGAGCACTCCCTTTAGGAGTGTTTTTTTTATTTCTAATTTGTGTTCAGGTTGCCATCATTGCTCACCATCCTTTCATTTGTTGTCTTGTGGCACCTTTCAGATGGACCCCACATCCACACCTTACACCGGTTATGTTAATGGTGCATTTTTTTACTCCCGAAATCTAGCTTCAGCAGGTTGGGCCATTTTTACCCCCTTACATTCACTTGTTCTCTCGAATGGCGTATGCATTGGTACTACGACCAATAACCAGGTTGAATATGATGTAGTGTAACACTTATTAGCTAATTCCCTTTCTCATTGCATCCTTCACCTCCATGTTCATTTAGATTCCCTGATTCTTGTCATGCAATTGAATGGTGTCTATCGTGTGCATAATATTATCCTTTTTAGAATATATTTACGAGTGAAGATTTTGTTGCATGAATTTTAAATTATTACATTTAGTCATGTACCTAGAGTACAAAATCACTATGTAGATAGAATTGCAAACAATATTATAGATTGGCACTTATCACACGCATTTAGCAAAAGACAATAATAAAACCATAAAGATGATGAATATCCATAATATGTGTCTTTCAAAATTTTTTAGAGTCCATCCACTATGATACATTTGACATGCCCATAACATATTACAAAAAATGAAAACTCGGGGCACCACATGCCCCAACACCTAATCACTATCTGGATGATCCTGAGCCAATGGCACTGCTCTTGCAGTTCGTAGATCGTGCATCCCCTGTCTGGCCATCACTATGCATCGCATGACCCCTCGCCATTCTGAGGGTAGAGCAATACATGGCTCTATGCATTGGTCATCCAAGTCTTGCCAGCCGCGCTCTGAAATGGTAGTCATAATCCTCTCACATATACGATGGATTTCCTCCAAGAGAGCCAATGCATCCTCATTTTGTGGTGCTCTCGACCCACTAGATCCTACAGCTCTTGATACTGTAGGCCATCCCATATACCCGGTCGGTTTTACTAATGCTGTATCTGCATAAAAAAATTGAATGAATTAGTACCATATAAAATATTCTGAAACTTTAAAATGCACATAAAATATTAGCAACTTGTCACTTACCATCAGGCCCCCATACTCGACCAGGCGGTAGTGGAAATTCCGGGTCCCCACGATAACTCATCCCACTATAGGGATAGTCGTCTATGTACATTGGCATATGATCCCAATGAGAGAAAAACTTGAGTAAGAACAATCGTCTGACTGCCCCTCCTCCCCCTATGCATAGTAGCTGCCCCTAGTGGCGCATCTTGGGCTCTCTCGAGCCCCCATCCTAGATTTGTATGTGAGGTCGGAGTGTCGGGATCTTCTCAAAGAAGAGTGAGCACAACATTGTGCCATATGCACAATCATGGTTCACTTTCCGCTTGTATAGCGACAACTGTTGTTTCAACGATGAAAACATCATTTGGGCCTACCCATAGTAGGTCCCATTCAACACACTCTCAACAAGCATCATCTAACCCCCAGTGATGTGGTGGAGTGCCTGGTTGCCTAGGATCCACAACACCACTGCGGCCACAGCATGGGTCTCTAACCTCTCTAGATCACCGATCGGTATCTATGTCCCCTTGACATGGAGACCTGGTCAATAATGGCGCTCTACAAACTCCATGATGTTCCGCCCTTGCAGTAACACTGGCTACATAATCCCCGCCATCCCAAGTGGTGGGAGAATAGTCAGGAAATATATATACTCGACCGTAAACTCGATCCAGTGCCCCTACACTATAAATAACTCATGGTATGGATCCCAATAACTGACAATCCAGGCCAATAATGGCTCTCCATCTCTCATCAAAAGGTTCTCCACAAACTTCGAGACCCCAAACCTGGCCAATTCAATGCGGACACCATGATCCTCTTGGATCTTCTACGGTAATGTGTCCAGGTCTCTCTCTCTCCAATTGATCTGAAATTCTATCATATCTGCTGAAAAACCATCATGTTTTTCAATGTATAGAAAGGAAATACCGCATTCAATCATAAAAACCCAACTCTTAGCTAAGAAAAAACATCAAAATTCCCCCCTCTGACAGGTCGCACTTTTGAGGCAAATCCTGGGACAGGTTGTAGTTTTATGACCAAAATCTGCTACCCAGGTCGCAGATATTGCCCCTAAAAGTGCGACCCGGCTGTGAAGAAGAGTAGGGGTCTGTTCCTAACTTCTGGGTGCCTAAATTGAACTCTCAATCCCCTGAAATGAAAGAGTAAGGTTAGGCATCTTACCTGCAACTGATGGATCTTAATTCCAACAGTCTATTTGTCTGCTATGATAACCGCAAGATTGAGGGCCTTTTCTCCTCTATAAATTCACAATAGCTACACTTGCAAATGAGTTAAATTGGAGGGAAAATGCCTTATTAAAAAAGAAACCATAGATTTTTCTTTTGCCAATTGCGACCAAAATGTATCTCAGTTTGACAAACTGTCAACACCATTGGAAAGCTCTCACAGAGCTCTCAAATGGGTATCCTTTATTTTTTTGTGATTTCATACTTCACATGGACACATTTTTTCGATGAAGGGTCACTTCACCACTCAAAATCGAATTTCTTCACTTGCAACACTTGTACTTGGGGCACCACTTTACCTCCATACTTGTCCATGCTCGTGTCGAGTTTCATCATGAGTAACCATGTTGTACTCATGTTTTTATGGTCCACTCCGGACCTTTTCTATGTCGCAGCATCATCGAGTCGCCCTTGTTTAGAGCATCCGAGTTGAGTCATCATCGCATCCATGGAATCTATCTTGAGTCCCTTTGTATCCCGCTATAGTCCTTCATCCTTCATTTCTTGGTTCCTCTCTCATGTCGCACATTGTGGCCTCTAGCCATACTGTCCCCTATCCCCTTTGATATTGTGTTAGTTGCTGCTAGGTCATCCATGCCCTTTATGCTCTAACAAGGGAAGTCGTCAGCCTGCTACTCAGTACCCCCCATTCCATCATCATCCCTAGTTTTAGTTTGTCCGTCACTCTACTATTATCTCTCGTGCCTTAGTTGAGGGTCCCTTATTGCCTCACCTATGTCAGACCTCCTATCGACATCATCTCATTCATTCTAGAAGACAGGTCTAGAGGGTGGTGTACCTTGGTTCCAGCTTCCACTCTTTTTTTTTCCCTCGGATTGGGCAAGGGTACTCTTTGTTTCACTTTGACTTGATTTTTTCTCAGCTAAAACTCCTTATATCATGATCGAGATCCGTATACTCGATGGTTTAGTGATGCAGTAGATTGTATCGGTGATTCTTGGGTATGTGTGAGATATTTCAGACCTCATTAGGGGGTGGCCCTTAAATCCTTCGATGCAGATCCATAGATTTGATGGTTTCAGACTCAGTTTCTTGCATCGCCTCTTTAGTTTGCATGTATCATTCAGATTTTTAGAGCCCTCTCCTATTTTACAGGGCCTCTTTGGTTGTACTTATATCTCATGTACTTAGATATTATTGTATAATTGTTGGCTGTTATCCTAGGCACAATATGTATGTGGGATCTTTTATCATGTTGTTTATCTGGCTCATGTTTATGCAAACATGTACTATATAGTTCAGTCCCTTATTTACTGGGCACATTATTCTTTGTACTTTGTCTCAGCGGGCATAGGTATGCCTCCCCTTCCTCTTGTAGAATAGGTACTCACTCATAAAAGAGACTTTTTGCACCTGTAAGTCTTGCCTCCTCAGGGCCTTGTCCTCTAGTGCTTTAGTTTACCTTATATTTCTCTCTCTCTGACTTCCCCTTCGGTGTCTGGTGATTGAGTTCTTACAACATACTTCGGTCATACGATTACCTCCTAACGTTTGCACGCTAGGGGCCAATCCGTTACACCAATTTTTGGTCATCTAACCTGTTACTATTAGATGGACCAAAGTACACCATGTACGACCAATTTTACCCTAAGTAAAATTGCTTTCACTATGAAAAAATATCTTAGTAATGCATAATGTATTAAGTTTTTTATGGTCTAAACAAGAAATCCCATGAGGAAATATTGAATAAATCCATGTTTTTTTATTTTCCTCAAGGAATAATTAGTTAAACAACAGTTTAATTTATATTCATGTTCATATTTAACCCAAAACAAGAAAATTAATGAGATAAATCATTATTTATCTTATTATTTTCTAGGAATACTTATTTAAACATTATTTAAATAATATTCCTTGTTAAATTTGACTAAATAATTTATAAATAATTGATTAAATCGTTATTTATTTAATATTACTCAACCGCATCCTTAAAATAATAAATAAATCATTTATTTATTTATTATTTACAAATAAAGGGATTTGACCAAATTCAAATTCTTTTTCCCTCCAACACATATAATAAAATATTCCATAAAAGTTGGATCTAGATTTGGTTAATAATATTTTAATTACGCACCAATATCTAGACTAAATCAATGTTTTGTTATAAATAGAAGGGTTTTTCATTCACTCACTACCTTTTTTTGCCTAAAGATCACTCTAGATCTATACTTTTCGTCTGACTTTGATCCTCGATCATTGTCATATTTTTCTATCTTTTTTCTTGTGAACTCCCTTTGAGTTCCATTTTGTCTGGGTTTTCTACACCTTCAAGAGAGAGAGATCTTAGATCTGAAGCACTGAGGACGTACAAGAACACATCCCATTGAGGGGGATAGGTAACGTTTTTCTATGTTCCCTTCCTACGTGTCATAAATACAAAACTTATTTAAAAATATTCGTGTCTTGTCTATTGGATGCATGGAGAAAATCTTGCTTTTATTTACTACTTAATGTCTTTAACTGCATAGATATGGATATTGTAGCATTTGTCTTGGTCAATTAACTGCAGATCTAAAGAAATTTGCAGTCGTCTTTGATGTTAGGGTTGTTTGTTATGCACAGCTAAAGCAGGCTTTTTTCGTATGCTTGCGATTAGAATTCACACTAACAGGAAAGACTCCTTGGGCCCTAGTTTTAGCCATGGCTTGAATTGGTGAAGCGAGTTCCTCCAGTGAAGCAAGTTCCTCTACTTCTCCAATAGATTCTTTAAAATTTTCAAGTGGTTCACCTATAGTGTGTTCTACATCATAGTCATTGAAGAAGAGTGAAGGGTGACTGTGAGGGGATGTGGGGGTTTACAGTAAGAATTCTCCTTGGTTATCCCTACTACTACGAGGCATGAAAGTCAATTTTTTTTTGTATTTTTCAATATTTTGGAACTAAATGTAAAATAAAAATAAGAAAAACACTACAAGAAAAAAAGACATTGGTGAGGGGCGAAAAATATCACCATAAGCTCATTGGTGAGGGTCAAAAGAGCCTTCTTCACCAAAGGTGGCATTGCCGAAAGTATATGTGTTGTGGTGACATTTAAGGTTCATCACCAATAATGATTTATAATGACAGATGGTGACTATCACCATTTCATATGAGCAATGGTGATGGACAATAGCCCTGGTCACAAAAAAATTGAACGTCACCAAAGGTGGCATTGCCGAAAGTATGTGTTGTGGTGACATTTAAGGTCTATCACACATATTGATTATAATGACAGATAGTTACCATCGCCATTTCATATGAACAATAATGATTTATCGTGATGGACCTTTTATGGCTGTCACTATTGCTGCATATATATGGCGAAGTTTGTTGACCATCAACATTTCATATTTCCTGAGGGTCAAAAAATGTCATGATAAGTTCAATGGTGACTTCAAGGTCTATCACGAATAATGACTATAATGAAAAATAGTGACCCTCACCATTTCATATCAACGACTATGATTTATGGTGACAGACATTTCATGGTCATCACTATTGATGCGTATATATGGTGGCATTCATTGACCGTAAAAATTTCATATTTTGGTGAGGGTCGAAAAATGTCACCATAAGCTCATTGGTGATGGTAAAAATATCATCCATCACCAAAAAATTAATGTTTTCACTCCATATGAATATTAGGGTACGACAGAATCGAACCATCGACCTCCTACTTGTAAAGCAAGTGCTCTTCCATTGAGCTAGCAACCTTTAAAGAATTAGAATTTTAAAAATTATATCTTCAAAATTTATATATTTTAAATTTTAGAACTTTCAATAAATTAAAGTCTTGATAATATTTTACTAAACAAGAAAAACATCATCAAAGCTACAAGTCCCTACCTAATGGTTAGGGAAGTTATGAATAATGGGTGGATGGAAAAATGGCTACGTATAAGAGACTCAATATGTTAAGTTCAATACTCAATTAGAATTGAAACTCTCAAGACATTTATAGCCTACAAATTACCTATAACTCACAAATGCACAAAATATTACAAATGAAATATCATAAATGGAAGAAGAGCATTGACGAAGAGATATGCAATATGTTACAGGTTGAAAGACAGAAAAATCTCAATGTTGTTGTTGTTGGGTGAATTTTTATAATTGGAATCTTTGTCTATCCTTTATCATGTAAATATTCAAATTAAAAATTAGAAATATTATATAAATGATATCTAAACTTTTGTGCAAATTTAACACAGATCTCTAGGGAACCACAAGGAAAAATTAAAAAATAGTATATATATATATATATATATATATATATATATATATATATATATATATATATATATATATATATATAGATATCCCCTTCACATAAAGCGACATGTGATTTGGAATTTCAAACGTCCGCACTAAAACATGAGAACAACCAACAAAAAAAAAAATTGAAACTTATCACAATAATTGTATCTCTTTTTAGTAGTGAACACCAAACAATAAAACAATAATTAGTTCACTTTAAGGGTGAAAAACATTGGAAAGAAACAATGTGTTAAATACCTGCCAGTACAAAATGGATTTAATTCTAATGAATCAAAAAAGTTGAAACTAAATCACAAATCAAAATGACCAACAACAATGTAATTTTTTTTTTCAACAACACACTCTATCACTACCTTCCATGTTCAGACATCCATATTTTTCAATATTTAAAAATCTCTTTTCCAGTAAAACCCAGTGAATAGATTTCATAAGTTTGAACTAGAAAATACATACAACATGGAGTTGATGAATTTTAAACATGGAGTTGAAAACTAAAACTTGACTCATTTTGATCTCTGCATATTTGCCTCTAGGGGATGGTGCCTTTCTCATTGTGCTGGAGAAGAAAAGGATGAAAAATCTAATTTGTTCTTTAGTCTTGCTTCACTTGTCTTTCGTGTATATTTGGGTGTTTTTTTAACTTTTAGTTCAATGGAATATGGATCAACATCTAGGGTAGACAGCTTAATTTCTCCTTAAGTGTGGATGAACTAGAATGCTCAGATGAGCCAATAGTTGTGTTGTCTCTGGCTTTAGGACCACCTTTTTCCCCTGTTGTAGGGGTCTTAATCCTCATAACCATTTTTTCCCATTTACCCACAACATGATTGATTTATACCTATGTTCCAAGACTCATCTGACCTTACTGGTGCAAAGAACTCACCCTGAAAAAATGTCATCCACGTGGGATTTACAAATATTTTTTAAATCAATCTCCCAATAAACCAATCTAAATATGAACATCCTTTTAATCAATATAATATTTGACTTAAAATAAAAGTGACCTAAAAATGAATTTTATATCAGCCATGTCATGTAACTGAAATCGGGTGATAAATACAGGCTATGAATATTGGGTTAGTGAAATAATTGATATGATAAAGCTCAAAATCAAATAGATGAATTAAAACTAAGAAACACAAATAAATGACTTACAGTTAAGACATGATTTTTACCTTTCAACCTTGTCGTTAGATAACTCTTAAACTTTTTCTAGTACAAGGTGGAAGTGGTATTGTATAAAGTCTATGTCCATGACTACTTCTCAAGATCCTCTCTATTACCAACATTTTGGGTTCGATAAGATACATGAAAAAACCATCAACAAGGAAATGAAATCTACATCCTTGTCAAAAAAGGGAGGAAAATAAAATCCATAAATTGAAATAGACTGTAGGATAACTCATTCCTGCAACATGATTATCTTGTCATGAACAATAAGAGAAATGTAATTTTTTCCACATTTTGACAATCATTTCCTTTTCATATTCTATGAAAATTTGATGAAAAAATTCATCTAAAGCTTGTTAACATCAGGATTATAGCCAAACATAAAGGAACAACTCCAACAAAAATACAATCCTAAACATAAGTATAGATTCTATACAGATAAGTATTTATTGAGTACATTGTATTTTGTGAAAATTTTGAAGTTTAGCATTGTAGATAGCATGGAATTGTTGTTGGGAAGGGAGATGAAGAAAGATATTGACGCATTAAAATGAAGAAACATCACAGACCACTGTGTCATATAAAGGAACAATGGCAAAGTTTAGAACAAAGTGTTGTGAGACTATAAGGCGAGGGCCCTCTTTTTTCACCCATACCAATTGGTAAGGGAATGGGTGAGGGGTCATGGGTAGGTTGAGGCATTGCACCAAATCCTTGCTGATATTTGAAATAACACAATTTATGGTACCACTACATTACCACTATATGTCAAGTATTTATGAATTCTATTCAATAATTTATTAAAATTTCAAAGTTTAAACAATTAAGATGTAGCCTAAAAAAGCTCATATTTGAAAAGTAGATAACCAAATATGTAGAGTGTTGGTCCAAAATTGTGAATTATGGATAAATCATGATTCCCTAGATAATTTCTAGTCTAGAAAAATAGGTGAAATACTATATGACTATTTTTCCTAACTCAGAATAGATCCACAGAAAGGATTGGATGCTTACCTGTTCAGTCACTTCCAAATGGCTCCTTTTGTCACTTCTGTTGCAGCTTCAAATTCAAGCGATTTTGTGCTAAATGCTTCCTGGAAGAAAGAACACTGAAACAACAGAAGATGCAATAATATAAGTATCTATTCAAGATAGTTAGCTAAATCAGTAATGCATAAACTATATACATCAACCAAGATCTTACAATATGGAAAATCAAAGTCAATACAGATGCATATAGGGAAAAATAAGCAGTACTCTTTATTGATGATAGAAGGAGAGGCTACAACCAAATGAATGATTTGAAGTGACCCTTCCAGCAACGTCCCCAAGCTGCATCACAGTATAAATCTCTCCAACAACAGTTATACAAATCTAGTTCTCAATTAAAAATTCTCCAGCATTTCTCTACTCAAATTCTTCCTTTCAAGCACTTACATCTGTGCTCAATTTATAGATGAACTGTAGGTTTTTTTGAAATCAATGAGTTCCAAATAATAGGAAAGACATTTTTCTAGTCATGTAGATGTCAAATTTACACTTGGATCCAAAGCTTGACACATGTGAACTCTTCCTGAAGGCACTGGCTAAGTGGATATTCCGGAACAATGAGAATTTCGCTCCCAATGTGACCAACGCACCTGTGAATGTCAAGAAGTGATTTGCAGAGCAGCCTTGCATGGGAATATCTACATATGAAATGCACTTAGGCCCTTTAGAGCCTGCGTTGGTGAGCTCTCATATGCTATATAATAAGCTTCAAACCTTGGAAAACTTTTCTTGATGAAAGTCTTTCTTGATTTGTCATGTTCTTGTCTTAGGGCATGTAGCAACTAAAATTATAGGGAATGATAGACCCTTATTCATTGGTCCTGGAGATGATGCCCAATTAACCAGATCATTGGGAATGGTGCCCAAATTGACCTATAACAATTTCCCCCTAAATCATGAGATCCAAATAATAATAAAAATTGATTGAGATGATTTACACTGTGATGGGCTGGAAACGAAGTGGAGTGGTCACCTGCGTCAATCTTACAATAAATTACATCATGATATATACTCTTTGATGATAATTGCTAAGGGTAGGAATTCCCATATTCAGCACATAAAACAATCTAATAACATGTACATAATTCAGAAAGTCGTCTTCATTGGAATGTTGCCCAGATGTAGACATGCTTACAGATATAGGCGCATGTTTGGATGAAACTCTATATGTAAGGTCACCGTATAGATGATGTGTACAACAATCCTGAAATCGCAACCCAAATGGATGAAACTATATCTGAGGTCTTCTTATCTCGTTCACTCGATCATTCAGGCACAAGTCCAGCCACACGAATATATGATTTGTAGTCGAACATGGAAAGACATTGTTTGATTACCAGCCAATGATGTGAGCTGTTAACAAATGCAAGAGAACCACCATTAATGAAAATGGTCCTCAAGGTACTGCAGTACATTCCGTAAGGCATGAATAGATGATTTGATGTCGAGCGCCAAACAAAATATTTAGGTTAAAGGTTCAGAAGCGAGGCCTTTTCGATGTTGTAACAAGCCTCATGGTAGTGGAATCTGATGTTTCTAAGTGAACTTCTTGGATATTGATTTGTTGTTGACAGGAAGTCACCTTATTGCAAAACATGAGTTACTGATTTCAAAGACAAGGGTATGACTTGATATAGAAATTTTCAGGGATGACAGTCATGAGAATGAAGGTTTATGAGTATTTCAGAAGGATGAGCTTTAAATCACTGGATGACTTCTCTTGAACATATTGGCGACACTGTGATGAGTTGGCAGTATTGACCCAAAACCAAAGTGAAGGTATGTTGAACCACAGGTGTGAATGAACCGTCAATATGATTACCCAACCCAAATAGTCACGGACATGAAGTAAAAGAAGTGTCATGCTCAAGAGTGACTTGCTACCAAAAAGAATTCTTGCTCACTTTTCCCAAATTTTCCCTAGTCATTTTTCGATCATTACCTCTTTATTTTTTATCAAGCTTGAGGAGGATAACATTTTCTTGATCTATAATTCAACCCTTAGGGCGAATAAGTATCGCTATTTAATAATTTAACAAGTCTAGTGACGAATGAAACTCGATTCTTGCCATGATCGACAAGCCTGTCGCTATTTTATGTTTTAACGAGCTTAACGACAGTGATAGCCCGGTCCTTTTTCATATTTATAGAGTTTGAAAAAGAGGACAAATGAAAACTCCATAAATAATTCTTTCGTAAATTTGTCTCTCAAACCCGAAAAAGTGTAAAATAATATCTGAGAGAACCTCTTTGGTCATGTTTAACCAAGGTATTCATTTTCGTAAATAATCTATCTCAGTTTGGAAAAGGGTTAAACTTATGCTTATTAGATATCAATTCATTTACTTTAATGAGCTTGAAAAGACAAGTGCTCGGCAATATTTTCACATTATCGGAGTCTAAAAAGAGCTGAAAGAAGACTCCAGGGGTTCCTTTTTTTTTGTTATCAAAGCTCGAAAAAGAGATAAAAGTGTGCTTCAAATCCTTTTTTGTTTTTATCAATGCTCAAAAAATAAGGAGGAAAAGTATGCTTTGCGGTCAACTCATTCTTTGAATAAATCTGTACGACTAATATGTTCATTAGTTGTATGTCCTGTTTCAGAGCAACATCAAATGGATTAAAAATACCTATTTCATGATAAAAACATAATAAAACCATAGTCATAGCAATAAATTTAACTTGCAAACAATTAAATAACTATAAAAAGTAGTTTCACTATTCATTTTTACCATTCCATAGTTACCATTTGCATTTTGGAACTCTAAACCTGATTTTTCCCCCGAACTTCAGTCGTCAATTTTAGTCATTTTTGTGGACGGATTTCATCGCCATTTGATCCAGGTTAGTACCATGAACCTCCTATTCCCTTTGGTATTCATTTCATCTCCAATTTCTGCAAATTTTTAGGGTTTTAAGGCCCCTTGGGTAAATTCTCCCCAAAATGAGGGAAACACACTCTTGAATGTCTAAGCCTACGTTGCATAACAGGTATAATGAAGGGTACCTACATATGCAACACACTGTCTCAGCCCAGGGAGTGCGTTGAGTGCAGTTCAAGTTTTTGGTTTTCATGTTGTGCCCAAAATTTGCCTAGTTTTTTTGCAATGAAGGGAATATAATGGATCTCATGGTTGTATTTTAGGTTTCCATCAGATCATAATGACGATTACATGGAGGGAAAGAGAACATGAAGAACAAGATATGATTGCCTTGAATGATCCGGGTACTATAAGAGCCCTAAGATATTGTGGACTACTTAAGTACTTCAAATTGTCGAGAATGAGGAAACAAATAGAACTCTTGGAGTTCTTATTTCGAGCATGGGATTTGGCAATAGAGGAATTTCACATTAAAAATCAAGTGGTTCCCATAATAGTTGAGGACGTGTATTTTCTCACAGGTTTGTCAAAGAGAGGTTTGCCCATTTCTCTCAGAGGGTCTACCGTTGGAGGAGAGACAGTGAGGGATTATGTTATGCAGTATTTTTATCCAGGGGTAGAACCTAGCAAAGATCGAAAAATAAACATCCGGGATGTCAGGGATTTTCCTTTGGGAACCATTCTTTTCACAATTTCTAAACTTGCTAGCACCATTATACTACATGTAGAGAACATGTTGTATATGTAGTATGCACTAGAGTGTTTAAAGATAACAGTCTTCAACTGGTCTGAAGCTGTTATATCTCAGATAAAGGAACAATTGAACAAAGAAAAGGGAGGAAGGAAAAAGAATTTCTATTATGGTTCAATCCTCATCTCCTTCACTTTGGAATGGATTCCACTGATGCAGCCACAGCATGTAACACTAGATATATCTAGTCCTAGAGATCCTCGAATGCAGAGATGGTTAGAACTCATGGGTCAGCATGCAAGACAATTGATCGTTGTGTTCTCCACTACATTATTCTCTTGGTTCCGACGATAGATTGTCACCATCGATGAATATGCTTACATAGGCATTGACTTCCGAGGAGATCCAGATTTAGTATTACCAAAAGGTGTTCAATGGGGTGCAATGGGTCAGAATGTTTTGACCATGTTTTTTTGGGTTTTCTAAGGTTTATACAATTTTTTTGTATTTTGATGTTTTCCCAAGACTAAAATAAATGTTTGATGTAATGCAGATATCATTTGTGTTCAACCAGTAGAGGAACCAGAGCACGAAGCAGATGCTCCAGCAGAGAGGGCTGTCAGGGGAGTAGTCCTTTAGGACCTTGATATGGCTGAAACTTTGGATGAGCTTCAACAACACATAGAGGGTTTGACCTTCGGAATTCAAAATCACCGAGTCGAAGAGTTACTCATGTGACTGCAGTGACACACTATTATGGTTCCTAACCGTTGGATGCAGTTTCTCTGTAGGATTTCTAGATCTATAGCATGTTACCATGAGCACCACTAGTTTACTTGTGACATTTTTCATACATTTAGAGCTCAGATGACCAATGTTTCTTGGGCACAAATTTTGTAAAAACTTATAACTATCTATCTATATGATTTCATAGCTTTTACTATGTTTATTGTGCAATCCTATTCAATGATGTGAATGTTTTATTTACATATGTTGCAAATGTCTGTTTAAAAATTGATTAGCTAATGAATCAGTCAATGTGTTCAAATTTATGGAAATATGTTGATATTGAATCAAAATGTCTTTCCAAAAGTCAAACTCTTAGGAACAATCAAAGAAGTGTTGGATTTATAACAGTATAAACACTAGTAAGTTGTAATACCATAAGTTGTGAGTCTAACCTTATGATTATGTGGTTAATACAAAATGAAATGGCATCAGATAGAAGTTCTATCAACGAGCTATACTCAGCAATATTGTTTGCCGATCTACCAATACAAATCCCTTGAAAACTCACTAACTCGCCATTTGGAGTGAAAATGGCCCACGCTGCAGAGGATAGATTTTGTGTACTATGACTAGCACCATCAGCATATCCAACAAATGGTTCTGAAGATTCAAACATCTACGATAAAATTGTAAAGTGGATTACTAACTTCAAGAAAACTCTAAAAAAAATTAAGATAGTGAATGCAAATCAACAGCATATATACAATATAATACAAAAAAATACTACACTCATGATTAAGCATAGTAACGTTTCAAATACAATCCATTTCTAGGTTGTGCCAATGGAATTCCATCGTAATAAACTAACTTATAGGCACCATTAGCAAGGACTCTTTTAATAATATAGGGGCCATGCCAGAATGGCTCAAATTTCCTTGTACCTATTACATTAGCTTCTTGATTGTAAAGAAGGACCAAGTCGCCCTCTGAGTAGATGTGAGGCTGGACATTTTTGTCGTATTGCACCTTTATACATCTCTTATCCGCTTCATTGGCCAATTGGGCTTCACGACGCATTTAATCAAGATGGATGAGGTTAAGGAGACGCGCTTCTTCTTCTGAGGTGTTAGGTAAAAAATCTATCGCAAGCTTTAACGATGATATTTCACATTGGATTGGTAAGATAGCTTCCAGACCATACACCAATTGAAAAGGAGTAAATCTGCTTGTGTTTCTCACTGAGGTTTGATATGCCCACAAGGTGGAGTACAAGATCAAATTCCAGTTCCTTTTACGAACTTCTATCATTCATTGAAGCATTCTTTTAAGAATTTTGTTAATAGCCTCAACTTGTCCATTTGATTGTGGATAACAAGGAGTAGAATTATCATGTGAGAATCCTAACTTAGCAGTCAATTCAGACAACATGTGGTTGCGAAAATGCCTCCCATGATCTGTAACTATGGCCTATGGGACTCCAAACCATGAAATAATGTGATTAAAGAAAAACAATGCAGTTGTTTGTCCTATGTTGTTGAATGTAGGCATCGCTTCAACCCATTTGGAAAAATAGTCGACTGTGACAATAATATAACCATGTCCCCCAGAAGAAGGAGGATTATAGGTCATGAAGTCAATACCCCATTTCATAAATGGTCCTGGAGAGACAACAGGATGCATTGGCGTTGGCGGTTTGCGGTTCTTACAATAAAAAATCTGGCACGCATGACAACTTCTGACTGCGAGGATGAAATATCAAAAAATAGTAGGCCAAAAGTAAACAACACAGAGTATCTTCTGTGTGGTAGCATGTCCAGATAAATTTCCGCCTCAATCCCTAGCATGAAAATCATTTAACACTTTTTCGGCTTCCTCATGAGTGAGGCACCTCCTTAAAATTTTATCAACACCATCACGATATTGTGTATTGCCAACGATCAAATAATATTTGGCTTGGTATCGAATACATTGTTGTTCAGAGCGAGAGGTATTAGGTTGAAAAGTTTTGGTTTGGAGATAAATTATGAAATCCCCATACCAAGGATTAGATGATCCGATCAGAAAAAAAGACTTGTTAGGAATTGATCGTTCCGGCGTAGGTGCAATGCTATCAGAGGGAAGGTCACAGAGAATCTCAGCCAAAACTAAAGACTTCTTTGACTTGGATTTGATGAATTCCAAATCAAATTCCTGCAAAATTACAATCCATTTTGAATATTTCCCCCCCAGTAATTGACGTGATAATATATAAGTCATGGGGTTGTAATATGAAACTATTGTTGTTTTTCAGAGTAGGATATAATGACGAAAACTTTGGAAAAATTGAGCAGCTGCCAAGGCAAGATTTTCCACATATGAGTACTTAACTTCTGTATCATTGAGATTATGACTCAAATAATAGATCCAATGTTCAATTCCATCTTCTACTTGGACCAATACCATAGCGATGGTCGTTTCAGCCGCAACGATATATAGGAAATAATAATTCTGATAATTAGGAGGATACATTAATAACGCTCGGACAAGAGTGTCCTTGACAACATCAAAAGAAGCTTGCACAACTTGGTCCCAATGGAAAGGAACCCCCTTTTTCAATAATTGAGTAAATCCTTTAGCCATTTCAGCATAGTTTGGAATGAACCTTCTCAGGAAGTTAGCCTTTCCTTGAAGTTTCTGTATCTGAAGTAAATTTGATGGTGCAGGAAAATAAATAATGGCCTGTACCTTCAGTGGATCTATTCGAATTCCTTCTTTTGAGACTACGAATCCAAAAAATCGACTAGAACCAACACAAAACACAAATTTATGTGGATTGTGGCATATTTTGTAATGTCATAAGTGTAAGAAAATGGCTCTTAAATGCATCAAGTGATCAGTCTGATTTCGTGAATGCACTGGTAAATCGTCTAGATATGGTTGAACAATGTGCTTGATGTCGTTGAAAGCATAATCCATTGCTCTATGAAAATTTTCCCCAACATTATTTAAACCAAACAGAAGCTTCCTATATGCGAATGTGCCCCAGGGATAGATAAATTCTATCTTATGTTGGTCATCTGGGCAGATATTGATTTGATTGTAGTCAGAAAATCCATCCATGAACGAGAATATTTCGCATCCAGCATAATCGTCAATAATCTGGTTGATAAAGGGAGTAGGATAGTACAAGCCATATTGACATTCCAATAATCGACACACACTCTAATGGTTCCTTGTTTTTTCATAACAGGAACGATATTGGAAACCCACTCAATTAGAGGAAGAGGGTAAATGAAAGCAGCACGCAAATTTTTTTTAACTTCTGCTTTAATGGCAGTGGCTTTCTTTGGATGAACATGACGAAGTCGTTGGCACACCTGTTTGACATCAAGATACATATTAATAGTGTGTTCAACTATACTAGTATCTATGTCTAGCATTTCCTCGTAAGACCAAGCGAATCCATCACGAAATTCACGAAATTAAGAGCGATATGAATCAAGTTCTGATGGGGAACAAGATACATCGACATGAATATTTTCTACAATGCCCAGTTTGGTCGAAAAATCGATAGAAATGATTCTTCAATATTTGATAAATTTCGTTTGGAATCGATTGCATTAATCGATAAAGAATTTGAAAATAAAGTTTTGATGGATGGGTGATATAGTTCACTAATATTGTTTACTTCATAATTAGGAATATGGGAACGATGATGGTAATCTTCCCATGGTTCTCCTTCTGACATCATAGCTTCCAAATTATTTTCATCTATCAAAAAAATTGAGAAAAATGGCTCAGATGGAGTACCAAAATCTAAGGAACAATCAACCCAGACACTCGGCGACGGTTGTTGGGATAGAATTGTAATCTACGAATAAATTATGCCTTCCTAGGTACGTGTTAGCCTAGAAAAATAGGTAAAAGGCTATACTACCATTTTTCCTAACTCAGAAAAGATACACCGAGAGGATTGGATGCTTACTTGTTTCAGTCGCTTCCAAATGGCTCCTTTCTATCACTTCCACTACAGCTTCAAATTCAAGAAGTTTTGTTGGCTGAATGCTTCCTGCAAGAAAGAACACTGAAACAGTAGAATATGCAATAATATAGATATCTATTCAAGCTAGTTAGTTAAATCAGTTAAGCATAAACTACATTCATCAATAAAGATCTTGCAATATGGAAAATCAAAGTAAACATAGATGCATGTAGGGAAAAACAGGAAGTACTCATTATTGATGATAGAAGGAGAGGTTACAACCTAGTGATTGATTTGAAGTGACCTTCTAGAAGAGTTCCCAAGTCTCATCACAGCATAAATCTCTCTAGCAGCAACTCCACAAATCAAACTTTTTATTGAAAATTCTCCAACATTTCTCTACTCAAATTCTTCCTCTTCAAACACTTAGATCTATGTTCAATTTATAGATGAACTATATAGGTTGTTTTGTAATCAATAAAATTCCAAAAATAGGCAAGACATGTTTCCATTCATGTAGATGTCAAATGGACACTTGGATCCGAAGCTTGACACATGTGAACCCTTCTAGAATACATTGGCCAAGTGGAGATTCTGGAACAATGATAATTTCTCTCCCAATGTGACCAATGCACCTTTGAATGTCGAGAAGTGCTTTGCAGAGCAACCTTGAATGGGGCTACCTATATATGCAACACACTTAGGCCCCTTAGAGCCTGCGTTGCTGAGCTCTCACATGTTAAATAATAAGCTTCAAACCATGGAAACCCTTGCTTGATGAAAGTCTTGTTTAATTTATGTTGTTTCCTATCCTAGGGCATGTAGCAACTGAGATGATAGGGAATGGTAGACCCTTGATCATCTGTCATGGAGATGATGCCTAGTTAACCAGGTCATTGGGAATGGTGCCCAAATTGACCTATAACAATTGCCCCCTAAAGCATGAGATCCAAATAATAAGAATATTTGATTGAGATGCTTTACACTGTGATGAGCCTGGAAACAAAGCGGAATGGTCACCTGCATCAATATTACAATACATTACATCATGATATATCCTCTATTGATCATAATTGCTTAGGGTAGGCATTCCCATAGTTAGCACATAAATCAATCTAATAACATGTACATAATTCAGAAAGTCGTCTACATTGGAATGTTTCCCAAATGCAGACACGCCTACAGATATAGGCCCATGTTTGGATGACAATCTGTATGTAAGTTCAATGTACAGATAATGTGTACAAAAATCTTGAAATCGCAGCCTGGATGGTTGAAACTAGATCCGGGGTCTTCTTATCTCATTCACTCGATTATTCGGGTACAAGTATAGCCATGCGAATATATGATTTGTTGTCAAACATGGAAAGACATCGTTTGATTACCAACCAATAATGTGAGCTATTAAAAAAAATGAGAGAACCACCATTAATGTTAATGTCCCTCAAAGTACTACAGTACATTTAGTAAGGCGTGAATAGATGATTTTATGTCGAACACCAAACAAAATCTTTCAGTCAAAAGTCTGGAAGAGAGGATCTTGTCAATGCTGTAACAAGCCCCATGGTATTGGAATCTAATGTTTCTAAGTGAAATTCCTGGATATTGATTTTTTGTCGACAGGAAGTCACCTTATTGTAAAACTAGAGTTACTGATTTCGGAGACAAGGGTATGACTTGATATAGCAATTTTAAGAGATGACAATCATGAAAATGAAGGTTTATGAGTATTGTAGATGGATGAGTTCTTATTCACTGGATGACTTCTCTTGAACATATCAGCAACATTGTGATGAGTTGGCAACATTGACCCAAAATCGAAGTGAAGGTATGATGAACCATAGGTGTGAATGAACCGTCAAGATGATTACCCAACCCAAACCATCATGGACACAGAGTGAAAGAAGTGTCATGTTCGAGAGTGACTTCATACCAAAAAGAAACTTTACTTGCTTTTCCCAAATTTTCCCCGATCATTTGTTGACCAGTACCTCTTTATTTTTTAACAAGCTTGAGGAGGATAACATTTTCTTAATCTATAATTCAACCCTTCGGGTGAATAAAGTATCATTATTTAATAATTTAACGAGTCTAGCAATGAATAAAACTCGATTCTTGCAATGATTGACAAGCTTGTCGCTATTTTATGTTTTAACAAGCTTAACGACAGTGATAGCCCGATCCTTTTTCATATTTAGCGAGTCTAAAAAAGAGGACGAAAGAGAACTCCAAAAGTAATTTTTTGTAAATTTGTCACTCAGATCTGAAAAAGTGTAAAATTATATCTGAAAGAACCTCTTTGGTCATGTTTAACCAAGGTATTCATTTTTCGTAAATAATCCATCTCAATCCGGAAAAGGGTTAAAATTATACTGAGTAGATATCAATTCATTTACTTTAACGAGCTCGAAATGACAAGTGCTCGGCAATCTTTCCACATTATCAGAGTCTGAAAAGAGCTGAAAGAAGACTCCGAGGGTTCCTTTTTCACTGTTATCGAAGCTTGAAAAATAGATAAAAGTGCGCTTCAAATCATTTTTCGTTTTTAACAAAGCTCAAAAAATAAGGAGAAAAGGTATGCTTTGTGGTCAAGTCATTCTTTGAATAAATCTGCATGACTAGTTTATTCATCAGTTGTATTTCCTGTTCAGAACAACATCAAATGGATTAAAAATACATGTTTCATGATAAAAGCATAATTAAACTATAGTCATAGCAATAAATTTAACTTGCAAACAATTAATTGTCTATAAAAAGTAGTTTCACTATTCATTTTTACCATTCCATAGTTACCATTTTCATTTTGGAGCTTTGAACCTGATTTTTCCCCTGAACTTCAACGGTTAATTGCATGTAATTGGTAAGAATGTTTTTAATGCCCCCTGCAAGAGAAGATGCCCCCCAAGCTTCATTTCATTCACTTAAGTAAACTATTGGTTACTAATAGCTGGATGGAATGAAGGTTCATTTACGAGATCAAATGGAATACTCATCTTAATTAGGAGAGGATTTGTTTCATTTTTTAATGAGCTTGACACAGGAAAAGAACTATGCTCATGAAATGTTTCATTTTTTAACGAGGTTGACACAGTAAAAGAACTTTCCTCAAAGGCACTTGTTTCATTTTTTAATGAGGTTGACATAAGAAAAAATAACTATCCTCATAATTTGTTTCAATTTTTAATGAGGTTGACACAGTAAAAAGAACCATCCTCATGGGTACCTATTTCATTTATCGAGGTTGACACAGGAAAAGAACTATCCTCAACACCTGTTTCATTTTTTAACGAGGTTGACACAGTAAAAAGAACCATCCTCATTGTGCAGTTGGAGTAGTGAGTGTGCTCTGGAAAAGACGTAGTCCAACGGAGTCATCATTTAAGGAGTTTGATGAGCACCATAAATGATAAGTTATAACATGTGTTGATGTGTCTTCTCCAAGGTTTTCATTGAATTTTGGAATTTCAGAGGGTAACATATGTGGTATCACCAGCCACCAAGGAGAGGAACCAGATAGGATTCCAGATGATGACATGGGTGAAGTCAATGGACAAAACATCGAAGATGAAGCAACAACAGATGTTGTCACAGCTGAAATAGATGGTTCAGTCTCAAATGTTATCTCAGCCATGGTAAAATGACCCAGTGTATACCCTATAGAATCTATAGGAACTGAAAGTGAAATAGGATCAACAAAAGAAGAGGAAGGTGATTGAGGAAAAGACTCGTACAAGTAAAGCTCCTACCGAAAATGAGTTGGAGTTAAAGGTGTCTCGTCTTGTGATATTTCTTCAATCAAAATCAAACCAAGTGGAAAAATTTCGCCGTCTGGCCCAAAGTATGTTTTAGGTGGTTGATTGCGCAAAATAGGAGACTCAATGGCTACAATAGATTGTGGAATGACCAATATAGGAACAACTTCCAGTTATTCAACTTCAGGATCAAGATTTTCTCCACTTAGGGAATATAGCAACTGGAATATAAGGGGATGATAGACCCTATTTCATTGGTCCTGGTGATGATGTCCAGTTTGACCAATAAAAGTTGCCCCCTAAAGCAAAATGGGATCCGGATCAACTTCCAGTTGAACAACGTCGGGTTCAGGAGGTATGGTCTCACAGATTGGATGGATTGTGACCACGGGTAGTTATGAGGACTCTGTCTCGACAACAATAGATGAACCAGGATGAGTAGAAACCATTTGTGCCAACTTTGGTATAAGGGAATATGATGCTTCACCAGAGGTACTAATAGTATTGTTTCGGCAGATCGTGATCACCTTCTCCTACCAGAAGTAACTTCCGGTGGTAAAGGTGGTTTTAAAGCTAATATGTGCGAATGACGGGGGATAGGATTTTTCTCTTCCACGATTACTGATTTATTTTATCTAAAAAACAAATAAAAAAGAAGAAGGTAATGCTAGGAAAAAGGGTTTACCAAGAAACTATGAACTGCAGAATACCTCCTGGCGAACCAAGAAGTATGGGAAGGTAATCTCCCTGAATGTTGTGTTTGGTGTATCACAGTTTCAAGGTGGCCGACTCCGTTCACTATGGATGGATAGTACCTAAAATTTATCCTCCCAAATATACCTGAAGGTACGTGGAGGCCCAAGTCCGTATTAGCGTTGTCTGATGCGAAACCGCACAGTGAGAGCACCCCTACTTATCATACTGTAACACCGCTCGATATACCCGAAAGTACATGGACGAGCTACGATATAATTACGTACATGGAGTGAGGTATCACATTCAAAATGTATCGCATACAAGTTAACAATAGCTATTATGTTTTACGATGTCGAAACATGTCTCTAGCCTAGACCTTCTAAATGTTATCATTAATATTCCAATGCGCTGTTAAGTAAATTGAGATTTATTTTATGTTGATCTTGCTTAACAATTTTCCTTTCAGGTTTGCCACGATGATGTATATGAAATTCCTAAAATGAAATCTAAGAATGATAAACAAACTTTCACTTTCAGCTTTTTCAATGAATAACCTAGCTACTAAGGTAAGAGAATGCTAGTTTGTTGGAAAGAGAGAAAATAATTTGTGAGCAAACAAATCAATGAATAAAAACAAGATCAATGAATCACAAACTAAATGCAAATTTCCTAATGTTCCTTTTGCAAAAATGCACAATCCTACATGAAAATGCAAGTTTTTCTTTTGAGTTTCCTTAATGATATGCATGCCAAAAAGAAACTAGGTGCACTAGATCAATAATCGAAATGCTTTTTACTTTCAAGAAATGAAGAATACAAACAACAATTTCTCTTTTCAAGGAAAAACGAGGACTTCAACAACAATTTCTCCTATCAAGGAAATGAAGATTTTACAAAAATTTCCTATTTTGAAAGCAAACGATTCTTAATGCAACCATAAAAATTACTTTGAAATCAACTTGTCAATGATAATGAAAAACTTTTTTAAACAACATTGAAAAAATTTTCAGTCAAAGGAGAAGAAGTATATAGAGTTACTGGTCAGTTGAGCATCAAAATATTTAGAACACAGCAGAAAACATAACTGAAGCAAGATACAAAGTCAGATTCAAGGGAATTTGGTCCCTTTCAGGAGCCAACACAGTCTCCAAAGGGAGACAGTGCTCTGCAAAGCATTGTGCCCTGACTAAGGGTGAGTTGGGCACAGTAAACAAAGAAAAAGCTACTGCTTGGCTCACTAACTTTTCAAATTAAGCTCTGAAAATGTCTAATATTTATGTGAAACAACTACTGAGTGGATTTAGAAAGCAGATCAGAGACTAAAACAACTAGAAACAAGAGAAGTTCTCCCCAGTGGAGTCGCCAGTTTGTTGGGCTAGAATTGTAATCTACAGATAAATTATGCTTCCCTAGGCATGTGTTAGCCTAGAACAATAGGTGAAAGACTATACTGCCATTTTTCCTAACTCAGAATAGATACACATAGAGGATTGGATGCTTACTTGTTTCAGTCGCTTCCAAATGGCTCCTTTCTATCACTTCCACTACAGCTTCAATTTCAAGTGGTTTTATTGGCTAAATGCTTCCAGCAATAAAGAACATTGAAACAATAGAAGATGCAATAATATAGATATCTATTCAAGCTAGTTAGCTAAATCAGTTAAGCATAAAATACATTCATCAACCAAGATCTTGCAATATGGAAAATCAAAGTAAACATAGATGCATGTAGGGAAAAACAAGAAGTTCTCTTTATTGATGATAGAAGGAGAGGTTACAACCTAGTGACTGATTTGAAGTGACCTTCTAGCAGAGTTACCGAGTCTCATCACAGCATAAATATCTCTAGCAGTAGCTCCACAAATCAAACTCTCTATTGAAAATTATCCAACATTTCTCTACTCAAATTCTTCCTCTTCAAACACTTAGATCTGTGTTCAATTTATAGATGAAATGTAGGTTGTTTTGTAATCAATAACATTCAAAAAATAGGCAATACATGTTTCCATTCATGTAGATGTCAAATGGACACTTGGATCTGAATCTTGACACATGTGAACCCTTCTAGAAGACACTGGCCAAGTGGAGATTCCAGAATAATGAGAATTTCACTCCCAATGTGACCAACGCACCTTTGAATGTTGGGAAGTGCTTTGCAGAGTAGCCTTGAATGGGGCTACCTGCATATGCAACGCACTTAGGCCCCTTAGAGCCTGCATTGGTGAGCTCTCACATGTTAAATAATAAGCTTCAAACCATGGAAACCCTTGCTTGATGAAAGTCTTGTTTGATTTATGTTGTTTCTTATCTTAGGTCATGTAGCAACTGAGATGATAGGGAATGATAGACCCTTGATCATCGGTCCTAGAGATGATGCCCAGTTAACCAGGTCATTGGGAATGGTGTCAAAATTAACCTATAACAACGGTGATTTCAGTTTTTCCACCCAAGCCAAATAGATTGATTGCTATGCCAGCTCAATAGTGTTGGGTGGTAAAAGTTCATCCAACATAGAAATATCAGAATCACTCGTACTCTCCCTTAAGCCAGATAGAGTGGAAGACATCATGTAGTAGGTCTCTATGCTTGCAATTTCTACCGACGTCATGGGCGGCGTTAATGCAAAGGTTCCCATAAGAGTGGAATCCTTTAAGATTCCTACACCGATGTTTTTAATTTCTAGTTGGGGTAAGTGAACAAACTGAACACTTCTAGTTACCTGCGAAGTAGAGGCAAAAAAGGATAATTGATCAATGACTATGATTGTACCTTTATGTAGAAAGGCAATAATTCTAAAGTATGTAGAAACAATGGAAGTCATTGCATATACCCATGGTCTTCCAAGTAAAATATTATAGTTAAGTGGTCCGTCAACAACCTCGACATCAATATTCAATTTTTTTCCCTCTAGTTCAACATGCAGGTTATTGATAATACCACAAGGTTTATATGTTCTTCCATCAAAATCCTTCAACGTTGTTGATGATTGTGATTATCACGGCGAGCCAAGTGACTTCCAACAGTTTAGAGACATAATGCACATAGATGCTCCCTCATCAATAATAGTGCGATGAACAAGGTGATTGAGAACGTTTACTTGTATGGAGAATGCCAATTCTGCTAGTAGTTGCGGTACATAGCCCGTATGATTAAAGATGACAAGATTAGAATCAGTCGGATAAATTCCACCAATGGCCGACAATAAATCTTCCTTCTAGGAGGGGAAATTTTATAATACCTCAAGAGCAGACATAGCTGAAGGGGATTGAGCCAAATATTCAACTATATTATAATTTTGTGAAGCTCTTGCTCGAGGATTATATGTCGATTTATGAATTACTCCCTTCAGTGGCTTAATTGTCAATTCAGGAATAACAGTAGGTGGTATTGATTTAGTAGATGGATTCATTGTCGAGGTAGTAGGTTGATCAGTGGCCAGAATACCATAGTATTTATTACGTGTTCACACCAAAATATCTTGTGAAAGTTTTGTGGTGAATAAAATTAATACTTGGGAACTAGGAGCTCGATTCGTAGCAACCAAATTAGTGTCTGGATTTGGAAATGGGTCTCTCAACACAACTGATGCATGAGAAGTCTTGATGATTTTTGAGACTTCAGCACGGTGAGGACAATCCCTAAAAAAGTGTTCCTCGTTATAGATTATGCATGGATAATGAGGTTTCCATGGTCCAAACGGTTGATCAGATGATCTTTCCTATGGGTTAGAAGTTTGCTTTTCTTTGATTTCCCATTTTTCCTACTTCCTAGTTGCTTGTCACTTTTGCCTTTGTCAAATTACATGGCATTAATTTCGAAAGTAGGAGCATGATCAGATGTAGTAGCGTGGTGTTTTTTTGCAGCACCTATTAAGTCGTATCCAGCATGAGAGTCCCTTATTTGAGGAGGAACATTGAAATTAGATCGCGACGCATTAGGAATTTTTTAATAGAGAGCACCGTACTGAGTGTAAATCAAGTATAAATATTGGGCACGAGTGATAACTAGCTCTTCTGTGACGATGCCACCCTTAGCCACATCCAAAGTTATAGATGGTAACAGGGACTTAATGAACCATTCAGAAAGGAGCTGATCTGGAACAAATGCCTTAACCATTCATCGACGGTAACGCCACTCATGAATATGATAAAAAATGTAAGTAGCATTATTCTATTTGAAAGTTGTCAAGAGTTCCGTTCCAGTTTCGTATCTGATCGGTAACTAGAAATGGGTCAAAAATACAGTAGCTAGGGAAGTGAAACTGTCAAAATAAGCTCTAGGTAACTCAATGTACCATTTAGCAGCCAGACCTATAAGTGTACGCTGTAAAAGATGTAGTTGAATAGAATCATCATTCAGGGAATTTGATGAACACCATAAATGATAAGTCATGACATGAGTCGACAGATCTTCTCCACGGTTTCCATTGAATTTAGAAATACTGGAGGGTAATTTATGAGGTATCACCGGCCACCAAGGAGCATAATTTATAGGATCATTAGTTAACCGATTTAAATCTGGTAATTATAAGGTTGCAACAAAAGGAAACTGTCGATTAAGGTCAGGTTGAGCATAGCCAGGGTAAGATGGAATTTCTTGAGCAACAGGCCTTTGAGCACTAGCATACGGAATCTAAAGCTGTTAACCCAGATAGGGGTTGTTTTTCATAGCAAACACATGAGGATTCTGTTTACCAAAACTTGGATATGATACTTGTTGAAATAAATTTTGAGGCTTTTGTACCTGAGGTTACCAACGTGTCTTTCCACCAATTTTATAACCCAAATTACTATAACTTGGATTTGGTTGATATGTATAATCAGGTTGTGGTTGTGACATCCAATAAAATGGTACACCAGCTTGTGAATAAATGATGCCTGATACAGGTGGTTGTAAATTAACCAAAGGATTTGGATTCTGTGGACCCAAAATTTGATGATATTGAGTCGAAGAACCTGCTTGATAAGGTTGATCTACAATATTTTGATTCTGTAATAGGGGTAGAGATGTATTAACAATTTTTTATGAAGTGGGTGTAACAGGTTGAACCGGTTGATACAAATGTACAACCGTTTGTGGTTGGATAGGCAAAGTGGGCTACCATTGACAGACATTCATGTCAACAATAGTTTGACCAAAAAGTGATGGAGTACTATCATATTGGGTGACCAAATGTTGCCCCCTAGCATAAGGAGGATAATAAGATGGAAAATATTGTTCCCCGAATGCTGGGAGTCCAATTGATATGGTATTTAGAGGAATTGAACCAAAAGGACTGACTTGATGTTGCCCTGATGATGTGTGTAATGAATCAAGTCGTTCAGTAATAACGATAGGAATACCAATTAAAATACCGGATGATGACATTGGTAAATACCATGGTCTTGAAGATGCACCAGAGAAAGTGCCAGATAATGATTTGTAACCTGTTGGGACTGAAGGGCCACCATGAAAATATGACTCTAGTGAAGTTGTGAAAATAGATGGAGCATTGAGGGCAGGAGCTGGCATAATTGGAACAACAAGCCCAACTGAAGGTATTGGTTCAGACATGGTTGTTTGACCAAATGTATACCCTCGAAAATAGATGGGAGATTCAATGGGGACAGGCTCAACAAAAGTAGATGAAAACAATTGAGGAAAAGATTGGTAGAAGTAAAGGTCCCCCCTAAAATGGGTTGGAGTTAAAGGTGTATCATCTTGTGGGATTTATTCAATCACAATTAAACCAGGTGGAAAAATTTCACCGTCAAACCCAAAATATATTTCAGACGGTTGACTATGTGATATAGGAGTTTCAATGGCTACAGAATTTTGTGGGATGACCAAGGTAGGAGAAACTTCTGGTTGTTCGAATTCTAGATTTAGATTGGCTGGAAAAGAAGAGATAGGATCTCGATCAATTTTTGATTGAAGAGCATTCGGTCCAGATGGTATGGTATCAGCAATTGGATGGATCATGACCACACGTAACTGTGAAGACTCCGTTTTGACAACAGTAGATGAACCGGGATGTGTAGAAACAAATTGAGCTAACTCTGGATTATTGGAAAATGATGTTTCACCAGAGGTATGGATTGTACTTGATTCGGTAGATCGTGATCGCCTTCGCCTACCAGAAGTAACTTCTAGTGGTAAAGGTGGTTTTAAAGCTAATCTACCCGAATGATGGGGGATAGCATTTTGTTCTTCCACAACTACTGATTTATTTTAACCAAAAAAAAAATAAAAAAAAAGAGGGTAATGCTAGGCAAAAGGTTTTACCAAGAAACCGTGAATTGCATAATACCTCCTCACAAACCAAGAAGTATGGGCAGGAAATCTCCCCAAATGCTGTGTTTGGTGTATCACAATTTCAAGGCAGCCGACTCGGTTCACTATGGATGGATAGCACCTAAAAGTTGTCCTCCCAAATATACCCGAAGGTACGTGGAGGCCCAAGTCTGTATCAGTGATGTGTGATGTGAAACTGCACAGTGAGAGCACCCCTTTATACTTATCGTACTGTAACATTGCCTGATATACCCGAAATTACGTGGAATAGCTAAGATCTATGATATACTTACGTATGTGGAGTGAGGTATCACACTCGAAATGTATCGTAGACAATTTAACGACAGCTGCTATGTTTTATGATGCTAGAACACGTCTCTAGTGTAGACCTTTTAAATGTTATCATTATGGTTCCAATGCTTTGTTAGGAAAATTGAGGTTAATTTTATGTTGATCTTGCTTACAATTTTCCTTTCAAAGGTTAGCCATGATGACATGTATGAAATTTCTAAAATGCAAGCTAAGAATGATAAACAATCTTTCACTTTCAATTTCTTCAATGAAAAACCTAGCTACTAAGGGAAGAGTGAAAATAATTTGTGAGAAAACAAATCAATGAACAAAAAAATCAATCAGCACAAACTAAATGAATATTTCCTAATGTTCCTTTTGCAAAACACACATTATTCTACATGCAAATGCAAGCTTTTCTGTTTAGTTTCTTTAATGTTATGAATGCAGAAAAGAAACTAGGTGCACTAAATCAACAAATCAAATGCTTTTTACTTTCGAGAAACGAAGAATACAAACAAAAATTTCTCTTTTGAAGGAAAAACGAGGACTTCAACAACAATTTATCCTATCAAGGAAATGAAGATTTTACGACAATTTCCTTTTTCGAAAGAAAATGATTCTTAATGTGACCATAAAAGTTACTTTGAAATCAACTTGTCAATGATAAAGAATTTTTTTTTAAACAAACATTGAACAAATTTTCAATCAAAGGAGGAACAAGTATATAGAGTCACTGGCCAATCTAAGAAGCAAACTTTTCAAAACACAGCAGAAAACAAACTGAGGAAAATTGCAAAGGAAAATTCAATGGAATTTGGGTGTTTTTAGGAGTCAACGTAGTCTCTAAAGGGAGGCAGTGCTCTGCAACGTAGGCTAGGAAGGGAGACAGTGCTTTGCAAAGCACTGTTTCCTCTCTAAGTGTGCATTGGGCACAGTATACAAAGAAAAATACTACTGTTTAACTCATTGTCTTTGTTAATTTGGCTTTGAAAATTTTTAATCTTGATGAGTAATGACTACTGGGTGGATAAACAAAGGAAATTAGGGGCTTAAACAACTAGAACTAAGAGAAATTCTCCCTAGCAGAGTCACTAATTTGTTGGGCTAGAATTGTGAATTACGGATAAGTCACGCTTCCCTAGACAGGTGCTAGTCTATAACAACAGGTGAAAGACTATACGACTATTTTTCCTAACTTAGAATAGATACACAGAAAGGATTGGATGCTTACTTGTTTAGTCGCTTCCAAATGGATCCTTCTGTCGCTTCTGTTGTAGCTTCAAATTCAAGAATTTTTGTGTTGATTTCTTCCTGCAAGAAAGAACACTGAAACAAAAGAAGATGCAATAATATAGATATCTATTCAAGATATTTAGCTAAATCAGTAAAGCATAAACTATATACATGAACCAAGATCTTACAATATGGAAAATCAAAGTCAATACAAATACATACAGGGAAAAATAAGCAGTACTCTTTATTGATTATAGAAGGAGAGGTTACAACCAAATGACTGAGTTGAAGTGACCTTTCCAAAAAAAATCCCCAAGTCTCATCACAGTATAAATCTCTCCAGCAGTAGCTATACAAATCTAGCTCTCAATTGAAAATTCTCCAACATTTCTCTGCTCAAATTCTTCCTTTCAAGCACTTAGATCTGTGCTCAATTTATAGATGAACTGTAGGTTGTTTTGTAATCAATGAATTTCAAATAATAGGCAAGACATGTTTCCATTCATGTAGATGTCAAATGGACACTTGGATCCGAAGCTTGACACATGTCAACTCTTCTAGAAGGCACTAGCTAAGTGGAGATTCCAGAACAATGAGAATTCCGCTCCCAATGTGACCAATGCACCTGTGAATGTCGGGAAGTGCTTTGTAGATCAACCTTGCATGGGGCTACCTACATATGCAATGCACTTAGGCCCCTTAGAGCCTACGTTGGTGAGCTCTCATATGTTATATAATAATCTTGAAACCTTGGAAACCTTTGCTTGATGAAAGTCTTGCTTGATTTGTCTTGTTCTTGTCTTAGGGCATGTAGCAACTAAAATTATAGGGAATGCTAGACCCTTATTCATTGGTCCTAGAGATGATGCCCAGTTAACCAAATCATTGGGAATGGTGCCCAAATTGAACTATAGCATAGAGTATACATCTCACATTTATATATCCTAATTTACAGACATTGAAATGAAACTTTTTAGCATACTATTGTGAATTCAGCCCAAAATGCTAGAAGGAAAATTTGATGGTTATTTTGCTAATATATAGGTTTTATACATGAATTTATTTAAACAGTTAGCTTGCAAGCTCAAACATATCTAAGGATGCACACAATACGTTGCATCTTTAGTGTTGGTGTGTGAACAATGTCATAACAATACTTATAGCTATAAAAAAATCATTTCAAGCTTGCCTCTATTCTATGATATGGACATTTGTCCTTCAAACAGAGTTATGAGACACATAACCACTTTCACCCTTAAGAAAATGTGTGGTTGTAAATGCGTGCTAAGATCTCTTAGAAAAAATATGTTCTTAGTATGGTATTGGATTCTCAGACTAGTGCTAGGTTTAAGGGTACCAAATACTTTAGATTTTAACTATGATATGGTGTACACTAGGCTTCAGGACAACATATTCTTTAGGAAGTTCATGTTGAAAAACCTCCAAATCTGTGCCCAGGAAAGATCAAGTTAACTAGAAATATTTTTCTATAATGGTTGTGATTCATATTGATGCACATTGATATATATGTTTTTTCCTAAATTTGAATCATTATGTATATTTGGACAACCAATATTTTTATCTCGTTTTTATCTAGCTCTGATTGGTCCAATATTGACCATTTGATGATTGGTCCAGATCATGTAATTAAATATACCATTAAAGATAAAGTGGTATTTGTGTGTTCATGATAGTGTTGCATCCATAAGTAAGATGAGAGTTACAAAAATCTTCAACTATGCTCAGATGGAAAATTGGAGTGTCGTAGATGTAAGTAGATGTGTAATAGAATATCCTAAATTTAGAAATGAGAATATTGTGATGTGTGATTGGGGAAAAAAGTTAATTCAATCATGGATAAATACAACTCCAAATTGAATGAAATATCACAAGGCATTGTGCCAAAAAAATTAGTATGCATGTCATATTATTGCTCCTCTTCTTCATGTGGAAGGCATGAGAATTTTATAAAAATAATGAAAATCTAAACTAGGGACATGTTGGAACCCAAAAATTGTCCTTGTCTATATAAAGTAAGAGAGGAATCACAATCCATGAGGATATTAATTATGTGCATGTGAAATCATGATAGTGCTTGGAATGACAAGAAAGCCACTAATAGTGACTCATGATAATTGTATATGGTCATAAAAATATAAATGGAAGTTTGTATCAAAAGATTTTAACAATCATTATTTGTTGCTAATTGAGAAAGTTTGAGTCCAATAAAGAGATAAATTATCAAATATCCTTAGTGATTGAGTATTATTATACACATTTTTTTTTTGTCTATGTCAAGCACTTGAGAGGATAAACTAATATCCTCTTCAACCAAGCTGAATTTCCTCTTGCGACGTGATTTATCTTCATGAAGCAATTGCTGATCGACACAAAAAATATATATATATATATATTCTTGGAATATTATCTAACTATAACTATGGAAGTGTTAAACTATCTTATTGAGGACATTGTATTTATGAAAATTTGAAAGTCAAATATTTGAAATAACATAATTTATGGGAGTGAAAAGGTATGCAACGGGGTGGTAAGCTAGAATTCAAATCTGAAATAACACAATTCAAAAATAACTTAGGGTTTACAATGGCTCCACCAAATATACTGTGACATGGAGTTTTTTCTCATGGTGATTTTAGATTGTTGGAGTATATTTGTTGGAGCTAGGGTTTCTCTTGGTTATCCCTATCTAGGGTTTTCAAAAGCATGGAAAATTACATGATAGTTTGTGATTGTGTTCATGGTTTTCATTTCTTCTTCATATATATATAATTTTTCAAGTGATTTCTCCAATAAATCCTAGCACCTTAAGACAAAAACACATAAAGTGCAAAGAAGATTGAACGAGAGGGGGAGAGAGAGAGAGAGTAACACTACTCTTACATCCCTAACCCAAGTATTTAAAGGAATATGCACAATTGCATGATCGACTAAATAAAAACTCCCTCCATTCTCTATTTATATGAGAGGTAAAGGGTCCTTACAATAACAAGTGGACCTAGTCCACTACTAGAAAATTTTCAAGATAGAAGTACGTCCACCCATGTGAATCACTCTACTGTAAGTGACATGTGTCAGGATCAAAGGTGACAATAATAAACAAGAAAGTCCTCCATGGCATGAGAACTACTCCCAAACATCCAAGAATCCTCCAAATATCCTAAGCTCCGATGCATCTCCAAGGTCATGTGTCTCGTTAAGGAAAATGCATATCCAATTTAATGTGTCACCTTAAGGACTCCCACTCCTTCAACCCAAGAGTTCACATTTCAAGGCAGTTTGTGTGCTCATGGTGATTTTGGGAGGTTTTTTTCATGGTGAAAATACCCAACCTGTAAAAATTGGAAATTAAGGCGAAATTCCACTTAGGTCTACTCAGTTGATGGAGATAATCATTCCATTGAATCCCTCTTTTGGAGAGGACCAAAATTGAACTAAATATCATTAAATTTGGTCAAGGAAATTATTTTTTTATTCAAAAAGAAATTTTATAAGTTACGATTTTGTTTAGGCGAGAAAAATCGAAAATTTAAATTTCAAGTTTGCCTTCAAAATTTAAGGTCGTCCTTCCCTCCATCTTGTATATAAAGAGGAGCTTTGATATTCATTTCAATTATCACATTTTCTCTCTGAAATTGGCCAAAACCATTGGAGATCAAGCAAGGAGGTCAAAGAGCATGCCTTGGGTTCTTTTGTTTCTTATACAGCTCTGAGCCATTGTAGTAGAAGGCCGCTATCTTAAGGAGGATTTTTGGGTTGATTTCATGGCTATTTTATCCCCTTAGCAGGCCAAACTTGTGGAGGGCTCTTTCATCTAGTCCACTGGCCTTATTTCTCTTGCTCAAAGGGCTAGAACTTACATCTAGAAGCTAAAGAGCTCATGTGTTGAACAAAATAAATTAGGATGGTTTAGAGACCCAGAAAGAGGATAATAGCTGCAAGTTGAAGTAGCTAGCTTTGGACGGAAGTTCGTAGCCATTAGAACAAGTTTTGGATAATATGGGCTCCTTGATGATAAGTCTTAATTGCGGACTTCTGACTACAGGGTTCCTCACCACTTTGACCAGTATTGGCTACCCTGTATTAGGTTGTTCTGAGCTCATTCTAATAAACATTGAAGGCTGCATTAATTGAACCAGATTCAAGCTACTATACAATATCTATGACAATTATTGACTTCTGGTTAGGGCAGAATTTGTCCGCTACTGTTAAAGGCTAATTCACATACTTTTCCGGGAAGTTTCTTTCACACTTGGTTAGTGGTAAAGTAGCAAGTCCATATTGAATTTGAATGTACTCTCTATCTCTCTAATCTATTTAACATTTGGCATTAATAATAAGAATAATTGATCAAGGGTTTCCCCCATCTTGGGGTTTTTCCCTAGCTTGAGCCAATTTCTATGTCCTCTTGTCTTAGCTTGTCTTCAGTATATGTTATTTATAATCTTTCGTTAATTATTATTAATGTGATAAATATTTATATGATTTCTAATGTAAGAAATAGAATTGAACTTGGGCTTATGTGGAACATTGAGGTAATTTCCTTAAGCAAGGATCATGTTAATCTAAAATTAACATGGGATTAGAGCTCAGGTGAGGTCAAGCCCTACAACAATGCATCAACCTATAGCTAGAAAGATGAAATGTTTGTGAATTTTCCGGGTATTATCTCTGTGATTTAAAGGCCTTGTTGAATATGGTACATAGGAACAATATTTTTAAAAGTGGAGTTTTTTGTGGCACAAATTATAGCCTATTTAAGGCATATCTCCATGAAATATTTTATGAAGGCATATTCGTAGGTTTCTAACTTACATATGAAGCCATCCTTCTATGATCTTCATGATGCCCTAATCATAGTATCCCAACCTGAGATAATTGATGTTGCTTTTTGAGGTCAATTTCTGAAAGTTTGTTTGACATTTCCAAATATTCTGGAATTGGTTACTAAGACTATTCATCCTCACTTGAACTTAAGCAGGAAAAAATTTGTACCACATGAAAAGGATCTAGGTGAGTTGAAAGTTACCTCTGACTGAAGGTTACTTGGCCTCATCTTCAACAGTGGCTGGTGTATCTCAAGAACATATGGTTCTGTACTCTTGAAATGGATCTGCTGATGATGATTTAAAGGTCACTCGGTCTTCCTTAGACCAAAGGTTTGATTACTTTGTCGGCCCTTCATTTCAAATCTATATCTCATACATTTAAGGTCTATTTTAGATATCATTTTTAGAAACATAGTGATGTTGATCCTATGTAGAAATTGATATATATGTTGTCCCAATCAGTTGAAGAGTTGTGCCATAGATTGTGGGGTCCTATCACAATTCTCTGAGGTAATTTCATAAATGACAAGCCCCGAAATCAGAAAGTGATGAAGCTACCAAGGACTACAGATCAGCCTCCTTGAAGTGTTTAAGAGGGTGATTCCTTGAGAATATACAAAGCTACTTCTGGAATAACTGAAGGCCCTGATCAGTGAAACTTTTTTTTTTGGAAAATTAAAGTCTTATCTCAAGAAATAGTCTAAAGCAACAAGGCCATAACAAGAATAGAAGAATTGTAACCTTTTAAAATTTTTTGAACTAACTGTAAAAGAAAATGCAGCTCCTTTTGAATATGGAATCTTGGATAAAATTTGTATCACTCTTAAACTACTCATTCATGAAGAGAAATACTAAATACTAGAACAAATACATCGAGGATGAAACAAGGGATCAAATAATACTTATTGAATCAATAAAGATCGCCTTATTCCATTTTTTTCAGAATTGGATAAGGCAAAAAAAATCTTTGACGGGTTGACTAAGCTATATGCAGTAATCATTTCATGAAAGAAGATATATTCGAGGAGTCACTTTTACAAGGCAAGGCTATCCTTTGATGAATAAATCTCCTCATACCTGATGAGTACATCTCAGTTGAAGGATCAACTCCAAGCTCTTTTAGAAATTGTTTTATATGCAGAATTGACAACCTGTGTGCTCAATCATCTACTTCCAGAATGGAACACTTTTCTGACTAGTATCTACTCATGGAAAGACACTCCAAGCTTATTTGTGGTCTCAATGCATCTCGGAAGATACTAAATTAAAGGTAAAGGATGACACTGATCCCAATGGTAAGTCTCAAGCCTTTGCTGCTAAAGTAAATAAGTTGAAGAAACAGAAGTTTGGGAAGTTCTAACCTCATCAAAAGATGATAAATATATCCAAAATACAATGATTTGAATTTAATGAGTATGGACACTTCAAGAGATATTGTCCTAAGAATCCTTAAAGGAAATGGATGGAGCTCACATAGTTGAAGAATGAAAAGAACCTGAAAAGAAGCCGAAGGTTGAATATCCCGAGGATCTCTTCTATTAGCTCCATCATAATGAGGTTTGAAATTTGGAGAGTAGATCATGTAGTATTATTAATTTTTGCATCATAGATAACAACATATTAATATGAAGAATTTAAGTATTCATAAAAATATTCATCTAGCAGTAGGACCAATGCACACATTAAATCTTAGTATCATGTCATAGAAAGAGATGATCTCAAATATACTCTACAAAAAACAAATCACGAGAGATTCTTCAATTTGTAGAAGAAGAATCATGATGACAATGTAGGAATATTCTATACTCTCAAATGTTGAGAGCAAGCTTCCTAGCAGTTTTTAGGTATAGTTCAACATGGAAGAGGTCTAATCTTCGAGATAATAAGCAATTTTGGACTAAAATGCTAGCTGAAGAAAGAGGCATGCATGAATTTGAATTATGTTTTAGTAAAGATTATTCATGCTTTCATATTATTATAGGAATAGAAAGTTGCGGGAATATTCTTGGTTTCAAAAGCATGACATGTTCTGAAGTTTAGAATCTTCCCGTTGAAGACATGATAGCTGAGCATGAAGATAAACATCAGATATGGTCTCTTAAAGTATGGAATACTACTGAATTCAGAGGGAATTATATACACTCTGATAGATGAGACTTGTTTAAAATCCACGTTGATAAGTGGATGGCTAGGAGGATGTAAAACATAGAAAAAATTGAAAATTTGGCTGTTAATTTATTCAATTCAATAACGAAATACATTCAATGCTATGAAACAACAAGAATTATATGCCTAAGGCAATTGAGTTTAATGAATGATGAAATAACTATGATCATTTTTTCATATAAATCATTTTAATTCTTGTAAAAAATAAAAGCCAACATATTAACCTCACCTTGAACCCAACCTTGTTGTATAGGCAAGCATGCCAATCATCTTTCATTTCCTTGAGAGTAACCTGATCACGAGGTAAAAAAAAACTAGAGGGATAAAACACAATATTCCATTTCAGGCTTTTATAACAAAGTAAACTAATTTGAGATCTATCTCTTTTTTCAAAATAAAGAGAAAATTGCACTGGTTTTTTCCAAACATCAAATACTTAAAACAACAACTAAAAGTCTACAAAATAATTTACCATTTTGGTCATGATATACAAGGTTCAATAGATGAAAAGATCAAATTCCAAGTAGGATGAATAATTCCTCTCTATTTGTGACTTTAATTCAAGCTTTTAATTAAACAAAATCAACAAATACAATCTCCATCAAAAATTTAAAAAACACAATTTCCATCAAAAGATTTAAAAACTACAATTCAGGCCAACTTATTATAGTCCACAAACATTTTGTTGGCACGAAGTTAGGCCTCAATCATATTCACCTGTAAATGGCCTCAGAATGTATTAGTAGCATAGAATAATTCCAAATGAAATCAACTTACAGTGAAATCAGAGAGTTCCAAATACTCAAAGTCTCATCACTGCGACCTGTTAGGCTCAAATACTGTAGAGTAACATGATCTACAGGGGAAAATCTCATGGTTGCCCCATACTCCGGAGACATTTTTGCAATATTTTCTTGATAGGCAATGAAATTCACCCATAAAAGCACCTAAATTGATACCATCATTACAATAAGCCTCAAAAGAAAGATCTTCCTAAGTTTTATGCAAATAAATACCAAGCACTAACCATAGAGCTTTAAAATCTTGCAACCATGGAAACACTATAAAAATAGCATATGCACCAAGTGAAACCTACCATAGAACAAAAATTTTTCCAACCACACCATGCTTTCGTAAAATTTGAGTCACCATTAGAACCAAGTCCGTAGTTGTCACTTCGTTGTTCAAAGTGCCAAGTTAATTTGAAACGAACAACAATAGGAAGAACCATACTCATTGGCTGCAGATGCATAAAAAAATGTTCATAAGTACTTTCACAACATATTGACTCCAAAAAACATTTAAGTGAGTCTTGGAGATATACTTGAACAACAAAAACACACTCGAGTACACCTTAACTTAGTTAATATCCAACAGCTGAAATATATCATTAATTGTGAAATTTTAAATTGAATTACTGGTCACTGCCAATTGGTAAGACTTATACATCATCTGAATGACATGGCTCCATTCCACGGTAGTATAGATTATAATAAGTTACTATACAAGCCCTAATTATGCAACATGACGGGTTTTTGGCAAGATCTTCTCTCAAAAATGGATATTGTCCACTTTATACCCTATATTAAGAGACTTTGAATGCACTATCTGAAAAGTGATCCCTCATTCACTCAACTTATAAAGAACACTGTGAATGATAAGAACTTTTTTGGGTTAAAACATTTTTCATATCTATATGTATTCATGGAGCATTCACTCAACTTATGAACAATACTATGAATGATACATAACTTCTATGGGTTAAAACGTTTTTTATGACTATATTTGTTCATGGAGCATTTAATTTTGAAAATCAGCAACCTATTGTACATATATCATCATACAAAAGACAACAACCATTGGTGTGGGAATTCCCTGTCTGTCCAGAAATATTACTAATTCACTCCATGAGAAAAGCATGTAGGGCTAAAATTTTGTCCCAGAGATGGAAGAGTCAAGGTTTATTGGGACTGGGAGGGGATGTTCGTATCTAAATTGTATGACTATATCTAAGATAAAGAAATAAGCATGGACATGGCAGGTGTGGGAAGTGCAAAGTTTTCTTTGGAAGCTCGATTCTCAGTCTAATTTAACTGTGTAGACAAATTTCCCCTACTCTTACTGACAAACACAGTGCATGGGATTTATTTGATGTGGTTAGTTTTAAAATTACTAGTAATGTTTACTGATTGAAAAAGGAGTTTCACATATTCATATTTATCATGATTCTATAAAGAATCAAATGGCTAAAAGGGGAAAGTAGGATGTTGAATCTATTATTGAGGCCCATTTCTTTCTCACATTTGTACAGAGAAAATAACAAAGATAAAAACTCCCTCTACCAATGTTGGGCTATCTCTGGATGCTAGTTCATAGGCTGTACTCAAATCAAGAGTGATGGGAACACTTAGTATCTGTCCATAAGTTTATTGGATAAATGTTATCTAATAGCATTATTTTCTATTTTTTTTTTGAGGAATTTGTTCCTATATACCAACATAGATCCATCTTAAGTCAAGAAATATCAAGTGTTGAGAGGTATCAAATATTGTTAAGTGTAAATTATTTTTATCATTTAAGATGGCTAAGAGGAATACAAGATCACAATATTTCTATGTAAAAATCATATTCATGGTATTTCTATTTTAGTAAAATTTGATCTCTCATTTTTATCTCCTATATAGCAATTCTTATATTAGGGGTGTGTGTGTGTGTGTGTAACATATAGTATTATTAGTCATTTTGGTCTAGCTCACGTGATTGAGAGGAGGAAATATTTTTATCCTCTCCACCCCAATTTAATTCCCACAGGTGACATGTTGAGCTCTTAATGAGTATATTGTCCCGATGGATTCAACACCAGTTATTAACCAGCCTTGTTCCATATATATTATACTATTTACCTTGGGTAACATCCTCAAAATAATGAGGGAGAGTACCCTAGGGTTTTCCTTAGGCAGTGTAAGCTGGAAAAAAGAATATAATATTATTATTATTTGTTAGAAGCTATATTTTTTCTAGTCAACATGTAGATGCTACCCACATATGTAACATCTCCATCATACTGGGCTATAGAGCAGCTTTTTACTCATGATGTAATGATGCCAATGTGTATGTTGTTGGTCACTTTAACTTTTTAGATAATGATGATAACTTATGACGGTTTAGGCTATGCCTCACCTCATTTGTACTATTTTTTACCCTATCATGATGCATAATGGTGGTCCATTTGGGAATTATGGTTTTTAGATGATTCTTTCAACACTGTATAGAGTACTCTAAGATTTCATTTTTGAGAGCCTTAACTAATGTTGAGATGTTTTTGGTAAAACAATTGTATTTGAGCCTTTGGTTAAATTATATGTCCTTAGGGTAGTCCCCTAAGGATTTTTTGATAGTCCTATTCATATACCTTTTTGGAAAATATTTTTGATGGTTGGGAATGCATCATGCATGTATAGAATGTCTTTCAATATGAAATATGATTTTTATCCTGGGGAAAAGGAAACATCTATATGTTCAGACAAGATTACCAGGCCAAGCATAACAACTTCTACTTCAGTTCCTCCAACTCCCTAGAAATCAACACCTAATCCATCTATCATAGATGTGTGGGAATCAATTCCAAAAAAACTATCTAAATAAAGTATACCATTGGTATTAAATACCACCCTCCCTAGATATTCCAAATTCACCTACAGGACCAAAAATGTTGTTTAGCTATTCATATTCTCTGAGGTATCATGATATAAAATAACTCATTTAAACCTATTTTAAAATTTAAACCAAAGCTAAAAATATGGGGAAACAATAGTTCAAGAATCCTTCCTTAAATATTCCAGTTGGTAAACAATAAAATTACTCTAGCATGAAGAAGAACCATGACGAAGGATGTTGACAAAAAATAAAGACATAACAAGACATCTGATGAAGAATATATCATGGTAACACTAATATTGATTTGGTACTGATGTCCTAATGGGAATATCACTTTGCTACCTAGAAAGATGTGTTGTAGGAATTCATGAGACAATTGGGAACTATTTGGTCATGACTCACAACTCAATGTATGAATTGAGTGATGAATTTGGCACATCGCCCAAAGGAAATTATGACAACATGTGTGCACTTCACTGGTCAGTAAGGTAGAAGGAAATGAGAGAGCTCGATGATCATGTTTTGATAAATAAGGTCACTTTCCCAATGTTTAGAGAGTGTTATGACTAAGCTCTACATTGTTTAAATTAAGAGGATACAGTTGATGATGATCAAGTGATGTGGAAAGTGTTGAACCCTGTCTCAATGAGAATCTGTGAAAAAGGACGGCTCCTTGATATTTAGGAATGTTGAAGTTTACATATGACATGATGATGCGAAAGGAGGATCCCATGTAGCTATTAATATTATCTTCACTGAAGAACAAGTAGTTGATGATGGTCAGGTCTCCCTAGTTGAGAGGGAGATTGGATATATTCCCTAAGTATGAGAGGAAATGAGAACCTCCTCTCTATTTGAGAGGAAGTGATGATGGACATTCCTCCCTAAGAGGGAGTGATACCCCATCCCTGCCTTTGTTTTATACACAAAAAAAGGCTACTAATTTATAGAAAATTTCTATCCCTGTAGTGTGCCTATATTTAGACGTGACTATGAAACTCTAACTCCATATCTTCCTAGAGATGTACCCTCCCCACATGAGAGAATCCACAGAATAAAGAGCCAAACCTCCTAAAATAGATCAACCATGGTTTAAATGTGGACACCAACTCAGACATAGTTCCTACTATAAATTTGGAATACTTCCTAAGTCACGTACTTTCACAAAATTTGGAAATGTTAAATGAAAAATAAGACAACAATCTCTAATTAAAAGAAATCCTAAAACTGGAATTCTCTAAGGATGGAAACTGTCTAAGGTAGAAAATGCATACATCTTTACATATCTACATATCCATTGCACCACCATCGATAATCATTACTCAAAGTGTTACGCACAACCAAGGTTTTACAACTCTGCTGAAACTAGTGACTGCATGATGCTCAAGAGAACAACAGTTCAACAACACAGTTACAGAAAACTAACACTCCACCTTTGCAAGGAAGGTGTTATCCACCAAGATAAGTATCTCTCTCAGCATTTCAAGCTTCCCCTTAGCTAGGAGCTTTGCCAAAATCTCTACAATCTGTAAATCTGAAGGAATATAATCTAGGAACATTGCTCCCTTCTAAACTATGTCTCTAAGGAAATGCTACCAGATATCTATATGCTTGGAGAAATTGTAAAGTACTAGATTCTCAAGACTCAAAGGCCCGAGCATATAATCATTCAACTCTAATATCAACTTTCAAGCCATATGGCCAAACAAATAGCGCTCGAAAGATTCCAAAATAAAACACACAAAATGAATGAATGATGGAAGACGTTAAGGGAGAAGACTTTTACTTTATTGATTTTTTTTTACCCTAAATTTTGTAACCACCTATGGTCCCTGCATAATAAAAATTTAAAAGAAACTTTATTTCCTGAATTTTTGGCACAATTGTGTGGAGTTAGGCAGTGTTGAATGACACGAGGTGGGAGTAATATGACACAGTGAGGCTGGAGAAGGGTGGGGCAAGATCGTTGGAACAGTGGTGATTGAGTGGTTAGGGAACCTATTAGAGTGTGTAGGGAGAAGGGAGGTTTGGACAGAGGCATGGAGCACCCTTAGTGGTTAGAGAGTGTGGTCATGAAACTTGAAATTTATCCCATGAGAGTGCTATGGTAGTGGGACCAGACTTGGGGCACAACAATTTGGGAGTGTGCTGGAACATGTTAGGAACATGGCAGTTCAGAGTCTAGATAGAAGCAGGGAGCACCTTGAGTGCTTTAGAAGTAAAAGTCTTGAAAGCACTCTTATACAGGAGACCATAATCCCAAGGTGTGCACAAAGCCATATTTTCTAACAATTTTTAAATGCATAGTAGGACCATTCTCAAAGATAACACTTTGGCATGCTTGGTTCTGGCCTATATGCTAATGTGACTTAAGAATATTGTTGACTGGTGTTAGTTAATTGATTATTAGATGACATTTATAGATTTTTAAATATTTATAATACATAAATTCATTATTTTATTGAACCTTTAGTGCTTCAAGAGCATGGTCATAAAAACACTCCCATGTGAGTGCTAAGGTAGTGGGACCAGACTGGGAGCAGAGTAGTTCTGGAGCATGCTGGAACATGTGGGGAGCATTGAAGTTCAAACAAAAATAGGGAGAATTTTGAGTTCCTTGGAATTAACATTCCTGAAGGCACTCCTATAGAGGTGTGCCATGATCCCAAGTTGTGCACTATGTAGATTTGCTTGGAGTGTCAAATCCGTAGTGGGGAGAATTCTCAAAGAAGGCACTTCTGGTACACCTAGTTATAACCTATATGCTAATATGACTCACGAGTCTTGCTGATAACTATTAGTAAATTGAGAATTGGATGACATTTATATATTTTTAAATAATTAAATACATCAATTCATTATTTTCTTGAACCTTTGACAAAAGATATCTTAAGCTGAGTGGCATGAAATGCATATTCGTCTTCTCCTCTGGATTTGAGGGTAAATTATTTTAAAACCAGAAATGGAAGGGAAGCTTACCAATGCTTTTAGATTAGGAAACACTTTTGGGCATTAAATAAGCCGACATAAATTTGTATGCCAAAAAAGGGGCCCCATAGATGAAAAACAATAAAAAGAGCAGAATACACAAAAGTATGTAATCCCTTTAAATCTCATCTCCTTTCTATTTTTTTCTCACTACATTTTTCACCACACAACATAAGAAAGAATGTTCCTTTTCTAGGGTCACTAATGTAATAGAATCTATAAAAGGCTATTATTTTATTGTCTCTCTCTCTCTCTCTCTATTCTTTGTGAATGATGATTTATTGTTTTTGTTATTAACTGATTTGTTAAAATTCAATGTCTCTCATGCACATTGTTTCTATCACCATTTCTTCTTTTGTTAAATGTCAGGGAGGTCTATTACTGAAACCATTCTATTGCAGAAATTTTCATTGTTTCCGAGTGTCTGGCTATAATGATCTTAAGCATATTAATTTTTGCATTTGTTGAGTGATCTTGATAGTTACTGTTAGTATGAATCTTTCGTCGTAAAATATCACTTTATCTACGCATAAAAAATATCCCTAACATCGATTATGGCTGCAAAATATCTTTAGAATTGCTGCACAAATTCATATCTAAGCACAAAATACATTAAGCAGATAAAATGCAACATGGCTCCATGCATCCAATAGACAAGACAAGAAACAATGTTTTTTAAAGAATTTTATATTATATTAAAGAATGGGGCACCTAAGAGGAAAACAAGAAAGGTGTTTTCCGGTTCTCCTCAGTGGGATGGGTTCTTGAAAGTCCTCAGTGTTTCAGATCTAACATTTCTCTCTCTTAGTGGTGTAGAAAAACAAACATGGTACTCAATGGGAGTTCACAAAGAAAAATGGAAAATGGTGACCAAGATTAGATCTAGAGTGATCTAATGCAATGGAGGTGACTCCTGAATGGGGAAAAACCCCCCTATTTATAAAAAAATATTGGGGCGGTCTAGAAATCGGTGCATGAATAAAATATTATTAATCGAATTCTAGAAGCACCCTTTAGGAATATTTTATTATATTTGTTGGAGGGAAAAGGGTTCTTGACTTGGTTCAATTCCTTTATTTATAAATAATAAATAAATAAATGGTTTATTTATTATTTTAGGGAAGTGATGGGAATATAATTAAATAAATAATGGTTTATTTAATTATTTATGGATGATTTAGTCAAATTTAACTAAGAATATTATTTAAATAAACTTATTCTTAGGGAATAATTAAATAAATAAGGATTTATTTAATTAAGTTCCTTATTTTGGGTTAAATATTACCAGGAAATATAAACAAATGAGTTAGTTTATATGGTGAAAGCAATTTTACTTAGGGTAAAATTGGTCTTACATGGTGTACTTGGGTTCATCTAATAATAATAGGTTATATGACCAAAAAATGGTGTAACAGATTGCCCCCCAACGTACGAGTGTTAGGATCAAATCGTATGACCAAAGTACGTTGTAAGAACTCAATCACTAGATATCGAGAGGGAAGTGAGGGAGAGAAATGTAAGGTTGTCTGATGTGTTAAAGGACTAGACCCTGAGGAGATGAGACTTACAGGTGCAACAAGTCTCTAGTTTATGAAGTGGTACCTGTGCTAAAGGTGGCGGGGGAGGCATACCTATGCCCGCCGAGATAAAGTACAAAGAATAAGGCACCCAGAAAACCATGGAATGCAATAATGAAGCATGTGCTAGCCGAAGCATGAGCCAGATAAATCATAGGATGAATCCCACATACATGTGATGCCTAGAATAATCGTTAGGACTTATACAGTAATATGGTAGTACATGAGATACAAATATAACCAAATTCCCCCTGCACATGGGGAAGGGCTCTCAAAATCTAACAGAGACATGTGAATAAAAAATGGCGCTGCAAGCGGTTGAAGCCGATATCATCAAATGAGAGGAGCTGCATCAAGGGCGAGAATGAAGTCATCCGGGCATGTGGGGGGCTACCTGCAGGGCCACCCCCTCATGAGGGTTGAGACATCTCACACATGCCCGGGAATCACCAATAGCCGTTGCAGCATCACTGGACCACCAAGTATACGTATCGCGAACATGCTGAAAAGAGGCTAGATCCAAGGTACCCAGATGAAGACTAATGATGATGTTGAAATGATGAAAGGTCTAAAGGGGACCCGAAAAACATGAGTATGAAAGGGTATCTCATGACAGAAATCGACACAGACAAGAATAAATATGGAGGCTAAGTGGTGCCCCAAGGAAAAGTGTTCTAATTGAGGAAATCTGATTTGAAAAAGGAGGAAAGGAAGACTTCGTGGACAACATGTGTCCTCGTGAAGTAGTGATTGATGAAAACAAACATATGCGGGCTCTCTACAAGAAAGTAAAACATGAATTTTGAGCAGGAAATGCTAAGGGTAATACCTCTTGAGATATAGGGCATTGCAAGGATTAGGAAGGGGGTGGCCTTCAAAGTCCTCTAAAAGATATGTCCCCTTCCCAAGATTTTTACTGATGATGTAAGGATCGAGCCATAATGAGTCGAACTTCCCATGACCGAGGGTATCGTGGGCTTGGTCATATACTAGAACAAGGTCACCTTCATGAAAGGTGCGAGGATGTACTTTTCGGTCATACTGAGCTTTGGTGCGATTTTTGGCCACTTCAAGATTTTTTAATGCAACACGACGATCTTCAGAAGTGCGCTCAAGCATGATAAGTCGTTGTTCTAGAGGTTGGGTATCAGGGAGAAGTTCGACGGCCAAATGAAGGGAAGGGATTTCACATTCGATTGGTAAGACTGCCTCCTCACCAAAGACAAGGTGGAAAGGAGTGAAACTGGTGGCGGTTTTAACAGAAGTACGATAAGCCCACAAAGCAGGGAAGAGTATGAGATGCCAATTGGTTTTGTGTTTATTCACCGTTTGTTGAAGCATGGTCTTAAGAATTTTGTTGATCGCTTCAACTTGGCCATTACCTTGGGGTTAATAGGAAGATGAATATTGGTGTTCAAAACCCAATAAGGAGGAGAGCTCATGCCAAATCTGATTTTCGAAATGTCGGCCATGGTCCGAGACTAATTGTTTTGGAACTCCGAATCGAGCAATGACATGGTTAAAGAAAAATAGGGTTGCAGTGGCTGTCATATTGTTAAACGTAGGCATAGCTTCGGCCCATTTAGTGAAGTAGTCAACCGCTACGATGATATATTTGTGGTTACCAGCAAATGGAGGTCGACATTCCATAAGGTCGATGACCCATTTACAAAAAGGACCAGCTATGACGACAGGATGGAGAGGAGAGGGAGGATTTCGCGCCTTGGGGGCGAAATGTTGGCAATTGGAACAATGTTTGACTGCTTCAATGCAATCACTGAAGAGAGAAGGCCAAAAATACCCAGCACGCATGATTTTTTGGGCAGTGGCGAGGCCGAAGAGGTGGCCACCAGAAGTGCTACTATGATAGGCATTTAGGACTTGCTCGGCTTCAGCGTGGGTGAGGCAACGACAAAGGACAGTATCTACGCCGCGACGATAAAGGTCATCACCGATTAGAAGGTAGCGAGAGGATTGGTGTCGGATACGTCATCGAGCATCACGATCAAGGTGAAGGGCGAAATTTTGGGTTCGTGAGTAAGTAAGGATGTCACCGTACCAAGTATCATCGGTGGTGATGGAAAAAAAATGTTCATCGAGAAGAGCGTCATTAATTGGAGTATCTTAGGTCCGGGTAGGCAAATCAGAAATGAGTTCAGCTAGGACTAAACCTTTCTTACTTTTTGGGGTGAAAAATTCAAGGTCGAATTCTTGGAGAATAACGACCCAATGGGCGTACTTTCCATTGAGGATGCGGCGACTCAATAGGAAAGCCATGGGGTTGGAATCAGTCACAAACTTGGTGGAACGCATGAGGATATAATGACGCAATTTTTGGACCGAGAACATGATAGCTAGTGCTAATTTTTCTTCATGCGAGTAGGACACAGGTGGACCGGCAAGGTTCTTACTGACATAATAGATCACATGTTTGACACCATTATCATCCTCCTGGATAAGGACACTAGCAACTGAATATGTGGAAGCGAAGATGTATAGAATGAAATCTCCGTCAAAGTCAGGGGGACGGATTAAGGGAGCAGATGTGAGAGCCTACTTGAGGGCATCAAAATACTCTTGAGCATATGTATCCCAGAGAAAAGGGGTGTGAGATCGAAGAAGCCTAAGGAAGCCATGTGCGGTAGTGGCGTAGTCAGGAACGAATCGGAGAAGAAAATTAGCTTTGCCTTGGAGACTTTGTAGCTGGTGTAAGGTACGAGGCAGAGGAAGTTCAAGAATGGCTTGAACCTTCAAAGGGTCGAGAGTTATCCTGTCTTTAGACATGATGAAGCCAAGGAGATGACTGGCGGGAACAAAGAAGAAACATTTCAAAGGGTTAAGGCGAATGTTATACTTGTGGCATCGGAGAAAAATGGTACGCAGGTCATGAAGGTGTTGCGCCCGATGTTTAGAACGTGCGGTAAGGTCATCTAAATAGGCAATGATAATATGGGATAAGTCATGGAAGCAATAAGACATGGCTCGTTGAAAGGTGGCACCAGCATTTTTAAGGCCAAACGGCATTACTCGGTATGCGAAAGTGCCCCACAGACTAATGAACGTGGTTTTAAGTTGATCAGCACGACAGATAACAATTTGGTTGTATCCGGAGAAGCCATCCATAAAGGAGAGAATCTCGTGCCTCTAACACTCATCGATGATTTGGTCAATAAATGGTGTGGGGAAGTTGTCTTTGGGACAAGCTTTGTTCACATTGCGAAAGTTGGTGCAAACACGAATGGTGCCTTGTTTTTTGAGGACGGGAATTGGGTTAGACACCCAAGTGGTATATTCAATGGGGTAAATGAAACCAGCCTGTCAAAGCTTGTCGATTTCAGCTTTGATGGCTTCGCATTTAGAAGGATGGATGGGTCTCAACTTTTGACGAACTGGAATGGCATCAGGCCATGTGTCGATGTGATGTTCGACAATGGCAGGATCGAGTCCAGGCATTTCTGAGTATGACCAGGCGAAATCATCACGGAATTATTTGAAGAGTTTTGTGTAGGCTTCAATTTCTTCTGGAGTGCATTGGGCACCCATGGTGATATGTTCTTCAATACCTGGTTTGAGAGAAATGTTGATTTTGATGGTGGGAGAGATATTAGCCATATTTCCTTCTTCGAAAGCATCAGGTGCAGGGATGGGGTTTTTGAACCAATCAACTTTTTTTGAACCAATCAACTTTTTTTGAACCAATCAACTTTATCAGGAATGAAGTCTTTGGATTCGAGGGCATATTGGTCATGGGATTGATGTGGGAGGAAATATGCACGATGGTGCATATCATCCCATGGAAAATCAAGATTGGTGATGGCTTCCATGATGTCTTCATCGGACTAGAATATGGGAAGAGAGGATGGAAGAGGTTGACCTGAGGAGGTAGAGGGATGAGACTCTTGATTGTGATGGGAAGGGCTCATAGGTACGATGTTATGTGAGGTGACAGAGTGAGTAGTTGAATGATCAGGCGAAGCATCAGGGGAAGGTACTAAGGGGTTGGTATCTGAGAATCACGGTGATGAGGAAAGGTAGGAAATGGTAGCTAAAGTTTCGGTCATTTCGGTATCAGGAGGAGGAATGGTAATCGTGGTAGACAGGTGGTTCTGTAGGAGGAAAGAAGGATTATGGGCAAGGGCGGCTTTGAATTGGCGGTATGTGGATAAAGAGGCACAATACTCATCAAGGCAGGGGCAAAGGTGGGTATAGTGGCCATGTAAATTGCACAAAGAACAAGGGTGATTGGTGCAAAAATTCTTAAGTTTAGGGGTAGAATCCGATATGGTGACATGGAATTCTGGGATGTCTGATTTTGGAAACGTTTCATTAATCATGGTCTTGAGAGGTGGTAATTTAGGGCAAGTATGAGTGGCGTGACCAACAACATCACACAGAGCACACTGGATGGGATGCTTGGGAGGCCGAGGAGGGGCAGGGTTGGGTGAGGTAGGTTTGTCCTTTGATGCCCCCCTGTGAGCTTTGCCATTTTTACTCGAAGCAGTTGTAACAGGAAACGATGCTTGTTGAGGTGACTGAGGTACCAGTGTAGCAAGAGAAGTCGTAGGGATTGGTTGAACCAGGGTCAAAGTAATATATGGCTTAGTTTGACCAGGCGGAGTGGTGGTTGGAGGGTCAAGATACCAGACGGGTATACCCAAGGTCAAGTTGGGGAGGGATAGGGTGGCCAAGGTAGGGACCAAATAAGCTCTACGAGGGGGAGCGAGGAAAGGGATATGACCAGCATGGAAATGGCCAAGAGGAATGGTGCCAAGGGGGTTGATTTCAAGTGAAATCGATCGATGAGGAGTGGCGGTAGAAGAAGATTCAGAAGGAAGAAGGGTGGCTAACGGGGGCGAAGGGCTAGGAGCTGGTTGAGGTTGAGGTTGCTGACTAGAAAAAGTGGGATCTGTAAGGTTAGCCCAAGATGATTGCATCATGCAAACGTTCACCAAGTTAGGATCAGAGACGGGAGGGGAGTCGAAAAAGGTGCCAAGCAAGGAGAAGTCTTTGTAGATGCCGGGGGAAACACTGGTCAAAGAATAAATAGTTTGCTTGTTGGTGACAGTAGAGATGGTGGACTCAGGGGAGGTCTAATATTTTGGTTCATGGTAAGTTAACTGGTCAATGGTGACAATCTTGCCATTATGAGGGAAAAAAATCTTGCGGTGGACTACGGACGGGACAACTGACATGGCATAAGTGTAACTACGACCCAAAAGGATGTTGTAGTAAGAGGGGCATCAATAACTTCAACGTCGACACAAAAAATCTTGCCGGCAAGGGTGATAGGACAGTTACGAAATAGGCCAATGGGCTGGGAGGCATGGCCATCCCACGCACGAAGGGTGAGGGTGTAAGGGGCCAGTTCAGGGGATCCGAGTTGTTTCCAAACCGAAGCAGACATTACGCAGGTAGATGCCCCCTCATCAATAATACACCAAGCAACATTGGCGTTTCAGATTTTTACTGGGATTTGGAAAGAAACTGAAGGAGGAAGAGGGGGATGGTCTGACTGACAGGCATCTAAAACAATCAATTGGTCATCAGCAGGATCTACAGCACCCACGGAAGATAGTAGAGCCCTATTTTGAGAAGGACATGATTGGAGGAGTTCCAGTGTTGAAATGGCAGCAGGAGATTGGGCCAGATCATCTACTATGTTGTATGAATGGGAAGCCTCACTAGAGGTATCATTTCGGTGTAATGGTCCCTTAGGAGGCTTGGGATGAACCTCAGCTTTGGGAAGAGGGAGTTGCAAGGGACCATTGGGTGTTGATAGAGTCTCTGTAGGACCTGACGATGGAGACTCAGAGACAGATGGAACAGGAGGTGTGGAATACTGACGGGACCGAGTTTGAAGGTTAAGGTCGACATTGAGTGGTGGGTCAGAAGCCATCATGAGAATATGGTAATCAGAGGAAACAGAAGGGGAAGGTTGAGTGGTTACCGGGGCGTGAGGTGGTTGAGTGGCCACGAATCCTTGTTGCAGGAAAGGATCGGTAAACACATCAGGTTGAGAAGTAGGGGAGGAGTGTTGTCCCCGTACGGTGGCCTGAGAATCCCACAATTGCCACATTTGTTGTAATAAAGGACAATCATGAGTGTAGTGACCATAAACACCGCAACAAGAATAGGGCTTATTGGTGCGAAGTGGCCTGTCCGGCTTGGGCTGAGAGCCCTATGGCTGGTTGGCAGTGGTAGAGTCGATATTGGAAGGATTGGGTCCACGATTACCAGAAGCAGATAGATTGCCTCTTCTCCTTATTTGAGAAGGAGGAAAATTAGGTGCCCCCTGTTGTGCAAATACTTGCCCTGGAGGGGGTAGTAAGTGCGGTTGTGGGGGTGGAGAAGGCAAGGGAGTGGGTGGTCCAAATGCTGGAGGAGCTGGGACACCAGGTTGCGTATATGGAGAAGGAGTAGGGTGGGTAGCAATAAGGTAAGCAGGAGGGTGGGCAAAAGGAGGAGGCATTCCGTAGCCTGAATACATGCTACCTGGAGGGGAAAAAACACCGGAGGGGCTGGCCCCTGGAGGAAAACCATGGCCCAGAAGAGGTTGGGCAGAGGTATGTGATAGGGCTCCAACGATACCGTCGGTGAAGTGAGATGCCCCCGAGGCATTAGGGCCATCGGGTTTGGGAAGGTCAAGGAGGACGGTATAAACATAACCAGATTGGGCATAGATAAGGTCATACTTCAAGGCTATTTGGAGGGTGGCATATCTTGGGAAGGGGGCATATCTTTTAGAGGACTTTGAAGGCCACCCCCTTCCTAATCCTCGCAATGCCCTCTATCTCAAGAGGTATTACCCTTAGCATTTCCCGCTAGAAATGCACGTTTTACTTTCTTGTAGATAGCCCGCATATGTTTGTTTTCATCAATCACTACTTCACCATGACACATGTGGTCTACGAAGTCTTCCTTTCCTCATTTTTCAAATCGGATTTCCTCACTTACAAAACTTTTCCTTGGGGCACCACTTAGCCTCCATCTTTATTCTTGTCTGTGTCGATTTCCGACATGGATACCATTTCATACTCATGTTTTTCGGGTCCCCTTTAGACCTTTCATCATTTCAACATCATCATTAGTCTTCGTCTGGGTCCTTGGATCCAGGAAGGACGGTATAAACATAACCAGATTGAGCATAAATAAGGTCATATTTCAAGGCTATTTGGAGGGCGGCTTCTTCGGTTTGAGGGAAATGGGAGGCGACATATTTTCCAATGGAAGGTAAGAGAGAGCGAAGGAACCAGTCCATATAAACCCGATCTTCAAAGGGAGGAGCTTGACATAAGCTTCTTATGTGCCACCATTCCTGGACATGAGTGGAAAGTCGGGTTGAGAAGGATTGACAGAAGGAGGTTAAAAGCTCAGTACCAGTGTCGTATTGGAGAGGGAGCTGGAAATAAGATAAAAAGGCTTGGGAAATGGTCACAAAAGTGGTATGGGAGGAGGTGGCCTGTTCAACATACCATTTAGAAGCTTCACTTGTAAGCGTGTGTTGGAAAAATCTAAGACGAATAGAGTCGTCAGTAATGGAATTGGAGGAACACCACATATGGAAGGATCGGATATGGTTGGAGGGATCCTCACTAGTAAGGCCTTCGAACTTGGGAATGTCAGAGGGGAGCTTGGTTGGCATAGCAGGCCAACTCACATCGTGGCGGATAGGATCATTAATTAGCCGATTGAAGTCGAGGAGACTAAGACCGGCCATATAAGGGAGTAATGGGGCAGTCAAGGTAGGTCCCGAGGTGGTTCCACTGGAAACAGACCCAGCAGTAGTACTGGGGTTACTGCTGGTGGTAGGCCCTGAAGTAGACATGGTGAAAGTGACAGGGGGAGAACCAGGAGGGGGAGAACCTGAAAAATCAGAGGAAGAGTCGGAGTGCGGACTTGGGGAAAGAATTACTCGATGATGACGGGAAGGAGGAAGTCGACCAAGCGGAAATTGAGGATGAAGGCCAAGAAGTCTCCGAGAGAGGCGCCTTGGGGGCGCAATGATGACAGGAAGATGATAAACCGACAAGGGCAGGGGGGACAAAATCAAGTGAGGTCAAGGGCAGAGAGGTGCAATGACAATTGATTTTAAATTCTTTGCCAGGTGGTGTTAACCAGACGCTTCTTCTCTTAGGGTCAGTGTGTGGCATGCGTTAATTTTAATTGTTTAAACCAAGATGTTTTGAGAGTAAAAGAAAAAGTGTTCTGCGTAATGGAAAAGAAATCTACAGTAAATAAGACTAAAAGAATAGAAAATTAACAACTAACGATGCAGCAATCTAACCCAAAAAAGGCAGGTCTCTCAAAACTAGTCTACAAGAGGGAAGAAACTAGGCAAAGCACGCTAAAAAGATGCCAATAGATCTAAGGTCTGGGGGGACTAGGATCTAAGCGGTAAATCTGCTGAAAAGTGGTGCAGAGAATAGCAAAGAGGTAGAGGCAAGGCTGCTGCTAAAAAGGAGAAGATCAGCTAAAGATAGAGGAGACAAGGTGGTGGCCTTAGAAATGAACCCAAAAAAAATGATATGAGGTGGTTTTGAGAGGGAGAAGAGCTGATCTAAAGGGATCTAAAAAGGAGGTATCAGATCGGAGAAAAAAAGGGCTGAAACTCTGGAAATTCAAACTTCTGAAACAGTAAAGACTCTTCCACAAAACGGGGAGGGTACTAGAGCCCTAAGGGGCAAGATTCCCTCTTAGTTGAGTGAAGCAGATCAGAAACAGGTCCAAACGGGCAGAGACAGAGGCTGGAAAACCCTGACAGAAGCTTCAGACAACCCAGAAAAAGTGCTGAAAAATTTGCAGAAAAAGTGCAGGTCATAGGTTGTGACCTGTTTTCAATCCAGGTCACAATTTTGGGGCAGAAAAGTGCGTCTTGAGGCTCAGGTCACACTTTTTGGGCCGATAAGTGCGACCTGCAGATCCGGCTCTCTCGGCGGCAGATTTCAGAAAAATTTGTCATCTCAGCTGCGGCTGATGTCTGTCACCTGCACAATAAGGCCAGAAACACATGGAAGTTAAATATTTGACTGTTTGAGGGTTTTTAGGGGTGAAAAACACCATAAAAATAGGAAAAACGAAAAATTGAAGAGAAACCCTAGGGTCTGAAACAGCTGTATATGCAGGAATATATAAAACGATAGTGGTCGCAAAAGAAAACCCATGTGGAGTCACCAATTGTTATTATGAATCTTCCGTCGTAAAATATCACTTTAGCTACGCATAAAAAATAGGCCTAACATTGATTATGGCTGAAAAATATCTTTAGAATTGCTGCACAAATTCAGATCTAAGCACAAAAGACATTAAGCAGATAAAATACAACATGGCTCCATGCATCCAATAGACAAGACAAGAAACAATGTTTTTAAAAGAATTTTATATTATATTAAAGGATGGGGCACCTGAGAGGAAAACAAGAAAGGTGTTTTCCGGTTCTCCTCAGTGGGATGGGTTCTTGAAAGTCCTCAGTGTTTCAGATCTAACATTTCTCTCTCTTAGTGGTGTAGAAAAACAAACATGGAACTCAATGGGAGTTCACAAAGCAAAATGGAAAATGGTGACCAAGAGTAGATCTAGAGTGATCTAATGCAATGGAGTGACTCCTGAATGGGGAAAAACCCCCCTGTTTATAACAAAATATTGGGGCGGTCTAGAA
>CM076578.1:1365156216-1365235780 GCA_034641835.2 Pinus albicaulis
AGGAAACATGATTATATCAATCATAGTAACATAATATGGCTTAATACAGTTATGCAACTTACGATATTTATTAGTTGTGATATGCAATTGGAACATACGCTTGTTCATAGCTAATAGATAAGGTGTCACTTACTCTACAGGTTATTATCATACCACTACATTGGCCTAATCTTTGAGATCCAGAAACTGATGCTAGTGATAGATATTATGACTTTCGAGAGTTAGATCCCGAGCTTGGTTCTGCAGTTGCTTAGCCAGTCCCCAGCAACACTTGTAGTTTACTTTGTTAGCTCAGCACCAACACCGGAAACATCCATAGTAAAGGCAAAAACATCTCTTCCTGTTCCTTATCAATATTAATACCCAACAACTCTTTCTGTCGATTAAGTGGATTGAGCAGTTGCTTCTTTCTATTTTGTTGATCCAACACAAGCAGTTCCATACCCAAGTGAAGCAGATCCTATTGATGAAGCCAAAGTATATACAATGACCCGCAAAAGATACACTTATTCACCATTTGAGTAGAAGTTGCTACATATAGTATAATTCAAAGGCTTCATTTCCTCTAAGGATAATATCATCTATCATGCAAGTTAATGCGCCACCTTAAGGGCCTTATTCAAATGGATCCACTTATGGCTAATATGTTAATCATAAAGTATATACCTCCAGTCAATAGAGCCCTCTCCTCAAGCTCGCATCATAGCCTCCTCCTCTAAGTGCAACAAAATATTTATGATCACTTGAGCTTAAGTTCTCAGATCTAGGGAACTATAGTTCTCTTAATCTCTCTGAAACTAACCCTTAGCCTAACCCTTTGGAATCACTAATATAAATAGGATTAGATACCTCTTCTAGATGATGAATCTAGATGCTTGAGATAAAAATAAGTTAGGAAGCTTCTAAACTAATGCACTGAAGCCAACTCGAAGACATGACCCTCTAATTCGATCTCATAGGGAAAATATGACTCTAGAAGCTTACCCATATTCACTAGGATAGAACAATCAAAAGTGGATGCTCTTCGCTAGGATAGCAAGGGCTCTCAATGAAGACATGGTATCATTACTCTGTTTAGCACTAGGTCGTAGCAAAGATGCATAAAGATCACTAAAAACAAGGGCTAGGCATCAAAAAAAAGTTCAACAACATAAGTGCTCAAGTGTATTGAATCATATAAGGAAATTAGGTTGACATTGGCTTCTATTAATAACTGGAATGTGTTGAAATTGTAAAAATGTGGAAAGAAATAAACTTGCTTGAATGGTGGTAGCTTATCTCTAATAAGAGATGTGATGGCTACAAACAATCACCAAAGCACATTACAATGAGGCGAAAAGGTCCTATGTAACATAAAGAAACAATGAGGAAACCATAAAGATCGAAGAACCTAACCATAGGAGATGAAATGCTAAAGGGTTTGTGGCCTCAATGGAGTTAATCGGTATGTCAACTTCCTGAGGCCCCACATTTTGCATACAATATATATTTTGTGCACTCGGTAGCCTATTAGAAAGGTCTATCCAAGAAGTACACATTTTAACCAAGGTCATCATATATTCTACAACTATTTCTTAGGCTTCTTCTTGACATAAAAAAATGTCGTTTAGGGCTTCAAAACTACTCAAAAATTTAGGACCTAAAAAAATGAAAAAACAATGCCACATTGGAGAACTATGCTTTGAGCCGATGGAATAGATGGGTGGCCACTGATATCCAACTGAATAAAAATCTCATCCACTACCTCACCAAAAGGTCTTATTCTTGAAAGGAGATCCAATATAACAACTCTATTTTAGAGAGTTGTTATTTCCTAACTCTCTTTGGGCACCTTCATTGGAAAAGGGCATTTCCATGAAAATATGGTGCATGAAATGTTTATTAAGGAAGATACATATGCCTTTAGATTTCCCATTTAAGAGTTAGATGAGGAAACTAAAATGAAGAACGTTTCACATTCAGCCTTTCCTAACTTTCATGGCTTATCCAAGGAATATTCAGACACATTTCTCTTCGAGTTTGATGTCATCTGTAGGATTTATGACATGTATCAAGTGCCTATGAATTAAAACTCTTTTATGCCACACTCAAGAATGTTTCATTACATTAGTTAATGGGCCTTGGAATAGATATCATCAACATTGCACAAAAATGGAGAAAAAATTATTAAATAAATATCAAGATTAGTGAAAGGAAAAAGAACAAAGGGAGGAGGCCTTGAAAATGACTAATAATGAAGAAAAAGATCTAGAAAACTAGGTCAAATGATTCAACTACAATTTACAATGAGAAATATGTTAACGGGCCAAAATGTTCTGCCAACGGTAAGGGGATATTCCTAGTGTAAAGTCCCAATTAGACCCTACATCGTTTGAAACAGGACTCCCATATAGTATGTTGGCCCAATTTCAATCATGTTTGTTATAATATTTTCTTTGGAAAAAATTAGCAACGCGTGAGAAAACTAATATGACTTTTGATAAAAACAAATTAAATAGCTTTGCGAAATGCTTTACACATAATATGCACAAAACACTGCCAAAATCAAAGTAAATGACATGGATATTTAAAAGAAGAATGTATCATACTTCAATGAAGATATGTGGATAAATAATGATTTGTGTATCAATTGAAAATTACTTTGCAACCAACAATGACGATTTAAAAATAAATAGCATACTACTTTAGATAAGATACATTTTAGAAGCAACGAAATAATTAAATATCCTTAACACATGTAAAACTAAACATATACCATAAAATCACCAAGAGATGAGTCCCACAAAGTTTAACAATACGTGCATTAAATTGTCACCTTGGCTCAACAAGCTTCTGAATATAATGTAGAAATTCTTAGTGCACCATTACAAGAAGTATTCATGAAATCTAATAGTGGAGATGTGAAGCTATCACTTTCTTTCTCAAAGGTTATAAGCTCTATAAACCTAGGTGCTCAAACTAAATTCCAAAACTAAAAGTTTCCTCTTCCTTACTATGAGGGTATATTTATACAAAAATTATGGTGACCCTTCACTTTTCCCTATGACTCTTCAACTACGGTCGCGACCTTTCAACTTCTATTTGACATTTCATTTTCATTTTTCATATTTCTAATTTCAAAATATTTTTTTTACAAAATTGAAATTGAAATCAAGAAAATAAAGTGCATTCATGTGATGAGATGCATGATAGGCATTTAAGGTGCTTCAATGTGAAGTTCTTGAGTCACATATGTATGTCACACCTTTTATTCAGAAGCTACCTCTCTCACTTGTTTATGATAATTCACGATCATATCTCACTCCACATTCGAAGGCATCATGAAGTAAAGTCTTCAACTTTGTTTACCACTAGCTTAATTAAAGCATTGAAAGCTTATTGTGTAGCTTTGCAGGATCCACAACATACTGCATGATAACATCCTTTTTGACCTCCAGATCATTTTGCAGAATAACTTACCTCATGGGATCCAATGCTTTCCAAATATCCCACTTGATCTCTTCTCCTAGCCTCACTTCCCTTAGTGCACTAATAGAAGGTATTTTATGTACTTTGACTAAAGATCGAATCCATTGCAAAGTTTTTGATAAGCAAATATCTTCATAGTTGTGCTTTTACTCAACCTCTCATGTGATTGCATGAATATCCTTAGCTCTACCCTATCCAATTCAGCATCCAATGCATCTTTCTTAGTGAATCCTATTGTTGCATTAAGATACTTTGTGCTCTACTCTTGAATGTAATTTATGGTTGATAGTGATAATCTTATCAACTTTCCTCTTTCCTATAATTATATTTGTATTTTTTTTTTAGTGGAGCTACTACTTTATGCAAGATTATAATTTCAACATATACTTGATTTATGACCTCCTCAAGAATTGTTGCTTTTAGACATTCACAGATGAAGTTTGTAGTGGACGGATTCTGATTTTCTACACGAAGTTGCTCATTTTGTTGTTGTGCAATGCTAAATATTCCTTTAATATTTAAACTTCTTTTTATAAACGCTCCACTTTATTTTCGGTTGTGGCCACAAATGGAGTGCCAGCTGAAGCTATCACTAAAGGGTTTGTCATGGTATCTACAAGAATTTCCCTTTCCAAGGTGACTGATATCAGCTTCTCTAGGTCATTGGGGTAGTATTGTCACCTTTCTTGACTAATCTTGAACTTAAAATGATCAAATGTAAAGTTTGATATATCCAATACCTATCTTCTTCTTGAAATGTAATACCCATTTCATTGGTCAGAATTTTCCCTCTAGTAATGGGTGCGGGAGGCCAAATATTTAATGTAGGCGTTATTGTTTTGGTTGTTGAATATTTTAACTTAGATTCTTCTACTACTTTATTGACCAATTCTTTGGCAGTTAATTCTTCTTCTATTTGTTTGGATAGTGCCTCTTATTTATTATTTCTTTCTTCTTCCTCAAGTTGTTTCCTTTTCATCTCCTCTTCTTGTTTCAATTTATCCTCTTCTTTTTTCTTTCTAGTTTCTTCTCCCCTTTTCTTCTTTGCTTCTTCCTTATTTTTCCTTGATTCTTCCTACTTTTTCCTCTCTTATTCCTCCTTATTTTTCATTTCTTCCTATTGTTGCATCTTATAAGCCTCTTCTTCTGCTTACTTTGTTGCTTCTTTATCTACTTTGAGTTTCTTAGTTTTTCCTCTTTTCGCCTCTTGTTCTTGTTTCCTTTTAAGATCCTCCATTTCTTTTGTATGCATGATTTTTTAGGAGACTTGCTTTGAATCTTTTGGGTTATTCATAGTCTTGGAAGGGCCTGTCCCTTTAGTAGCTTCAAGTGATTTTGTAGAATTGAATAATTCATTATATTTTCTTCCTCTAGCCAAGTCACTGGAGCATACATCCAATTGTATCTTATCCTTGCATAGTGTTGAGTGGAAACACCTCTAGAATCATATCGATGATAACCGAACTCACCAAATGCTAGGTCATTATAATAATAGTGTATCCCCTTATTATTATTGTTATTGTTAGTGTAGTCCCCTTATTGTTATTGTTCTGCCCATGTAGTCCCCATATTGTTATTATTGTGCCCCATAGAAGCCCACTATTGTTATTGTTGTGCCCTTGCATTGTTATTGTTATTTCTGCTAGGATTATATTGTGACCCCTTGGAATCCTATATATAGAAAGGAGGTTTTGTCATTTGTATCATCCAAGAATTGTCCATTTATGGAATTTAAACGAGGTTGCCCCATCGAAGAGGCTGATTTCTAAGTCGTTGATCTATCTTTTCTTCTATTTTGTGAGGTGGTTTCTTAAAATTTGGTATCAGAGCTTTGGATTCTAGGGTTTCACTATTGTAAATAGGTCATCTTGGATTTTTCTCTATAAATTTTTTCTACGAAGGTTCAGAAGCTAAAAAAAAACCATTTGAGCCAAAATCCTGAGTAACTTCTTGTAAAAATTTATGATCTTGGTTCGCTATTTTTTCGGAGATATGATTGGAGGAAGTTAGGGTTTTTGAAGGCTCCATAATTTCATCTCAAACAGGTGGCCGAGGGAAAATCGTCATAACTTTTGTTTCTAACATCGGGTTGAAATTCTGTAAAAAGTAACCAAAATTTCACGGATTGTATTTTCTTGTGTATCGATTGAAGAGCTGAAGGTTAAAGCAGTGAAACATGGCATGTTGTACAAGTTCGCTCTAATAAACCATTGAAAAATTACGTCATTGAGGGAGATAGGGTATAACTTTATCTTGAAGAACCCAAATTAGGTCTGACCTATGTCATTGGAAAAAAGACCCAGAGGGCTACAACAAGACCAAATTTTAGATCTTGGAGACCAAAATTACAGAGATCAATTTCAATATCGAGCTCCTCGAAAGAAAGAAAAATGTGTGTATTTGTTTTAAAATTTGCATAAGTCTTGTTTGAAAAATCAATCTGAAGTGATTCCTCAGTATTGGGTTCTAAAATGCTCCCAAAAAATAATTCCACACCCATTAAAACCTCATAAGGCTCTACTATGACACATGAAGAGGAAGAAGTGCAACTTTATATATCAAAATTGCGAGACCAAGTGCAACAAATTTCTCTCTCGCAAAGAGTAAAAAAAAAATGAAATGGAAGCTAAGATGGATGGTTTGAAGAAAAACATGAAAGGCGTGGAATCTAAGATGCATCGTTTGAAGAATGGCGTGGAAGCTAACATTGATGGTATAGAAGAAAAACTGAAAGGAAACATGGAAGACATGAAGAATGGTCTAAAATAAGGCATGAAAAGTTTGAAGGAAAGTTTGACAAAGCTGCTACAAGAAATGATTCCTAATGGAGAAACGATAGCCAATGCTCCAAGAATCTAAAACTGGAATCCCCGAACCATGCTCCATATGTCTAAAAATAGACATAGTCTAAAAATAGACTTTGCGCCAGAATTAGCCTACGGGCCCACTTGGTGAAGGCGACTTCATTTCACCAAGCTCCATCATCTTGCTGCATTCTCAACAAGTAGTTGAAACTCATGATGAGAACAAAAGAAATGTTAATCATGATTTCATAGACTCTAATTTTGGATTTAAGACCCACCATATTCCAAAGATCGATATGAGGAAGTTTGATGGCAAGGATCCAGTAACATGGATACTACAGATGGAGCATTTGATCTCCATAATGTGCAAAAAACACAAAAGGTATGCATTGCAGCTTTATATTTAGAAAAAAATGCATTTTTATGGTATCGATGACTTTTCTCTCATAAAAATATTGTCACTTGGTCAATTTTTATGGAGGAAATGATAGCACATTATGAGGATACAAGGAGGAAAACCTTCTTTATCCAATTGATAAATCTCAAACAAGAGGGTTAAATGGTGGAGCACATTGAGGACTTCCAAAAATTGAATATAAGGACAACTGATATTCTAGAGGAACACGAGATCGATGTCTTCATAGGGACTTTAAAGGATAAATCCAACATGACGTTCGCCTTTGGGAACTTGATTCATTGGAGAATGCATTCAGGTTGGCAAGAAAAAATGAAATCAAATTATGGTGACAAGGAAGCCTACCACTCACAACTATAAATATGGAAGTGTTGCTACTCCTAGACTTCCACAACCTATAGGGTTGACACCACAACAATTGGAAGAAAAAAGAGAATAGGGATTTGCCAAAATTGTGATAGAAAATACACTAAAGGTCATAAGTGTGTTGAGAAGAAATTATTTTACATAGATTGTGAAGAGGAGGAAGAAAAGGAACAAGAAAAATCAAAAGAAGAGGATATATACCAGGAAACAACCCTAAAGGAAGACGAAATGAATCTGACCATATCCTGTAATGCATTGGTAGGAATTACCACTCCTCAAACTCTCAAGATAGAAGGACATATCAAGAATAAAAATGTAATAGTGTTGACTGATTCAAGTAGTACCCGTAATTTTATTCATTGTAAGGTAGCCAAGGAATCAAATTGCTTCCTATACCAAACACCAGAGTGTCAAGCGATGGTTGCAAATGGAGGAACTATAAATTTCTCTGGAAAGTGCCATAATATCAAACTAGCAATGGGGGAATATGTATTGAATATTCCAATACTCTCCATCCCAATGGGTGGTGCTGATGTTGTACTAGGAGTACAATGATTACAATCTTTGGGGATGGTAGCTTTTAATTTTCAAGAAATTTTCTTGAAATTATTTCGGAAGGAAATGAAGTTGAATTATGAGGTATCACAGGGAATCCAGGAAAGAAAATAAACTCTAATGTCATGACAAAGCTTCTGAAGAAAGAACAATAAGGCGTAATTGCTCACTTATGCTCACTACAGGTTCAAACATCAAAATCATTTATTTCTCCAGATCTCCAAAAAGTCTTGGAAAATCATTCCAAGGTATTTGAGACTCCCAAAGGACTCCGTCCTATTCATGATTATGATCATGCTATTCATTTGATTCCAGGAAGTGTTCCTCCAAACATCAGTTCTTACATATATCCTTATGCTCAAAAGAGTGAGATTGAACGTATGGCTGCAGAAATGCTAGAGGCTGGTATAATTCAACCTACTCAAATTTATTTCTCTGCTCCAATAGTATTCATGCAAAAGAAGGATGGATCATGGCATATGTGTCCGGATTATAGGGAGCTCATAAATCTCACTATTAAAGATAAATTTACCATCCCCGTCATTGATGAATTATTGGATGAATTACATGGAGAAATTTACTTCACCGAGTTGTATCTTCATTTAAAATATCATCAAATTAGAATGAAGACTGAAGACATTTTGAAAACAACATTTATAACTCATCATGAGGGTCATTATGAATTTTTGGTCATGTCTTTTGGCCTTACTAATGCACCTTCCACATTTCAAGGTTTGATGAATTCCATTTTCAAACCCTTCCTTAGAAAATTTGTGTTAGTATTTTTTGATGATATATTAATCTACAACAAGTCTTGGAAAGATCATGTTCAACATGTTGACATGTTGCTCAAAATATTGGAGGAGAAATAATTATATGCAAAATCCTCCAAATGTTTCTTTGGAGTACAAAAGGTGGAATATTTGGGTCATATTGTATATCATGAGGGTGTTAAGGTAGACCTTAACAAAATTAAATCCATTAAGGAATGGAAATTCCCTACAACCATAAAGCATCTTCGAGGATTTATGGGGTAAATAGGGTATTATCGCAATTTTGTTAAGAATTATGGGAGAATATTAGCACCTGTAACATCAATATTGAATAAAGATGCATTTTCTTGGATTCCAGAAGCAACTAAGGCCTTTGAAAAACTTAAAGAGGCAATGTCCCAATCACTGGTCTTAGCTACGCTAGACTTCACAAAAACCTTTATTGTGGAATGTGATGCGTTAGGAAATGGAATTGGTGCGATTTTAATGCAACAAGGAAGACCTATTTCTTTTGAAAGCAGTCCAATCAAAGGAAAGTATTTACTAAAACCTATTTATGAGAAGGAAATGTTGGCAATACTGCATGCAGTAAAGCAATTGTGACCTTACCTAATGGGAAGACACTTCAAGGTAAAAACAGATCATGATAGTATTAAATACTTTTTGGAACAAAGATGATTTTCAAAAGAGCAGCAAAAATGGGCCACAAATATGTCGGGTTATGACTTTGAAATCATCTACAAAAAAGGGAAGCAAAATGTTGATGCAGATGCACTCTCAGGAAAGGATGAGGATGTGGAAGCATTGCTTTGTGAAATTTATATTATCCAACCTGAGTGGATAACCAAATAAAGGTATGAATGGAAGAATGATGAAGAGGTATGGACACTCATTCAAAAGTTGCAGCAAAATCCCAGTACATCTGGAACATTTAGCTGGAAAAATGATTCATTATGGTACAAATATCGCTTATATCTTTGTAAGAATTCCCAACTCAAACAAAAGATTCTTTTGGAATTTCACACCTCTCCCTTAGGAGGGCACTCAATTTTTTTTTAAACTTACCACAAGGTCAAGAATGATTTTTTTGGGATGGCCTTAAATCTGATATTCAAAAGTTTGTGGAAGAATTTTTGGTTTTCCAGCAAAATAAAGTTGAGACAATTAAGACCCCAAGTCTGTTACAACCTTTATCCATTCCAAGTCAACATTGGGAGGAGGTTTCAATGGATTTTATCACAGGTTTACCCAAGTCCGAAGGAAATACTGTACTCATCATGGTGTTAGTTGATATACTTACCAACTATGCACACTTTTGTGCAATATCTCATCCATTTAAAGCCAATATGGTTGCTACTACATTTGTGGAAATAATTAAAAAGCTACATAGAAACCCAAAGATTATTATAAGCGACAAAGATCCCATTTTTACAGGAATTTTTTGGACATAATTATTTTATTTTTTGGGTGCTCAATTAGCTCATAACTCATCATATCATCCTCAATCTAATGGGAAAACTGAGATAGTGAACAGATGTTTGGAAGGATATCTTAATTGCTTTGTATCTGATAAACAGACACAATGGTTCAAGTGGTTACTTCTGGATGAATGGTGGTATAACACTTCCTTCCATACTGTAGCAAAAATGACCCGATTTATGGCACTTTATGGATATCATCCACCCTCCATCACATCATCTTTAAGAGAAAATTCTAAGGTTCAAGCAGTGGAATATCACATCGAGCATCAACAACAAGTTCTCCAACTCGTAAAGGATAACCTCACCTTGGCACATAATCAGATGAAACAACAAAAGATCAACATCGCAGCGAAAAAAGTTTTGATGTAGGCGACTGGGTATTTTTACGTCTACAACCATACAAACAAATGTCCCTCAAGCAAGCTAAGAAGGATAATAAATTATCACCATAGTATTATGGTCCTTACAAAGTGTTGCAAAAGATTAGTACTATGGCATACAAATTGGAGCTTCCTACATCTTCCTGAGTCCACCCAGTTTTCCATGTTTCATGCTTAAATAAGGTTATAGGTGACAAGCTCCCAGTTCAAACAATATTGTCACAACTTGACGAAGAAGGAAAAATCATATTGGAACTTAAAGTAGTCACAGAAACAAGAACTCGACAGCTACGAAATCGATCAATTCCATAGTATCTCATCAAGTGGAGGAACTTACCTGCTGAATATTCGACATGGGAGGATGAGAATTTTATACAAAAGCATCTAGAACTACTCAAGAATAGAGGACAACACTTTTTTGAAGGAGAGGGGCATGCCAGGTCCCTATAATACTAGTTTATCCCCTTATTGTTATTGTTAGTGTAGCCCCCTTATTGTTATTGTTGTGCCCATGTAGTCCCCATATTTTTGTTATTGTGCCCCATAGAAGCCCACTATTGTTATTATTGTGCCCTTACATTGTTATTGTTATGTCGACTAGGATTATATTGTGACCCCTTGGACTCCTATATATAGAAAGGAGGTTTTGTCATTTGTATCAGCCAAGAATTGTTCATTTATGTAGTGTAAAGGAGGTTGCCCCCTCGAAGAGGTTGATTTCTAAGTCATTGATCTATATTTTCTTCTATTTTGTGAGTTGGTTTCATAACACCAAACTGGAGGCGCTCTATGCTTATGCTTCCTTGAGATTCTTTATACTATATGCTCCTATGAATTATGCGAAAATTAGCCAAGAATATTTCTTTTCCTTTTGTAATTAATTGGACATCCCAATATAAATTTGGTATGCAACCTCATGCATTACCATTTTTTCGGTCACAAATAGTGATAGTTGGTGGGAACTTCTATATGCACCAAATACCCTTATGAAGTTCCCATCACCTGGAGTAAACCAATAAACAACTTCAGGCAATGAAGCTCTTTCCCTTTCATCCATACAAGGTGGCTCACTCTTGAAAATATTTTGTTATAACACTAAGATAAAATCCTATATAATTCTAGCATAAGCTCCTTTGTAACCCATTTCCTATAATAGTTTATAATATATATGTTCAAAAGTGTAGAAAGAAAGTCTCAATTTGACTTTGCCTTGGTGAAATTGATAAAATTCAAATTTCCACATTAGCAGAAAACTTGGAGGTAGTTAAATAAGGTGACATGGCTCTTTTCACTCGGTTAACTCAGTAAATTTGAGTTACAGGGCTTGGAGTTCAGTTATGCATGTGTGATTGCTAATATGTAGTAATCTAGTTCACTTATTTCTAGGTGTATTAAGTTAAACTAGTTCTAATTGTTGATAGAACTAGTTGGAGGTCAGTTGTGCAGTGGGACAAGAGTCTAACTCAGTGATCATCTAGTTCATTGATCAATCAAGTAAAAATAGCTAGTTCATGTAAAGAGTTCGAGTTCCCTAGTTGTGGTGGAGAGTCCAAGGCAATGTAACATCAGTTGAAGACTAGTCTTAAGTGTAAAAAAGTTGCATGCAGTCAGAGGATATACCTTGGGAATTAAAAATTCAATTGGAGGAAAATTCCAAAAAAATAGGGGCCTAATTCCTCGGGATTTGCGCAAGGAAATAGGGGCTCAAGAAGAGGCAAAAATTGACAAATTCTAGGTTAGAGATTCTCATTGAGCAAAGAGATAGGTTATTCACTTACAGGTTGAGCTCAGAGCGAGCTAGAAATTGTAATACATTCTCCATTAATATGATTAATGCAAGCAAGATTAAGCGTTTTTTACCAGTTGATTTCACCTAAATAAATATTTGTACTTGTGTATGTGATTTATGCATGTTTGGGAATGTTGTTCTAAATTGTGAATTAATATTCGTGAAACAATAAAGTGGATTTGTTTCTCTTTATTTAGATTAAATTTCTTGAGAGTTGCAATTCTATCACCTTATTTATACATGATATCATAGTAGGATTCACATTAGAACAAGAATTTAGAATTTGTTCCTCGGGAGGTTTGAATTTGCAGCTTCCGTGTAATAGGATTTCTTCAGAGTTGGGAGAATGACCTTCAATGGATTGGGATTAGAGTATGCCTTGAAATGCAAGTCAAATTTCATTGCATGGAAGGATCACATGGAGGTGGTGCTTGATGACAACAGATTGCTGGAATATGTCAAGTTAGAAGTTGAAAAAATAGGATGAACTGATGCCCATAAGCTAGCCTAATGGAAAAAATATGTAGCCAAGGTGAGGAGAATAATCTTGGAGGGGGTGAGAGACCACACTGTTTCAAATCTACATGGAAAATAAAATCCCTTCATTATGTGGAAGGAACTGACAGAGCTATTCAATAATAGCAGTGACCATAGGAAATTATCCCTCAAAGACAAAATTCAAAACATCAAGATGCAGAAGAATGATACTATCCTGTAGTATCTCACCAGATTTACACAAGTTTGGGATGAGATTGGAGGGGTTGGTGTGAATGTTGTATAAAATTACCTAGTGAGTCTAAATCTTCTAGGCCATCCCAAAAGTTGGCATAGCTACCATAACTTAGTGAACGGGAGGGATAAATTACCGAATTGGGAACACTTGTGGTCTAATTTGGTACAAGAATAAATCGGGCGAAATACCAAAGATGGAAGTTCATCCAAGGGAGAGGATGAATACAAATTTTCATTAGTTGGAAAGGGCAAGAAGGGAAAAGGTAATAAGTCTCAAACCAAACCAGAATCTAGCCAAGGGGGCAAGAAGAAAGACTTGTCAAAAATAAAATGCTTCAGTTGTCATGAATTTATGCATTATACTGCATTATACTACAAAGTGTCCACACAAAAATTCTAGCAAGAAGAACTCAGGAGGAGCAGTAGGTGAAGGTTTGGCTTCACAGTTTAACCTAGACTTCACCCTTATCACATGCATGGCCATCACTGTGATGGGGGAGCGTGTGGTCCTTGGACTCATGTGCCTCTTTCCATATATCAAGGTGTAGAGAGTTTTTTAGTGACCTGGAGGAGAAATATATCCAGATGCATATTGAGCTTGGGGACGACGGAAGGAACAATTCTATTAGAATTGGAACAATAACCTTTAAAAAGGAGTCAATATCCCCTCTTCGCTTAAAAGTTGTCATGTTTGTGCTAGGCCTAAAGACGAACCTCATCTTTGAAGAGGTTTTGGAAGACCATGGCTATGATGTGATCTTCAATAAAGGTAAATAATTTATGAGACACATAGCCACTGGACAGGTGAAGAATATCAAGGTTTGTGTGAAGAACCTGTATAAATTTAATGTGGAAGAATGTGATGCATTAAGCAGTAAGGCAGAGAAAGTGTAGAGTCGCGATGTGGGTGAACTTTGGCACATGATACTGGGCCATTTGCATCATGGTGACTTAAATATTATGTAACAAATAACCTCTAGCCTCCCTAAAGGATCACTTGAGTAGTAAAATATCTATAAGGGTTGTACCTTGGAGAAGTATGTGAAATCCACATTCCATGATCAAGACAACAAAGCATATGCAATCTTGGAAAGAGTCCACTCTAATGTTTTTGGACCCTTCTCGACATCCTCCACTGCCAGACATATGTACTATGCTATATTTATTGATGATTTATCAAGGAAGTGTTGGATCTTCTTCATGATGAAGAAGGATGGGACATTCTCTAAGTTTGTAGAATTCAAGGCACTAGTTGAGAAAGAGACTAAAAAGTAGGTGAAGCCTCACAGGAACACAAATGGATGTGAGTATGTTTCGAATGACTTCAAGGATTTCTATGTGAAGGAATGCATTCGAAGAAAGATGACAACACCCCATAACCCACAACAGAATGGGGTTTTTGAGAGAAAGAACTGCAGACTTGTGGGAGTTGTGAGAGCTATGATACATAACCAAGTACTACCATTGCATTTGTGGGAAGATGCATGTAACAAAACAATCTACTTGTAGAACTAGAGTCCTCATCAAATTCTTGGGATGATTAAACTCAGTGCTTTCTCGGGGAGAAAGTCAGATGCGTCTCACTTCAAAAAATTTGGAGCCTCTGTTTACTTCCATGTCTCTAAAGGTTCGAGGAAGAAGCTTGAGCCGATAGTAGAGTTTGGAGTTTTTTTGGGTTACAACGAAACTCCACACAATTACCATGTGTAATTTCCTTCCCTCAAAATGACAATTGTGTGAAGGGATATAAAGTTTGACGAGGAGAAAGTGATGGAGTGCTCTCTTGAGAGGGAGCTTCAGATCCCACCTGAAGAGGAGATTTTAGTTCCAAAGGAGGAGCCTGAGGAAGTTATGGAGTAGCCACAAATAGAGGAGAAAAGAGTGTAGACATCCACTCAAGCATAACCATCTAGAGAAGGTAGAAAAAGAACCAAGGAAGCTGATAGACTGTTGTAAGATGTGAGGGAGAATATGGGAGCTCCTCCAAATTTGCGCAGGAAAAGGAGGTCACCTGAGAGGTACACTAACTACATGGCTCTAATTACTGAGCCATCCAATTTTGAGGAAGAAGTTGAGAAATTAGTTTGGGTTGATGAAATGGTGGAATAATATGAATCCATCATGAAGAACAGTGTTTGGGAAGTGGTCCCAAGACCGATAGATAAATCAGTTGTGGGTTTGAGATGGATATTCAAGGTTAAGCATGCAAAATACAAAATTCTAGAGAAGTATAAGGCGATATTTGTGGCCAAATGATTATCTCAAGTTGAGGAAATTGACTACGAGAAAACCTTTGCTCATGTCGCAAGGTATTCATCCATTATATCAATTCTTGCACTAGTTGCGTAGATGGGGTAGAAGATCCAACAGATGGATGTGAAACAATATTTCTTAATGGTGTTATTGAGGAGGAAGTGTACATCGAGTAACCAAAAGGTTTTGAGGCATATGATCGAGAGTCTCATGTGTGTAGACTCAGGTGAGAATTGTACAGTCTCAAACAGGCACCCTGATCTTAGTACACCAGGATTGACAATTATCTCACTAGTTTAGGCTTCACCAAAAATTAAGTAGTTGTGAAGCTCTATCATATTTTGGTAGAAAGTAAATTTCTTATCATTTTTTCATATGTTGATGATTAATATTGATAAGTGTCTTAAGTACCAAAATTAAATATTTTAAAAAGTGATATCTTATAAAAGAAGTGAAAAGATAATGGTATTAATGCTTTAGCATGGCATTAATGAGGATTTCTAGTTTATGACATGATGATCATCTCAATCTCATTAAGCGACAGATCAGGATAATCTCAAGATCAGTATGAGTGAAAGGATCTTGGTGTGTAAATAAGGAAGAATTTTGTGGAAGTCAAGTCGAAGTGTGAGTCATAAGAGAGAGACTTAGTGGAGTCATGCGAAAGAAAAAGTGGATATCTAAAAAATGGGGGTCGGGGGGCGGGGTAATTAAGATTTCCTAATTATTATTTAACATTTTATAAAAGTGGAATCATATAATATTATGTTGGCTTGAATAATGGGATTTTTTGGTTAATTAAGTGAGTTTTGGAAAAGTATGTAGTGTTTGTAAATGGGAAGAGAGTTATGTAAGGGTTGAGATCTTATGAATAAAAGAGTTTCTCAATGTAAGGATCAGGGCCATTAATGCAAAGAATTGAGGTCAAATTAAAAGTCTAGAGTCAAAGAGAATTTTAGAGTGATAAGTCAAGTTTGAGTCATTAATTGTAATTGGGTGAATTTTCGGTGGAGCCTGACACCCAAAAGTTTGGTCAATATATTGTAAGGACAAGGTATATTGCAGCAATTTGCAGCAAACAAAGCATAGTATAAAGGATATTATATAAGGGAAGAAGGAGACGAATATGACTATGGATGATGCTATAGCAGTTTGCGTAAGTGATGAAGAGCTCGAGAAAGAGATCATTGAGATGAAGGCATGACTTAATGTGTTGATGGGGCTTACTACATAATCATAAACATGGATGTATAATGAAGAAGACAATTAGATGGTCAATCAAGCAGTTGATTGTAAGAAGATAGAAGGACACGTTGAAATTTTTGTTGAGGGAAGCAAAAACACTCTAGATAACCAAGATGAATGTATGCATTTGTGAACTAGAATAAGGATTGATGCTTGGTGAGGACGATGATGATGCTGAAATGAAGTATGTTGTTGTAAATGTGGGTTTGATTCCCACAAATGGCGCCACAAATTGTTTAAAAGATCATCATAAAGATTTGAGGACATAATCATATGTCGAGACTATAAAGCCTTATGTTTTTAAATCTTAAAACTGTGCGTGGATGCAGGAAATGTTGCAGATGTTGAACAAGACATTAATTTTGTTACATGTAGGGATGGGGACCGATCTCTTGAAATGATTTTTGAAAGAGACCGTAAAACGTTGATGAAATGTGAAGAAGAACTACAATTTCTAGAGAATATGTTGATAGAACCTGAATCCAATCAAGTTGCAGATGAGGAAGAGAAATGTTCAAGCAGTAAAAATGTGGAATCTGAATTTAATGTTAAAAATGATGAATTGATATTCGAAGCTAGTAACAACAAACTTCAATTGAAAACTAGATTGGATATTAGAATTGAAGAATTAAGGAAATTGATGCAAAAGGCACTTAAACCAAGATATTGCAAGATGAGGCAGAAGGACAACAACAAGATACATTTGACTACACAAATATACATCAACAAAGTAGGAGGAGAATTGCAACATAAAATTTGGAAAACCAACGAATTCAAAGTCGCAACCATTGACGCAGAACAACAAACAATGGATAATCAACAACAGACTAAAATTTGGGATCCAAGAGGAATTTTGATCAATTTATAAAGACATATGGCCAAGAGACCATGAATTTTTTTTACTTGGGGAGTTTGATGTAGGTGCATCTAACCTAGGGTAACATGTTTACTAAAGGTGTTAGTTTCCTAAGTTAGGATTTAATTATTTATTGTATTTTCCTATAGTTTTAGGAGAGAATGAGAATTATTGTAAATAAGAGAAGTTGAATCGAGAGTATTTTGTAAGAGTTAAGAGATTTGAGGGTTAGTCAGATCTTATCTAGAGATAAGAGATTAGATAAGAGATTTTATGGATCATGAGAGATATTGTGGGTTTAGGATCTAGAACCTACTTTGGGTTCAGATCCACTTGTATAAATCTAGGTGAGCCCATGAGGCATGCAAGTAAGTGGGTGAGAGTGAGGAATGAGAGGCCAATGATTTGGTCAATAGTTCTCTTATAAATATCTTATTTTTTTAATGAATTATTTCTGAGATTTTATGTGAATACTTATTGTGTGGATTTTTAGTTCTGTATTGTGTGTTAATTTTTAAGTTCCAGACCCTCAAAATTGCGACCTTAGACAATTGTGTGAAACATTTGCATATTTGTAAAAGAGTAATTGGTAGAAAGACAAACTTTTTTTTTTTGTATATTTGTAGCATTCTTCATACTAAAAGTAAAGGCATCCACATCAGAAGCTATTCATATTTTCATGTTATAGTATCTTTACTTATTAAATGTTATTGTTCAATTACATATTAATTAATAGTAACTAAATAAGTATCATTTAAATATTTCAAAGAAACTCAATTATATTAAATTTTTTAATAAATCTAACTAATTGTTAACTTAATACATAATTATAATCAAAACTTTAAATGAAAAAGCATGATCTATAATGTGTATAAACCAAGAAAAGACAATACCACACATCCATATACACGTAATGAAAATTTTCAAATCAAAACTATATCCCATTTCAAATAAAAACTATAATTCCATGATAAGTTATATTTATTAGTTAATTGTTTTAAAAGTTGATAGTAAGGTTAGGTTGGTTGACTTTAGTTTGGATGTTAGTGTTTGGTTAGTTGAGTTTGGTTTAGATGTTTTTTTGCATAGTTTAATTTTTTTAAATTATTTTTTATGTTTAACATTTTAAAGTATTGAATTATTGAGGGTTTTTAATTATTTCAAATTATTTTTTATGTTTAACATTTTTAAGTACTGAATTATTGAGGGTTTTATCAATGTATTATATTAGATTTTTTTTTTTTTTTTGGATTCAATTGTGTTAAATAAGTCATTCATCTATGACAATTTCCATGAGAGGTAGTGTGCATTATATTAGATATTTTTTTTTGGGATTCAACTGTGTTAAATAAGTCATTCATATATGACCATTTCTATGAGAGGAAGTCATCACTGACTAATTTCTCATGATTTTTGAATAGTCCACTTAGCACTCACTGCATCCAGTGAGTAATTTCTTGAGATTTGAAGTTGAGATTTTTACTAGAAGCCACAATTTTGTCAAATGAATTTCTTGCTATCTAGCAAAAATTTCTTATTTAAATAGTTTTTTATGACAAAAATAAATTCAACACCTTTGTAATCTAGATATTATTGACCTTTGCAATCAAGATTTTCAAAAAAAATTGTCCAATTTTAAAAAAAAAAATTTCTATTATTTTCCAAATAAAATTATAACTTATTTAAAATATTCTCATCCAAACTAACTCATCTCACCTCATGAATAAGCTTATAATAATTTTATTATTAAAATCATTTTCTCCCTGAATTTTATTATTAAAATATTTTTCTCCCTGAATTAAACCTGTAACTTTGAGGGCAGAAATTCCCCTAAATCTCTGATTATTTCAAATTTCTTAATGATTGGGAAAAATTCACCTATATTTGTTATTATTTCTGAGCTTCGTAACGATTCCGAGGCATTGCTACTCCCAAAGTTATGGCAACTTGCAAGGTGAAAATGTAGCCGTAGTATGACTCATCCGACAAGTTTTAAATCACCGCTGGGAAATTCTATGTTCCCAGAAGTTCCCACGCTTGCGCCTCCTGTTTCGGGCAACTCGCAATGACTGTCATTCCCATCGGGCAAGCTGCCTTATGTTGGGTCCAGGGGAAAAGACATAAAGAGAAATTTTAGAGGTAAAATTGGTGGAAAAAACAATTAAAAATAAATAAATTAATGTGACATCGTTATTATCGGCGGCTCCCAAGTAACATCAATCTCAACCAACCTTACTGCACACTGCATTGCGGCATGTCTTATCATTTTCTATTTAAAAGATGTGAAATATAAGATAGCCAGCTGGTGATTCCAAAGTACACATCAGCACATTCATATCATATCGATGCAAAAAGTAATTGCAAATTGCTGTAACACGTCGCTTCTCATTGTTGGCAGGCGTTAACGGCGAGCCTTATTTTAGCTGCTATTGACCCATTAATGTCCTTTAAGAGTACCACTGACGCTGGGACAAACGGTAGCTGATTTGACAGTCTCCGGCTTCCTCCTTTCGGCGAGTTTCTATTTACGGGTCTCCGCCTCTCCATGCCATTGCATCACATACGGGTTTGTATCAGTCATCATGCGGAGGCAGCATGGATGGGCATAGCAAGGACGAGAAAGAATTTGATGGTCATCGCCACCACTACGGTGTTGTGAACGCTGGGTATACAATACGGCATTGGGACGCGTATTTGAATTTGAATTTCAAACCCGCGCAATTTTTGGTATGAATTTGAAACCCGCCCAAACGAAATTTCAATTTCTATCATAATAACAGCTCAGCGCGATGTTTGCTAAGGCTCGCCATTAGTTCCGCTCTGAAGCTCGAATATAGCTTATATTACTACAACCATTATGAAGGGAGCGCAGTGGCTCACAATATTTCTCACGGCGTTTGTGTTGTTTTTTGAATTTGTTGACGGCGCTGCGGGAACAGCTGCGCCGCCGCAGTCATCTTCCGGCTGCAGCCCCATGTTGCTGCTCAACTGTATTGGATGCCGGAAAAGCCACCCTTCCGACATATTCTTAAATTTTATTACAAAATTACCAAACTTAATATATACACTCGCTGATGATACTATTATCAAGCAAGGGTTTAATGTTTCGGGTTCGATGTGCATGGGCTCATAGGAGGATATTACTGTAAGCGTGGCGTTCGACGCAAGAAACGAAAGACTCGCTTTAAGACCAACATGGAAATTAAGGAGGTGAGTTTAGATTTTGATGATCTTTGCAAACGGGTGTCGAGTTTACGTAAAAGAGAGGTGATCGGCGGATGGCTTTTTCCGGAGAGTCGTGAATTCGATCATCGCCGCATGGATTAAAAAGAACCGGAAGACTATTTTAGGTTACACGCCTATTGTCGTTGTCCTCATTAACGGTTGGTTTAGTGTTCATTTCGTTGATGCCAAGGATGTCTATAAGATTACCCGACCGCACTTGGGTTCGTGGTCGTAGCTTCATGCAACTAATTCCATGGTACGTTGGTTTCAACCCGGTGCAAGAGGCGCCCCGCAACCGCATTATATGGATGAAGTTGCTCGGCCTCCTCCGGGAATTCCGGACCATGAAGGCGTTACGGTGCGATTGGTGATTCAGCTTGGCAAAACAAAGTATATTGACCCAAGCATCATTGGGGCCTCGTGATAAACGTATTGCTTGGATTTTAGTGGAGCTCGAGTACACCGTGGCTCGCTCGGGTGATATTGATCTTGTATGGGGGCACGTAAAGCATCGTCGGCGTATCGATTTCGGGGTATCCCCTTCCGTGTCTCATTTGCCACCGCATCGGTCACCTCAGTGGAAAATTGCCCCCTATCGTTTCGGGATGCAACGAGCCGATGCTTCTGCCGTAAGGGTTGATAAAAGCAAGCCTCATGATCCAAGACCATCTCCGGATGGTTGTACGAGTAACCCTTGTCACCACTCCGATGATGATGGTTTTTTTTACCGCTCTGGATCTCTGGGATGGGGGTGTTAAATCATCGGCGCGTTTTGACCCCCCGAGTCAAACCATTCTCCCCCGCTTCGATGTTCCTTCGTCGATCGTCATTGATCCATTGCCCGACCATCCTTCTTCCGACCCCGTTCATTTAGATACAGATCAACTACAAAGATCCATCCGGTCCCGTTGCCCCTACCTTCGCCTATGTTGATGATTTTGTTAAGGGTGTTGCCACGCGTGCCTCAAAGATACATCCTTGGAAGATCCTCCTCTCTTCCCTTCTTTAAATTTTCGAGTTGGTGAGTCCTCCCACTCAAATCCGGTGCCCTCGTCTTGTCCTCATACCATTCTCGATATTCCTCCCCGCATATTCGGACTCCATAAATGATCGGGACTCTCCCCGAGAACACCATAGAATCCGACCTTGAGGCCATTCTAGCAGATCCAAATATTGACATAGCAGATCCCTCACGTGTCTTTGACAGAGCCACCCGACCTCGGATGGAAGAAAGTCCAACGATAATGTCCCCGTCAAAGGGTACTAGTAGATTATCCAAAGGAAAATTCAAAGCTATTTCCCTTTTTACTCGGTCAAGATGAAAACCTCACCGAGATCCCGATATCGATCGGTGATGGTCCACTAAATGACTCTCGGGGCGCTTAGAGCACGCAACCCGAACCCGAGTCTAGATGAATCACATCATCTCCATGAACATCGTGGGGTTGGGTGATGTCCCCAAGTCACATTGCCTTCGAGAGATCTCGTTATCGAGTGATCCTTTCATTTTTTCTAGCTCAAGAGACTCTATGTCCCAGGGAGAAGGCCATTAAGTCGTTTCTCGATTTCAAATTGGGATGGATGGTCATGTAGCGATGGATGCGATTGGACATTCGGGTGGTCTCATAGCTATATGGAATCCCGCATGGCCTCTTTTAGTGCCTATAAGTTTTTCTGGGGTATATTATCGGCGGGTCATATCAGGGGCTATAAGGAGACTCGTTTATATTATTAATTTATATGCCCCATACAGGGAACAAATTATCTTTCCGGCGCCGCTTTGCCGCATCCGGTATTCTTGCATTGCATAATCTTATATTGATGGGGGGATTTCAATATTGCTCTACGACCGGATGAAGTATGGGGCGCACATGCCGTGGTGGACTCTCTCTCACCAATCATTAATGATTTGCTATACAAGCTTTTAATTTGTTCGATATTCGCCCAAATCCTCTGTTACCAACTTGGACCAATAAAAGAGCCGATGATCGCTTTATAGCCAAGCGAATGGATAGGGCTATGGTCCATGTCAACATTATTGATCGTCGGTGTCGATTCGCTCGTATGTCATTAGCTCAAATATATCCGACCATATGCCTATTCGATCGTCATGGAAGTCGATTCGTGGTTCGAGGACGTCCTTTTAAATTCAATCGAGTCCGGTTAGAGGATTCGAATACACCAAGTCGGTCCCATAGCATATGGGTGCAGAATTATGAACAGACTAGTCTAACGGGATGGGATCGATTCCACTACAAGATGAATCGTGTCAAACAAGCGTCCAAGGCATGGGAAATTCAGAAGAAATCCTTACTCAAAAAGGAGCTGTTTGACATAAATGCCAAAATGGATGATATATTCGCCTCTTTTGCTTCCCGGCCTCCGGATGCTGCTTCATTGGGTTTCTTACAGGATCTTGGTTCAAGGAAACGCGAAATCCTTCGCATTGAAGAGATTTCATGGCGTTTAAAAAGCAGAATGCTCTGGCTTAAGGATGGTGATCATAATACTAAATTCTTTCATAGAACAGCAAATGCCAGACGCAATCAAAACGCTATTTGGCGTATTCGGAAGGAAGATGGCGAATATGCTTTTTCTACGTCAGATATTCAAAAAGAGGCTTTCTCCTATTTTTCCAAGTTCTATTCTGTCGACCTGTCTATAGAAGACCTGGACCAGGCATGGGTCCTGGATCAACTCCCCTCGTTTTTTGTTGAGAATGATATTGATGTTCTTGATAGGGTAATCTCAAGGGAAGAAGCTTTAAAGGTCCTGAAGTCTTTTAAACATGATAAGTGTCCGGGCCATGATGGATGGCCATCTGAATTTTTTCTTCACTTTTTCGATATTATGGGTGCCGAGATTGTTGAAATGCTGGAGATGTTTCGCTGCAGGGGATACATGCCGGCCAACCTCAATTCGACCTTTATTGCTCTCATCCCTAAAGCCTCGGATCCGCAGACTTTTGCGGAATTTAGGCCCATTGCCTTGTGCAATTTGCTATACAAGCTTTCTTCTAAAATCATTGCCGAACGTATCAAGCCGGTTTTGTCTGCCAACATTTCAAGGGAGCAGTATGGGTTTTTGGGGGGTAGGTCAATCCATGACGCGATTGCTATTGCTCAGGAGGTAGCACACTCTATTCATTCATTAAAGGAAGAAGCTTTAATTATGAAGGTTGACCTGTTTAAAGCATATGACTCGGTGGATTGGGCTTTCATCCGTCTGATGCTGCTCAAGGTCGGCCTTCCTATTCGAGTCTTGCGGTGGATCATGTCACGTGTTACAAATGTCCGATATTCAGTCATTATAAATGGTTTCCCATCGCGGTTCTTCAAAGCAGGCAGGGGGCTGCGTCAAGGATGCGCACTCTCCCCCCTTCTTTTCATATTGGTGATGGACGGGCTCAGCAGGCTGATGCATTTTGCTGAACAGAGAGGTTTTATTAAAGGGTTTGCTTTCTCAAATTCGATCTCTACCTCTCATTCCTTATTTGTGGATGATTTATTGCTGTTTGGATACTTGCGTCGGAATCATTGGTTTTATATACACATTATGTTTCGACGCTTCAAGAATGCTACTGGTCTTTCCATCAATTGTGGGAAATCCTTCCTTTTATTTGACTATGGTGACGAAATGGAGATTTCTTTCATTGCGGATTTTATGGGCATTTCTAAGCGTCGTCTATCAGATGGGTTTAAGTATTTGGGGTTCTTTATTAAGCCATGCGGATATAAAAATAGGGACTGGATATGGATTATTGATAGATTCAGGGCGAGGATTCAGCGATGGAATCATAGGTGGCTTTCGATGGGTGGCAGGTATATCATGGTCCAATCGGTACTTTCACAGCTGTATGTCTTCTGGGCTCATCTTTTTTTCATCCCTGCAGGTATCATCGCCAAAATGAACAGTATCATTTCAAACTTTATATGGGGTGGTGCCAATTTGGAGAAAAAATATCATTTATGCAGTTTGAAAGATATATGTTCTCCAAAGGATTGGGGGGGGTGGGGTATTTTAGATTCAAGGCTTTTTAATTATGCTCTGTTGTCTAAATCTTTCTGGCGGGCTATCACTATCCCAGGATTATGGTATGATATAAATAAGGCCAAGTATATACCGGAAAATGCCTTGCTTATGATCAGCTGCAATTCTTTCTCTTTTCCGCGCCACATTTCTTGTATCTGGCGTAGCTTCAGACGGATTATTCCTCTTATCGCTCCACGTCTCCGGTGGAATTTTCGGGATGGCGGCCTCATTCCCATTGGCGCGGCGTCCTTGCAATTGCCAATGGATGGTGGTCCATCTCCAAATCTTATCCATGCTCTTGTTGTTAGGGGTTTTCACTTTCTTTCTCAGATTATCCTATGTTGGACGAATGCTGCTCCTATCTTCAAGACAGCGGATCAAATTGGATTACAGGATGATATGGAGGATGAATGGAACAACTTTCGGGACTCTCTTCGACGAGCTGGATTTTGCTATGCCACAGGGGGAGATCAAATGGTATGGGGTGGTCCTATGAGAAACAGGTCCCTTATAGTGAAGGATGTATATCAATCCTATATTTCTTCGGTTTTCCCCATGCAGAGTCCAAGCGCATTCAGAATCTTTTGGAAAAGAAATATTCCTATTAAGATCACAATATTTGGATGGCTCACTTGGAAGGGCCGTATTCTTACATGGGATAATTTAAAGAGGCGTGGTCACCAAGGTCCAGGATTGTGCGTCTTCTGCTCCGCTGATGATGAGTCTATTTCACACATATTTTTCACTTGCCCTTTTGTATTGCATATATGGAACTTTTTCAGATTTATCTTTCCGGATCCGGCATGGAGGCCCGTTGACTTCATATCCACTGCAATTGAATGGGACAAATCTCATAGTACATTCAGGTCGCTGCCTTTTTTTTTCATCTGGGAGATTTGGCTCGCCAGAAACAGATGGATTTTTGATCGGATCCCCTTCCAGATCCACAAAATATACTCTGCCATTAGATCTTGGATGGACATTTCTCCTACAGTTTTAAACGATGCTTCTGATGGCTCGCGGCGCATTCGACCCCATCACATAATGGTCCCTGCTATTTTCTTTGATGGAGCTGCAGCAAACGATACTACTGGATGCGGGGCTTGGATCAAGATTTCTGAAATGGAACGTTTTCACATTCACTGGAATGGGGGTGCAGGGTCCAATAATAAGGCGGAGGTCATGGCCTTATGGGGAGGTTTATTCATTGCATATGATCTTCAAATACAGGTTGCGGGCATTTATGGGGACTCGAAACTGGTGATTGGATGGTTATCTGGTGAGGCTCATATGGATTCCCCGTTACTTCAAGGCTGGATGGACAGGACCAGATCGTTGTGGAATCAGATGGGCTGCCCCCCTCTTCTGCATATATATCGCGAACTCAACACCAGAGCTGATCGATTGTCCAAGAAAGGTTTGCTGGAGGATTTTGGTATTTTAAAGGTCGCTCATTTCATAAGAGGCTCTATGATTGATCTACAGGACATTCCTCTTCCTTAATATCACCGTCATAAGCTTTTTATCATCATGCTTGGAGCTGTTTTTGTCTTGGCCGATTCTGCAGGGAGTATAAATGAAAATCACCTCTTTCTGGCGAGGCTTCCTCCTTTTTGATTCTCTACAGTCGGATAGATTGGGTACAGGCGTCTTATGTTTTGATAACTATATGGATTAGGTATCTTCCACAGGCGAGCGTGAATACTCCTCAATTCAGGGCAGGGTCTCTGATTTTTTTTAATCGTTTGCATATCTTCTTATGATCATCTACACTGTTGGCTCCATTTTTCATATTCGCACATATATCTCACATACTTCTCAGGATTGGACATATAGTGCGGAATTTCCTCATGTCAAGCGAGCCGGAATACTTTGCAAGCGAGCGTGTTTATCAGGCGAGCGTGATTTTATATATCTATTCCTGTTTCTTTCATCCTTTTGCTCTGATCAGCATCTTTATATTTTCATCATCTATGCTGAACCAGAATTATCTTTCTCTCCTTTTCTCAGTATCATTATGAAAGATGCTTTTCTTTTGTTTTAATGGTAGCGCAACAGGAAACTGGAATTGTTTTGGTCCTATGTTCATTATTTTCTTGACTTCCATTTCCTGTTGGCATTTGTATACGGGTCGGATCATGACCTGTCGATGTGGTAGCCCATTTTATTGTTTTTGCTCAACCATGAGCAATATTCTACTGGGCAATGATGGTGGACTTCTCATTGTGTTTTTGCTCACACAGTTGAGATTATCTTGAACATGTACTGTATATATTCTTAATATATTCAGCGTTTTTTTCTTTCCTGCGTTTTCTTTACGCTAGTTACTACGCTGATTTAGCTTGTTTTTTAAATACAAACTATTTAAGAGAAATTGCAATGTAAAAAAAACTAATTACCCTTACAACTCTCCATGGGGCCCTCCCATGAGTATTAGTTTGTCACTACTCAAACGATAAGTTAACCTCTCATTGGAAAATAAGAGCATAATATTGTATTAATCCACAGAGCTTTCTTCTATAGAACTTGAAAATATTAAAAATAAACCAAATATTGGCTTAACTATTTTTTTGGTTTCACTTCATGGATTTTATACAATTATTTTTGAAACTAATCTAGGAATCTTATTTTGATAGGAAATAAAACTACTATGCCATCTAAGAAATAAACTTCAATTAAAATTCTATATCCTCATGATTTTCTAATGGAGGAGAAAGTCATGATGGATTATTCTTGAACATCTATTCTCATTTGAACAATTCTTCTCCACGCTCGTTTGATCTCGCCATGATTTCCTGCCAAATTTGGCTTATCTACTACATCGTCATAACTAGAGTTTGACTTTAGGTTTGACTCTTATATATTTTGATTTCTTTAACTTTCGAGATCATACCAATATGTGGACATCCATTTTGGGAACATATATCATCTATAGCTATATTTCATTCATTCTTTGGCTCATTGGAACTTGTATAATAATGGAAATGGCTGCAAAATTCTAGATTAGCTGCAGAATGATCAATATTATATAGTCGTAGGGATGTTTCAATTATAATTCATAAATAAACAATAGATTCTAAAACATGGATTATTAATACCTTTTATGTTATGGAGTAAGTCTGATATGATCTTGATTAGGTTGAAACTGCTACTAAATGGTCACAAAAAGAGAAAGGAAGGGGAAAAAGGATAGTAAAAAAGAAAAAAAATCAAACTTCAACAAGTTCCCTTTTAGAGTATTTTTTAAGGATTCAAATATCGTACTTATGCATAGTATTCCCAACAAATATTTTCGTTTGAAAATAAAACATATAGAAAGTAGGCCAATATTCAACAAAAACACATGTAATTTACAGTTAAAAATTATATTTTTTTGGAAAATATTATCATTTTGATCATATCTATGTAAAAAAAGGAGATATTTTAACCAAATGGATGAATATATGAAAATGGAAAAAAATAGCCAATTAGGAAATTTTCATTCAAAAAATTACTAACATAGTATCTCTTTCTTTTTCCACATCAAAATTTTTAGCTAAAGTATTCTTAAGAGTTCCCTTAATGAACAAGGAAATAGGTTTGTACAACGTAGAATTATAATAGTTAACTACCAATTGCTTCCCTATGACATAATTTTCTAGGATAAATTGTAGTGAAATATTCTAGTTAAATTATTTGGTTCTTTCTTTCTTACCAATTTTAGTTTCTATTGGTTCTTTGAAGAGTGAAACTGGGTAAATTATTCACTACACATACCAATGGTTTCATTTTCTAAATCATTCCACTTTATCAATGTATCTTATTAGTATATTGAAATACCAGGTGAAAATTTTACTTACAAAAGTATAATGGAATGGTTTGGATACAACATCTTCATGTTCTGAATTATTAATCTAATAAAATTATATATATATATAATGTTTTGGTGAGTCTAATTTATCAAGTTCAAAGTATGGGAGAATACATTCAAGATGTTTGGTAAGATAATGAATCTTGGTTGCTACATTGAGAGCATCTCAATCTCATGAAATATGAAATCAAGGTTGTTTTCCATCCATTTGGGTAGAAAAACATTTCTTAACAATTTCACAATATTTCTTGGTAAAATTTGTGTCAAATTTGGGACTTAAAGAGATTGAAGAATGCAATGATGTGTTGGAAAATAGGAAAGGAAGAAAACATTTCTTATGTCGATAATTAAATTAGATATTCTTGTAGTACTATTAACATGATTTATGTTATTCTTTTATCTTCTTTTCATAAAAAATTATCAAATCAAAACATGAAGATAAATGACACCATATATAGGCACTAAGATAGGGCTAAAACCCCTCTATAGGGGAAAAATTAGTAAGACTCTTCCATTAGTAGATATTGTTATGCAACCTGTTATCACAAAATTGTACTTGATTGGCCGCTTATCAAACAACTTAGTGTAACTATTTCAAAATATCTTTTGGTTGAATCTTAGCCTCTTTAGTCTGAGAGGGATCTCTAAAGGTGGTTTTATGATATTCAATAATGATGGTACTAGATGGCTAACTTTATTAAAAATGTAACTTGTTTTTCTATGTTTGCAAGTTGAAAAGAATGCAGGCTTGCTACCATTTGTCTTATGGAGTCAACAATTAGTAGTTTCAGTGGCAAGGTTTCTTGACATGGAAGTTGAGGTAGATAGGGGTCTTCAATATGGGAAACTCACACATAAAAAGTATGGAAAAAAAATCATTTCATCACTAAAGGATGTCAGAGCATAAATTATGAATTCTGAGTAATAGAGATGAAATCTACTGCAAGTGTTAAAAACATAAAGATACATATCAATAAGACATTAAAAAACCCATGAGAATCTCAGGTCTGTCAAGAATAAAGCACTCTATATTACTGATATAAGTCAAATAAATAAAAGCATCAGTTTAGTGCAAAAGAAAATTTGCAACCTTTTTTTTTTCTAAGTTAAACTATTTCTATTAAGTCATATGGAACATAAAATTAGAGGTCTCTTCCTGTGGATTGGATGATTCCAGTCCAGAGGGAAGTTTCAAAAATTTTCCACCAAAAAATGGATTTCCCCAATAGGGAAAGCAGTCCTTAGAAACCAGCGAGTCTCTGCTTCCCAAAGCGGGAAACCAACAGATTTAAGAACCAAAATATAACATGATTTAGCAAGAGGACTATTCCAAAAAATAAGCATGCTAATGAGAAAAAAGCTGAGCCTAAGGGGAACCTGCATTATTTTTACTAAGTGTGGAAACTTCTTCCTCAATTCTGCACACGTATCACCCATCGTCTGACTCCTTACTCAGCACGTGGCTGGAAGGTTGAGGCTTTAGCGATGTTGGGGTGTCGTGATTAGCTGACGAAGACACATGCAGTTTTGGCTAATTTGTCTTTTTGTCGGTCTTCTAGACCGAGCTATTGTCTTCACCATTGCCAGAGGTATCACTGGGATGGAAAATTTTAGGGGCTAATATTCACAGGTGGGCTAATTTTCGATGGTTTTTCCAAAAAAAATGATTCGCCAATTTCCATTTTTTTTATAAAAACGATTTGCCCAAATTTCACAATTTAAAATTATTTTACGTTAAAAATCGCCAACATTATATATACAATATATATATTATCATTATAAATTTGAATAACTTAAAAAATACATCAATAAACATTTTATAGTTTGTATATTAGGGACTAGTGAGATTCACCAATTATTTAAACTTCAAGATAATTTTCCATCCTTAAAATTTTCCCTGAGATTCACTGGAATCATCACTACTGCTAGAGGTGCTTTGCAGTTGGAGCACTTTCATATTTCGTGGGATGAAAGTTGGATCAGGAGGAATTGTAGGTTTTCATTACCTCTTCTTGCTGCAGGAGATGTAGGGAGTCAGGGTGGGGGCGGGGAGCTACAGAGAGAGCTCGGCACTCAAGTTGACAGGGGGGTTCATGTCGGGCTCATTCCAGCCAATGGAGAGATTTAGGTCCTGGCCTTGGGTGAGCGAGAGCATAGGATGGAAAGGCTGGCCATGCCCCCTAGCTCTTTTACACCTCATTCTATGGTGACGAGGCATAATTATCCACAAATTCGAGTCGTCGTACCAGAAGGGGGCCGAGGAGAGATTAGGAGAAGGGCAGATGCCAGAGGGAAGGTCGAGGCTGGTTAGAGGAGGACCTTGAACCAGAGGCATAGGTATGTTGACAGAAAAATACACCAAGAGCGAACGGGAGGGATGAAATGAAGAATAGAGGGCCGAGGTGACAAGTTTAGTGGCCATTACAAGCCACGTTAATGAGGTGTAGAGAAAGTGCATCAAGGAGAAGGTGGCGAAGGTCGGAGTAATGGCGCCCTCACGCTTGCATTAATCACGGAACTATTTTCCATGAGCAGTCACGTGGAGCAGCCATGTGTCTCTACACTTGGCTGCCTGGTGGTGCGCAGTATCGCTGTCATGCACCCACATCGAAATCTAAAATACAAGACTACATGTCGATATTTTTGTTGAAAGGGAGGCCTAATTTGCTGGGTCCTTATCTCTTTTCTGTCTTGGGATGGGGTCTCTTGGTAGTTCTGGCCCTACCTTTTGGGGATTGATTTGGTTTTCTCTTGGAGGCACTCCATCATTTAATTTTATCTTTTCAAGTATTCTTTCCATTACCCTCACTAAGTTATCAATTTTGGCATCAGATGATGGGGTTGATGCCACTTTTTCATCTTTATATGTAACTCTTTTTTCTGATTTTAATCTAGCTCTTTTCTCAATCATATTTTCTTATATACAAATAGCTCCCCTCTTCATATCTTCTAAAGTCAAGGGGTTTCTTTCTCTTAGCTGCTAGGCCATGTCTAGATCAACGCCTTTAGGAAACTTAGCTAAGGCTAGGCCTAGTGGAGGTTTCATGTTTGGGGGAAGTGCATTGTAAACACTATTGAATCTAGTGCAATAATCTTGGACACATTCCACAATGTTTCTTTTGAGGTTTCTATATTCTAAAAGGATTTGGAGAGGGCTATTTTTAACTTCCCACTTGTTTATGAATGTTTGGTATAAAGAAGGGATATCATTTATGCTATTAAGAGTTAAGCTTTTAAACTATTTCTTGGCTTCTCCTCCTAAAATTTAGGCAAATATTCTCATCTTAATGGTCTCTTCTTCTATTTCCATGTAATCAAAGGCATCATCCATTTTATCGACATGTTGTTGGTCAATAGTAGATTCATTCCAGTGAAATGGGGAGTTCTATATTGATAATCATTTGGTAAAGGAACCAAAGGTTGAGGTAACACTAATGGGGCATACCATGCTTCCATGGTAGGAGAAAATGGGGGATTTACAAGAAGTGGAGTTTTAAAAGTAAAAGTGGGATGAAATTTAGTGTTTTGAATAGTGGATGTGTGAATGAGAGTGGTGGACGCACTTGGACTAGCAGGATGATTAAGAGCAGATTTGTTGTGGAAAGAACTAAGGTGGTGAAGAAGCTGAAAATCTGGAGGAGTGGAAGGAGAAGCTTCTCTGCTAAAGTCCTACTGCAAATCTGTGGGCTCAAGGTCATATTGGTCAATTTCACTATGAGACTTGGTTCTAAAGAGTTTCCTTGTATGAGACAAGTCAAAGTAAGGATCTTTCAAGACTGTAAGGTTTTTATGGACAATTCTTGTTCTTTGGATGGTCCTACCAGTAGTTAAATTTCCAACTTTAGAAGTTTTCCACAATATTTTTTCTGGATCATCAGCTATTGGGGGAGGATTAGGGCTTAGATGAGATCTTTTACTGATCCTATGTGAAGCCAGATTTTAAGTTCAAAAATGTAGAGGGGCTGAAAGCTTTAAGGACTATTTCTGATGCAGGAGAATTAGGCTCAGGACAAAATTTTTTACATAAATAAACATGAAGGGGTCTCATGTTTTTGGTTCCCTATGAAATTATTCATATCTGAATTATTTTTAGCTAATTGTAGAGAAAATGTAACTTCTCGAATGATTAGTGGGCATAGGAAGAGATATTCTGTTTCATTCTGTTAGAGGGTTAGGCTAAAATTAGGACTGTAGGAATTGCAATTTTTTTTTAAACGTAAGGGAAGATGAAGCAATTACTTTTCGTTGTATAAATAAACCTCTGAGGCATGGTCTAGGATAGAACTGAATAGAGAGCTACTTAGGGCTGCATAGAATTGTAATAGATCTGTAGATAGTGTTCGCAGAAGGGCCATTTGATTGAGGATCTGGCCAACTAAGAGTATTGTAAGTAACCTTATGCATGTGTTATGGAAAGATTGATTTCAGTATTGTCTGTGATTTTTTTGAATTAAGTCAGTTTGAATATATGAATGTGTTAATGATGAAGGAAATTTGAATCCCTGTGACCAATACAAACCTCAGTGATTGAGTTATGTGTATACAGGCCGTTGAAATCTCAGTGGAACACAAATTAACTATTTGAAATTTATGAGCAGTGTAAGCTCTGTGTAATTAGGTTAATTGTGATTTTGCGTGGGATTGGAATAAATTGATGTTACTGAAGTCATTTATTATGCTTGGCCATACTTGTAGAAGCCATTAGAGAGATTGTTATTTATTGGGTTAAAGGCTACGTGCTAGGCCTTGAATTGCATGAGCGACTGGATAGAATGTGTGAAGGCACTCCGTGAGGGAGGAGTTAAGCGATCAAGGTAATTTCCAGCATTGTAATTTGCGGTGGAAGACTGTGTTGAAATGCTTTCGCCCACTGTCTTTATTAATTTGTATAAAAGTCTGACTGGATGTTCCGTGGTGAAGAACCAAGGCGATAAGACTGTGTAATTGCATACACCCTCGGATGTCATAGTTACACACTTTTTGTACATCAATTGAATGTATAATGGTCGTGTGAGGAAAGGTCGACCGTATCATAATTCCGTTCCGAAGTTGGTATGAATCCTCATGAAGGATTGTGGAGTTCTGTTTATTATTGAACGAGACAATATAGAGGAAGGGTTTTCTATTGAAGGCGGAGTTGAACTACAGAAAACATTGAAGATCCGACTAGAACCTTGAACAAGAGTTAGTTGAAACCACGAAGGCATGAATAGTAAAGGTGGTTTTAGAACAAAACCCAGCAGTATCGCGTGAGGTAACAAGTGGTCAGTTGTTTTTGTAAGAACAACGCGATATCACTATCTGACTGTCACGTGGAGAATAGTGGTTTTGTGATACCATTTACATCATGTAGCATTTGTGAATTAATGTTTTGGAAACTAAATCACGCGATATTCGATTGGGGGCGTCAGATCATCTGAAGCGAAGCTACAAACCAACAACCGTTGGATGAGATGGGAGCATTAACGCTCGGGCCCAACTCTAATATATATTGATTGTTGTTGTTCTAATTAAGGTTTGCAGGTCTCATAAAGGTATGATTAGCATTTTTCACATTGGCATATATTTATTTATATAAAGTCCTGGGTTATAAAGTGAAGGGTATTATTGAATGTTAGCGTGGGCTCGAAGAATGTTATATGTTTTTTGGGTTCTATATAAATTCAAGGCCGAGACTGTTTAATAAAATACTCTGCAATAGATCCAATACAAATGTATGATGACAAGGCATAGACTGAGCAATTGAAATATTGTCAGTTTGGTTGGTTTTAATTCCTAAGTGGTATATATTGGTTTGAATATATATTAAATTGTGGATCCGAATAGTATACGGATAAAATGAGAGCTTGTTGACCCTTTGTATTTGGGCGTATAAGTGCAACAATGATATGTTGATTCTAACTTGGTTAAGAGGGTTGTTAGAAGGTGTAAACCTCAAGTGTTGAAAAGAATACATAGCCTCCACATTCGAGTCGAATGTTTGGTTTTATAACCATAAAGGAGTTGTTGAATTAATATCTCAAATCTCTGATTTGAGATATTAAAAAAAATTCAGAATTTCTTATTTCCATCTCAGAATTTAGAAAAGTGTGAGTTTGTCGAGATTGTGTAATTGATTTGGCCATGAAATGTGAATGTGTTTTACACACAGTTTGAGATTGAGGATTTTAAAAATAGGGACTGTGGGTTTTACCCCCATCAAGTGGTATCAGACCTAGAATTTAAATTAGCTCTTTGAAAAGTTTATTTTGAAATGCACATGTACTAAACAGTGAGAAAGTTGGGTTTCAAATATATTTGATATAATTTCAGATTTGGTTGAGTATGCAGTGAAGGTCTCCAGATGTGCAGAATCTAGAGTTGAAGACAAAGTGTTTTGAAGATTGCAGTAGATAGAGATGCAGTGCAGGTGAAAAAAAGAAGCAAGATCATTCACGGATCTTGAGAGGTAAGATTATGAGCCTTATTTGAACTCTGGTTTGAAGGTCTTTTTCGCAGAGTGCAAAGTGCAAGTAATTGTTAAATAAATCTCAGCAGAAGCAGATCATAGCTTTTAGAGAAGTGATAAGAAGAAGTACAGCAAGGGATTTTGAGTGTAGAAAGAGTGTGGCCGAACTTGGAAGATTCCCAACAGAGGTTGGATGACAGAAGAACAGAGGTGTTCTTGAGAGAAGTTGCAGAGTGAAGCCTAGAGAGCAGAAGAAAGTGCTTAGAAGGTTCTAGCAGATAGGGGACCAGTACTTGCCAAAAGTTGGATCTGAAGGAGGGGATTGGTGAGGTAAGTTGCAGCAAGAGAGTTTGTTGTTGCAGAGGCTTAGTGCAGCTTGTGAGTGAAGAACTCATGGAGGAGAAAATGGCTACTGATAGCCATAGAAAAGATAGCAGATATTTCAAAGGTTCTGAGAGAGGCCACAACAGAAGAGTGAGGGAAGATGCCAAAGAAAATGGAATGAGGAAGAGACTCACTGATGAAGAGTATTGGAAAGAGATAGCTGAGATCAATAAGCATCTTTATGAACTGGAGAGGATGATACAGGAAAACTAGAAAGTTGGTTGGCTCATGAAGAAGAAGGCAAAGTGGCAGAGGCCATAAAGGAAGAAGGAGAAAATGATGAATGCTCAAAAGAAGGAAGAAATTCTCAGAATGATTGAGTATTTGGAGAAGAACTTGGAGACTAAAGCTTCAAGTGGGACCAAGGGGTCTAAGAGCCTTACATCTGACATATTTTTTATGTTTGTAGGAAAGCCATGTGGAGATGAACAAACCGTTGATGTTATCACTAAGGAATAAAATGGAGCAACTACATGTTTTGAAGATGTCCATGCACAATTGGGGAAAGGTTTTGCTTTCCAACATATTGGAATCAAAGGATATTTAGCTCATGATGATGGCCAGAAGCTGAAAATGGGACAACTTGAGGAATGTGAAGAAAGGGCCATTGAAGAATCTCTAAAGAACATAGAAGTCTTGGAATAGTAGGAAGAGATGACGATTGCTTCATCAATTGAGATCATGGGGTCTTATGTTTTTAAAAATGACAAGTTGTGTGTGAATGAAGGTGTTAATTAAGGCAGTTCATATGATGGAACTATGACAAATGAAGTTGACGGTTGCCAAGCAAGATATGATGAGTATATTTCAGAGGAAGATCATATTGTGTTATTGCAACATAAGGAATTCATTAATTCCTTATTTTATAGAAGAGATTATTTCAATGAGGTTAGTGATGATGAGTTTGTGATTAATGCTGATAATGAAAAATTGCTTTTGTTAAAAGGCCAAATGAAAAGTAATGGATAGAGGATTGAAATTATTTCAGAGATCGGAAATCAGAATTTTATTCTGATGAAGGATGAAGAGATAGTGACAACAGGAGACTTGACGTGTGAATATTGTGAAAATTTTTCCTCAGAAGATATGCGAGGATTGTGGCATGAGCAGAGGAAAAAAGGGCAGAAAGAAGGAGTTCAGATTGTAAGGACAGAGATGATTTAAGATGAGAGAGTTCATTTTTATGAACTAGAGCAGAGGAACATCCTTGAAGAGGATGATGCAGAGGAGAAACTGACTGATATTCTTGAAGATTGTTTGAAGAAATGGAATCAGCATATTGATGTGCCGATGGAGAAGAAAATAATTTTGCGACAGCATACTAAGATGCTGGCAGAGGGAGGAAAGGCTCTGAGGCCTTGTGAATTTTTTTTTAACAATTGTTTTGTGAATGCAGATCCTATTGATGCTAAAGATAAATTGACAACATTGGGCAGTCAATTGGAAGAGAAGGAAAAATATTCTAGGGGAATGTTTGGTCCATGGAATGGAGGAATTGAGTTGATAGAGATTATGTTGAATCAACAAGATTCTATGCCTAAGAGGGGACCTCAATTTACGAATTGGGGATTGCAGAATGAGGATGAGACAGTCATGTCTCATATGCAGAAAATTGTTGATGTTGGTAGCAGAGAGGAATTGGTGATTGAATCATCAATTATGACCATTGGGTCTTGTAGTTTTTAAATTAACAAATTGGTTGTGCTGACAAGCATGGCAGAAAAAAATCCATCTTTTGGAGTTGTTTTGAAGGGTGATGAATTGTTGCAGAAGGAGAAAGCTAAGGCAATCATGCCTCCTGAAAATGGGCTTGTTATTTCTGCATATGACAAAGAAGAATTGGCTTGTTCGAATAGCCAAGAGAAGATTGGAGAGAAGGCTGTATGGCAGGATTTTGGGGCTGCTACAGCAGTAGAGAATCAAATTTTTACTCTCACAAAAGATGAAAATGCAATATTGGAAGAGCTTGAAGTAATTCAAGAAGAAGGAAGGCAATTGCTAAGGATTGTCCAGGAAGAAGAAGAATAACATGCTGAGTTCAAGTTACAGCTTGTTGAAAATGAGAAAAAAGCACAAAATAGATGGCTAAAATGTTTGCAGAAAACATCCAAAAAGGACTGAGGAATGCTAGAAGAGAAACTTGGAGTGTTGCTGGAGAGAATGTTGAAGCAACAAGCTGAAGTGTTTCCAGCAGAGGGGCAATTTTTTTACTATTGCAGAGAGGGTATGGATGATTGGGTGGTGAATAGGGCAACAATAAGAACTAAACAAGTAAAATTTCAACAAGCAAGAGCTCAAAAATTAAAAACTAGAGCTACAACAGGAGATCAGCAATTGAAAGCAAGAGCAAGAACTGAAGAAATGGGAATGCAACAAGAAGAAGAAAAATTAAGAGTTTAGCACTCAAGAGGAAGCAGTATCCAGCGGTCAGAAGACACCTTAGATGAAGAAATTGAATTTATAAGAAGACTGATGGTGAGACTATTTGAGAAAAAGACAACAGCAAAGAAACAACAGAGTAGCAGCAAAGGAAAGACCGAAAGGGGATGTAAAAGTGCAGCCAATGGAAAGCTGCTGCATAAAGTATGGAATCCAGGAGGAATGCAAAGGAAGAACACAACAGTATATGACCAGTTGCAGAACAAAATGTGTGGGATCCAGGCAGACCAAGATGGAAGCACATGATCAGGAAATCATGAATCATTTCAACTTGGGGAGTATGATGCAGGAGAATTAGGCTCATGACAACATTTTGTATATAAATAAACAAAAAGGGGTCTCATATTTTTGGTTCCCTCTGAAATTATTCATATCTAAATTATTTTTAGCTAATTGTAGAGAAAATGTAACTTTTTGAATGATTAGTGGGCATAGGAAGAGATAGTACATTTCATTCTATCAGAGGGTTAGGCTAAAATTAGGACTGTAGGAATTGCATATTTTTGTTAAATGTAAGGGAAGATGAAGAAATTACTATTCGTTGTACTAATAAACCTCTGTGGCATGGTCTAGGATAGACCGGCATAGAGAGCTGCTTAGGGATGCGTAGAATTGTAAGAGATCTACATATAGTGTTTGCAGAAGGGCCATTTGATCAAGGATCTAGCCAACAAAGAGTATTTTAAGTAACCTTATGCAGGTGTTATGAAAATATTGATTTCAGTACTGTTTGTGCTTTTTTTGAATTAAGTCAATGTGAATATATGAATGTGTTCATGATGAAGGAAATTTAAATCCCTGTGACCAATACGAACCTCGGTGATTGAGTTATGTGTATCTAGGTCGTTGCAATCTCAGTGGAACACAAATTAACTATGCGGAATTTATGAGCAGTGTAAGCTTTGTGTAATTAGGTTAATTGTGATTCTGTGTGGGATTGGAATAAATTAATGTTACTGAAGTCATTTATTATGCTTGGCCATACCTGTAGAAGCCATTAGAGGGATTGTTATTTATTGGGTTAAAGGTTGCGTGCTAGGCCTTGAATTGCATGAGCGACTGGACAGAATGTGTAAAGGCACTCTGTGAGGGAGGAGTTAAGAAAACAAGGTAATTTCCAGCACTGTAATTTGCGGTGGAAGACTGTGTTGAAAGGATTTCACCCTCTATCTTTAGTAATTTGTTTAAAAGTCTGACTGGATGTTCTGTGGTGAAGAACCAAGGTGATAAGACTGTGTAATTGCATATACTCCTGGATGCTCATAGTTACATGCTTTTTGTACATCAATTGAATGTATAATGGTCGTGTGAGGAAATGTTGACCGTATCAGAATTCTGTTCCAAAGTTGGTATGAATCCTCGTGAAGGATTGTGGAGTTCTGTTGATTATTGAATGAGACAATATAGAGGAAGAGTTTTTTGTCGAAGGTGGAGTTGAACTATAGAAAACGTTGAAGATCTGAATGGAACCTTGAACAAGAGTTAGTCGGAACCACGAAGGCATTAATAGTAAAGGTGGTTTTAGAACCAAACCCAAAAGTATCGTGTGAGGTAAAAAGTGGTCAGTTGTTTTTGTAAAAACAACGCGATATCACTATATGACTGACACGTGGAGAAGAGTGGTTTCGTGATACCATTTACAACGCACAAAATTTGTGAATTAATGTTCGGGAAACTAAATCACACGATATTCGATTGGGGGAATAAGATCATCTGAAGCAAAGTGACAAACGAACAACCGTTGGATGCGATGGGAGCATTAACATTGGGGCCCAACTCTAATCTATATTGATTTTTGTTGTTCTAATTAAGGTTTGTATGTCTCACAAAGGTATGATTAGCGTTGTTTACATTGGCATATATTTATTTATATAAAGTCCTGAGTTATAAAGTGAAGGGTATTATTGAATGTTATCATGGGCTCGAAGAACGTTATATGTCTGTTGGGTTCTATATAAAGTCAAGGCTGAGACTGTTTAATAAAATACTCTGCAATAGAGCCAATACAAATGTATGATGATAAGGCATAGACCAAGCAATTGAAACATTGTTGGTTCAGTTGGGTTTAATTCCTAAGTGGTATATATTGGTTTTAATATATATTAAATTGTGGATCTAAATAGTATACGGATAAAATGAGAACATGTTGACCCTTTGTATTTGGGCATATAAGTGCAAGAATGATATGTTGATTCTAACTTGGTTAAGAGGGTTGTTAGAAGGTCTAAACCCCAAGTGTTGAAAAGAAGACAGAGCCTCCACATTAGAGTCTAATGTTGGGTTTTATAACCATAAAAGAGTTGTTGAATTAATATCTCAAATCTCTGATTTGAGATATTAAAAAAATTTCAAAATTTCTTATTGCCATCTCAGAATTTAGAAAAGTGTGAGTTTTCCCAGATTATGAAATTGATTTGGCCATGAAATGTGAATGTATTTTACACATAGTTTCAGATTGAGAATTGTAAAAATAGGGATTGTGGGTTTTACCCCCATCAGTTTCAAATTTTTTGACCTCTCTTAGTGTTTTAGTAACTTTCTGAAATATGGGACTAGGCTTCCAAACTTATTTAAGACTGATTTGATACAATATTTAAGGGAATATAAAATAACTAGTGGATTAGCTAGGTGGAAATTTTTAGCTTTTTTGAAGGTAAAATAAGTTATGGTCCACCACCAAATGAGCAATAAAACCAATCAGGGAATGTTTTGTGGTTTTATGAATTTTTATGTGGTTCTTATGGTTTCTGGAGTCGTAAGGGATACTTAGATTGTCACTAACTCATAAGGTCCCACCGTGATTGCCAGAATGTTGTGTTCCTGTGATTTGGAAGATTGGCATACCAAATTACAAGGCAACATGGGACCAATATTTAGAGTTCTAGGACCTAGCCCTCCTAGACTCACAGAGGGGTCTCTCAAGTCATTTTGCAAAGGGTGTGTTCATGTTTTCTTATAAGGGTTGATTTTAGGCTAGTTATTAAGTGCAAGGTTTTTTTTATTGTTTTGGTTGGACATAATGATCATAGAGCATAGATAGAATAGGAAATCTCTAATTTATTGGGAAATGGAGTCATATGGAAGTCATGACAAGTTTATAAAAGGATTGGGGAGTATCATAGGGAAAATCTAACTTGGCCAGTGGATCTTCAAAATTTTTGGAATAATGAGGTGAACATTAAGGAGAAGAATGAAAATTAGGACAAAGAGAAATTAAGAATTCTTTATCATGTACTTTAAACAAGAGACATCTTTCAAGGAATCTATTTTGAAGCAAGCCAAAGGATAGGGAAAACCATAGACTTCTTTGGATATACTTTTAACAAGAAAACCTTTCAGACAACAATCCAGCAATCAAAATACTACTTTCAGATAAGAAAAAATATAAGAAAATAGTAAGAGCATCTTAATATCAAACATAAATAATCTAATTTTCTTTTGACTAACTCTTTTAGGATATTCAAAGAAACTTTTCTAAAGGTAGACCAGAGGACAAGGCATACCATAAACATCCCTAGTTTAGAATCTATTAAGCATACTTTAAAGAAGTTTCAGAAATGATTCTCAAGTTGTACTCAAAGGAGCATGGACTTACCACTTAATTTATTGGTTTCACTTTATTGAAATCATTCCTTAAAACAACCTATCAATCCGTACTCAAAGGAACATGGAATTACCAAAAGAGAAACTCATTTTCTATACTCTATTGAATCATTTCTAAAATAACAAGATGGATGGAACTGGAGGGTAATTAATAATCCTCCAATCAGACCTCACAGAAGAAAACATTTAGAGAGTGAAGAGTAAAAAGAACTAAGGTGCTTTCAAAAGATATTTATTAGCCTAAAACCTTTACTCTACTATAACAAAGAAATATGGAAACATAATGAAAATAGGAAATAACAATAATAGATAGAAGCACTTCACCAATATCCAAGCTCAGGGATCTAGTGATATAGCCTCCTCCATCAACAAACAAATTAGTACATCCACAAGATTTGAGACATCAATTTTCTTTCAACTTCCAAGAGACTATGTATTACTTCAAAGAGTCATCAAATTCCAACAATACAATGAGTTCAGATGTAGTATTTATGCTGTAAATGAGGAGGTGGAGCTCAATATAGTGTTTGAGTGTCATTAATTATAGAGTAAATGCATTCCTAACCTTAAAACCGATGCAAGGCATAAGGCAAGAATATCTATAGCTACTTATCTGTTTTAATAAACTCTGTCTTCACTTCTAAAGAAGAAGAGGTAAAAATCTTGACTTTTAAGGCTTATAATAACTATTACAATATTTGCCTTAACAGATAAAAAAATATCTTCTGAGTGTGTAATAACTGCCCAAATATCTTTATGGAAAGGAAACATGTTGTAGGTGGAAATTTGATCTTTTGGAGGAGTAATTGCTTCCTTATTGAGTTATTCAAGGTTTTCTTTGGGTTACCTATATTTTTTTTAATCATCAATCTATTTTTTAGGTCTTTAACCTTGATCTTGTTTTCATAATATGCCTTACTTCCTTTATCCTTTTCTTCTTCTTTATGACTGTTTTATTTATTTATCCTTAATCACTATCTTAAAGGGCTAATCTATGTTTTATGCTTCAATCTGTAATTAGCCCTTTAAGCCTTCTGTTCCTTGTTCCTTCATTGTTCCTTCCTTTGTTTGTTTGTATGTGTGCAAGAAAGGTTTCTTTGTACGTTGGAGGGTTTTGTAACCCATCGGTGATCTCGAGTCATCGAGGGTATAGCCATATGCAAGCCCTCCTAGCCCTTCTTAGATGATTTTAACCTCTAGATCATCATTCATAAGTTAAATTACCATTGGAATGCCCCTTTGATCAATTGCTGCTATTAAAGCCTACAAACACACAAACAACTATTAATTTTGAAAACCTGCGAGAGTGGAGAAAACTGCATTTTCTAGGGTTCTGAGGCATCAGGGGTGATTTGAAGAGGGAGAGAATATGCACAGGGGAGGTTACATATGTGGAACTACGTGAAAAAATGAGGAAAATTGAATTTTGGGTGTGGGGGGAAGAAAGCGATTTCAGAAAACCAGGGTGGTTTATTGCGTGGGTTAAGAGTAGTAAGTGGTTTTGACTGGAGGCCGCGTGATTCCATTTAGCATTGGATGTGTGTCCAGGGTGAAACCACCTTTTCGTGTGGGTTGGGGGGTCTTAACCTTTGGTGCCCAAATCTGCGCGATATGGATTTGAGACCATTAGATCTCGGGTGATGAGATGTACAGTGCGGACAACGCCTTGGAGCAAGGTGCTAGTTTGGCAGATGGGACCCAAAGACAGATGGTGGACTGTGGTTGATCGACAGGAGGGAAATAGAAAGTGGGGCCAGTTGCAATGATGTAGTAGCTTTATCGTGTTGCGGGCTTGACTTAGGAGACAGGATGAAAGGTGGTGAAATGATAACCGTCAGATTAGGGCCCAAGGCTTAGGATCAACGATCGAGATGATTTGGGAGAAAAAGAAGAGGTGGGGGGAGTAGAGGGGAGCCGCTTTTAATTTTTAAAAGGTTTTGGGTGGGTTTTATATGGTCAGGGTAAAAAATTAAAAAGGGTGGAAGTGAAGTTTAGGGTAGGGAAGGGGCTTAGGATATAGCAGAGGGAAGGGTTTTATGACGGTGAGGGGCTAAAGTTTAGGCCGAAAGGGGATTAAGGGTATGTCTTGTGCAAAGGGTTCCTTTAGCATAAAATCAAAGTTTTTATGAAAACTTAAACGGTCCGATAGGCCCAAAAGTTAAGTTTAAACAATGTAAAAAATGATTTTTACATTGTTTAAGGGTTTTTAGACAAAAATGATGAGTGAATGGGGTTTTGATAAGGGAAAAAGAGGATTAATGAGGGTGTAAGTGAGTGGATGAAATAAGGAAAAGCAGGCCTAGAAAATGGATTTTTCTTTGCAGTAGGATAAATTTTGAGAGGGCAAGAGATAGGAAAATTTGCAGTGAGATAATTAGGTTTAGGATGATGAAGGCAACAAGATTTCTAGAACTCACAATGTTTCCTTAAATATCATTTCTAGGAATCTAGGATTTACAACTTAGTCATATATCGATATCAGAAAAATTACTGATGAATAACAGTGGCTTCACTTCGGGAGGGCAACTTTCCTTTCAAGGTGTCCAAAACCTCAGTTTATCAAATCTCTAAGTTTCAGCAGATCAGTACCTTATCCATTGAGCATATTTCCCTTCCTTTTCACTTGCTGATATTCTTTTGAAGTGACAAGCCTTAACAATCTGCAACATATAAAATTTTTCTAGCAACACTTCTACATACCCAATCCTACTTGTCCTAACATTTTTTTTTTTAATTTATTTATTTTTTCTGAGTGCATTTGAATTGGCAACTCTTGACATTTTTATTTTTGAAAACAGAAATAAGCTATCTAATCCTATCCTTATTTCTTCCAAGAATTAAGATTAAAGTGTTGAACCCTTTTATTTTCTACCTAAGCTACTTGACTACCAATATTAAGTTGTTTGGCAATCTTGATTCTCTAGCTATTAATATGAAATTTAAAACATGGTTCAAATCAGGATTAGACAGTCTGATTAACCATGGTTGTGGCATTTAGAACATGCTTCACACAAACGTTATTTTACATAAAAGTAAATTTGGAAAGATAACGCTGTGAATTTTCATTAGTAATGCATCCTTATCTATCTCTTTGGATTTTTTTTTAGCATGTGGAACCATAATTTTTATATTTTCCTAATCTATCATTCTTGATAAGTCAAGTCTAAAATAATCTTGACAATCATTGTTTCTACTAACTTATCAACATAAATTTTAACATTTTCAACCATGATTAGGCTTGATCACTGAACAAGATATCATTTTGAATCAGCAGTGGCATTTAGACTTGCACACTTTCAGTAGTACTGTTTTTTGGGTATGGGGCTGTACCTCTTTTGAATTGCCCTCTTTTCCTTTTCTTTTCTTTCATTGTTTTTGTATTTTGTTTGATTTTTCTCATGCTATGTTATGTATAATGAGTGAAAACTTTGAAATTAGGATTCTTGATAGAAATAATGTTTAAGCATCCTTCCATTGACAGGACCTCCAAATATTCCTTCTCCATTCAACCCTTGTAAGAAGAAATCACTATGACACTTGATTGAATGAATGATATAAGGCCCTTTCCATAAATTCTCAAACTTTCCATGTTTACCTTTATCTTCTCTCCTTGAATCCCATTTCAAAACTGTGTCTCCAACTTGGAAGTTACTTAATTTGGTCCTTCTATCAAAGATCTTCTTGATGTTTTCTTGAACTGCCTGTGTCCTTCTGTACACTTCCTCTCTTGTTTGTTGTAGATGAATGGTTTGATTTAGTCTTCTCTGCATGTCATTTTCTTCTCTTTGAACTTCTTGGAGAATATTTATGACTGGAACTCCCAAAGATGTAGGGAAAATTGCATCTAGGCCATATACCAGCTGATAGAGGGACATATTTATTGATTTCTTGGTGGTTAGCCTGTCAACCCATAATGCATGAATCAACTTACTATGCCATGATTTCTGATTTTGATCCAATAGTTTTTTTTAATGTTGATCAGACTTTTGTTGGAGGATTCAGCTAATCCATTACCCTGGGGGTAGTAGAATATGGAGTGGCCCATGGTGATATGATATTTATAACATAAATCAACCATTATTTTTGATTTGAAGGCAACATCATTGTCTGTAATGATTTTTCTAGGACAACCAAATCTGGATAGTATGTTAGTTTCAAGGAACTTGATAATGATAGAGTCAGTAGCATTCCTATAGGGGATGGCTTCTATCCACTTGGTAAAGTAATCTGTGGTAGTAAGGATCCACTTATGTTGGGCAGATGAGGTTGGGTGGATTTCTCCTATATATTCTAAACCCTATTGCTGAAAGGGAGCCTCAACACTAATGGGATGTAAAGGTAAAGGTAGGAGATTTCTCTTGCCATCAAAGATCTGACACTTATGGCAAGTCATGACTAGTTTTTGAGTATTTGGGAAAAGGGTGGACTAATAATAGCTAGCTCTAAGGATCTTACTGGCTATTTTCTTCTAGTAAAGGTGGCCTCCACATTCTCCCTCATGAATCTCATGCATGATCTTTCCTACATCATCCTCAAGAAAAAATTTAAGCAATATACCAAAAATATTTTTCCAATATAATACTCCATCCAAAATGCAGTAATTTAAAGATTTTTGCTTCAATAATATAGCTTTAGTCTTTGATAAGGAGGGAGGATTGTTAATATAGAGAAGCACATAAATGATATTACCATATCAAGGTGAATTCAAAAATGTTTCTTTAATGTAAGGAGCTATGAATTCTTCTGTTTCTTCTAAAACATCAACCATGTTTATATCTAATTCTTGGAAATTTGATTCTGCCATGAGTTTTTCTAATCCTTGTCCTTTGATTAGCTTGGTAGGCCTGATTTCTAAATCATATTCTAAGATAATTTCAATCCATTTTCCCATTTTACCATCAAGTTCTTGATTTAGAATGTCCTTGACAACTATATGTGGGACAAAAGCAATGATATGAGAGTATAAAATGTAGACTCGGAAATCTTTCAATGCTTTTATCAAGGCTAAGGCTTGTTTTTCCATGATATTATATTTTAGTGGAGCATCTATTAAGGTTCTACTGAAAAAGGATATGGGCTATTCTTGCCCTGCATTATTCTTTTGTAGAAATATTATAGCAATCGTGTGTTTAGAGGCAAATGAGAAGATGTAGAAATATTTAGTGAAATTAGGAATAATAAGAACTGGTGTTTGAGTGAGAGCTTGTTTTACTAGTTCAAATGATTATTTGGATTCTAAGGTCCAATTAACCCCTGTTTTTTTTTTTATCATGCTTGTGATATTCCTCAAAAGCTCAACAAGGTTGGGGATGAACCTTCTCAAAAAATTGATCTTTCCAATGAAAGATTGCAATTCCTTGAGGTTTCTAGGAAGGCTAATTTTCAGTATGCCTTCAATCCTTTTAGGGTCTACTTTGATTCCCTCTTGAGAAATTATGTGGCTAAGAATTTTTCCTTCTTAGAGACCAAAGAGTGTATTTTTGGGATTAAAAGATAAGCCATATTTTCTACATTTCTCAAAAACCTTTCTCAAATGAATCAAATGTTCTTTATTAGCTTTGGATAAAACAATAATGTCATCAAGGTAAATGATTATAAAATAGCCTATGTCTTCTAAAAAGTCTATGTCCATGGCCCTTCGGAATGTGGCCCCTGCATTCATTAAACCAAATGGCATTTTAACATACATGAATGTACCCCAAGGTGTAGTGAAAGCAATTTCGTGTTGATCACTTGGGAGTACCAACACTTGGTTGTAGCTGGAAAAACAATCCAACAGTGATATTCTCTTAGATCCAACCACCTTTTGAAGTATGTGGTCCATTTTAGGCAAGGGATAATTATATTTAAGGGGGGCTCTGTTCAGATTTCTAAAGTCAATGCAAAGCCTAATTTCCCCGGTCTTCTTCCTAACAGACACAACGTTGGACACCCACTGTGAGAATCTAAGGGGAACTATGATCCCATCATCATACATATTTTTGATCTCTTTCTCAACTAAAGGAAACAAAACAGGATTTATCCTTCTTAGTTTCTGTTTGAAAGGTTTCTGATTTTCCTTAGGAATAATTTTGTGTTGAATGATGCCAGTATCATATGATTTCATATCTTTGTATCACCATGCAAACACATCTCCAAAATATTTGAAAATTTCAATATATTTCTATTTGATATGAGTAGGGAGAGTGCTATATAACTTGATCATTTTGGGTTCATCTATGCTGCCTATGTTATGTTCTTCTACATTGGTTTCTGTGGGCTCCATCTTAGGTTGTTTAGCTACATCACTGAAATAAAAAAGCTCCTCTAATGGTGTAAGACCCCTAAATATTGAATCATTTTTACATTGTAAAACTTCAAGGTCCCTTTGGTATTTTTTGTTCAGTAATTCTGTTGTATAAAGATATTCAAATTGATTTATATCAGCAGTAGAGTACAAATCTATTTTATGGACTTGTTTTTCATTAAGATAGTATTTTTCATTGCTTGAGCTAGGTGTTGATTCAGAAAAATCATTCTTTGATTGTAGAAAATCATCAAGGTTTTTATCACCTTCAAACACTTGCCAATATTCTTCATTTTCAGGGACTATAGGCCTATTTTTCACTTCGATATTGAATTTTTCATTTACCTGGGGTGTCTGACAATTGATGGCAGCAAAGGAAAGTTCATTTGTGAGGTTATTTTGAGCTCTAGGGATGAAAGTGAGTTCATAGTTTTCAAAGGTTTTTAGGAGCTCTAGGGCAGCATTCCTATATTCTCTCAATATTGGGTTTTTGGCTGAATACTCTCCTTTTATTTTCCTAATAATCATCTTTGAATCTCCTTGGAATGATATTTTCTTGGCTCCTAAATCTTTGAGAAAATGTAGGCCAAGTAGGAGAGCTTCATATTCTGAAATTTTATTGGTGCACTAGAAATCAAGCTTATAAGAATGTCGTTTTTTTGTATTGTGTATCCATACACCAACTCCAGAACTTGTTTGGCTACAAGAGTCATCAAAGCTCATTTCCCACAATGTTTCTATCTTATTTTCATCATCCTTTTTCTGTTTAAGGCTGCTAAGGTTAGGGCTATTAGATTCTTCTTTTGAGGACTAATTTGACTTTTTACGTGGTCCTAATTCTATCTCATTCTCCTTTTCTTGTTGGCTGATTTAATTTTCATTGTACAAGATAAAGGAGTCTAAATCTGAGTGGATGGAATAAACAAGGGTGTTATTTGGCCTATCTATGTTACTTACCACAAATTTCATATGAGATTCTTTGTGTAATATTATAGTTTTGTTAAAAACAGGTATGGTAGCATTAAACATGTCCATTTGAAGGCTTCCTTGAAGTTTTTCTCCCCATGATCTAGATAGAAGCATGCCATATTTTGGGGGAATCTCAACAATAACTATGTCCATGACTAGACCCTTAGCAGGAATTTGTGCCAGATTAACACATAAATCCTTGACTAGGCCTAAACACTTGACTCTACTTGAATCAAAGGAATATAGGTCCTTATAAGGTTTAGTAATATCTAGGCCTAATCTCTCCATCACTAATTTTGGCATAAGGTTGTGAGAGGCACCAGAATCTAGCATGGAATTGTGAAAAATCTTATCATGTATATTTAGGCTGACATAAAATGGAGGAATGGTTCCTTCTTGTTATTTTCCTTCTACTTCAGGACCAAACAATAGTTGTGGTTTATCATCTGTCAAGTTTAATGTATTAGTATCATTTCCTATGTTCAAAGATTTCAAAACTTGGTTTTTATATACATTATGGGTTACTAGTTTAGCTAAGGGTATGCTAATATTTATCTTGGCAATCTCACCCTCAAGGCTGAAAGGGACTAACATTTTTAACATATATACATTTGTTTTGTCAATCATATTATTTTCAGCAATTCTGATTTGTTGAGTTTTATTAGGACTATTTTTTAGGACAGATTTGTCAGGGCCACTAACAGAGGCACTAAGGCATCTTTGGTTAGCACTTGGCTGACCTGTTTTGTCTTTATCTAAGTCAACTTTCTGAGTAAAAGTGTTACTACTATTTTATGTCTTCTCAGGAATATTTTTTGAAGTTTTCCTAACAGAAATATTTGTGTTTTCATCATTGGAAATTTCTGGTTTCCTTTTGCTTCTAAGATCATATTGTTTGTGTACTTCCATTATTTCATTTTCAAACCCCAATTGGTAATCTTTGTAATCCTCATGATTATTTTCAATTTGTTCTGAGGATAAGAAACCTTGTTCTTATTCAGTGAGGAAGACATCTGTCTCACTGTCAGATCCTATCATATTTACATGATTTTCTTCTAATCTTTTAGTTTCCTTTTCTTCTTCCTGATATACATAATTTTGTTGAAAGGGAGGCCTAATTTGTTGGTCATTATCTCTTTGTCTATCTTGGATGGGGTCTCTTCTGAAATTTGGATTTCTATTTTTGTTTTGGTGATTCATTTGGTTTTCTCTTCGAGGCACTCTATCATTTAAGTTTATCTTTTCAAGCATTCTTTCCATTGCCCTCACTAAGTTATCAATTTTGGCATCAGATGATGAAGTTGATGCCATTGTTTCATCTTTATATGTAACTCTTTTTTCTTATTTTAATCTAGCTCTTTTCTCAATCAGATTTGCTTCTACACTAATAGCTCCCCTCTGCATATCTTCTAAAGTCAAGGGATCTCTTTCTCTTCGCTGGTAGGCCATGTCTGGATCAAAGCCTTTAGGAAACTTAGCTAAGTCTAGGCCTAGTGGAGGTTTCATGTTTGGGGGAAGTGCATTGTAAACACTATTAATCTAGTGCAATAATGTTGGACACTTTCCTCAATGTTTATTTTGAGGTTTCTATATTTTGAAAGGATTTTGAGAGGGTTCTTTTTAACATCCCATTTGTTTATGAATGTTTGGTATAAATAAGGGAGATCATTTATGCTATTAAGAGTTAATATTTTAAATAATTTCTTGGCTTCTCCTCCTAAAATTTGGGCAATGATTCTCATCTTAATGGTCTCTTCTTCTATTTCCATGTAATCAAAGGCATCATCCATTTTTTCCACATGTTTTTGGGCAGTAGTAGACTCATTTCCAGTGAAATGGGTAATTCTAGATTGATAATCATTTGGTAAAGGACCCAAAGGTTTAGGTAACACTAATTGGGCATACCATGTTGCCATGGTGGGAGAAAATGGGGGATCTACAAGAGATGGAGTTGTAAATGGAAAAGTGGGATAAAAAATAGTGCTTTGAACAGTGGATATGCAAATGAGAGTGGTGGAATAAATTGGACTAACACGATGATTATGAGCAGATTTGTTGTGGAAAGAAATGAAGTGGTGAAGAAGCTAAAAATCAGGAGGAGTGGAAGGAGAAGCTTTTCTGCTAAAGTTCTGCTGCAAATATGTGGGCTCAAGTTCAGATTGTTCAATTTCATTATGAGACTTTGTTCTAAATAGTTTCCTTGTATGAGAAAAGTCAAAGTGAGGATCTTTCAAGACTGTAAGGTTTTCAGGGACAAATATTGTTCTTTGGATGGTCCTACCAGTAGTTAAATTTCAAGCTTTAGAATTTTTCCACAAATTTTTTTCTTGATCATCAACTACTAGGGGAGGATTAGGATCTACAAGAGATCTGGTACTGATCCTATGTGAAGCCAGATTTCAAGTTCAAAAATGTAGAGGGGCTGAAAGCTTTAAGGACCGTTTCAAATGTTTTGACCTCTCTTAGTGTTTTAGTACCTTTCTAAAATATCAGAATAGGCTTCCAAACTTCTTTAAGACTGATTTGATACAATATTTAAGGGAATATAAAAGAACTTGTGGATAAATAGGCCTATTGGGGCTAGAGGAGTCTCCAAGTGGAAATTTTTAGCTTTTTTGAAGGTAAAATAAGTTGTGGTCCACCACAAAATGAGCAATAAAACCAATCAGGGAATGCTTTGTGGTTTTCTAAGTTTTTATGTGGTTCTTATGGTTTCTAGAGCCCTAAGGGATACTTATATTATCATTGACTCAGAAGGTCCCACCGTGATCGCCAAAATGTTGTGTTCCTGTGATTTGGCAAATTGGCATACCAAATGACAAGGCAGCATGGAACCAAAAATAGGCATAGAGGTTTACCAAGCAACCATGAACTGCATTATACACCTTGGAAAATCAAGAACTTAACGTACGTGCATGAAATCTCCCTGAATTTTGTGTGCAGTGTATCATGAGATACAAGGTGCCCAGCCTGGTTACCTATGCTGAGGATAAAAACCTATAGGGGACTTCCTAAATATACTCAATGGTATGTGGAAGTGCAGTTTATAGTAGTGATGTCTAATGCATAACCATTCAATGAGAGCATTCCCATATACTTTTCATGCATGGAGCACCATACAATATACCCGAAAGTATGCAGAGTATGATTTGGTACACATACGTACGTGGAACAAGATATCACCCGTGGGATACAACACTGAGAAATAATATTGGAACATGTCTCCAATGTAGACCTTTAAATTTTTGTGTTAATGTTACAAATTATCCTTAGGTTAATTCATTAAATTTTAATTTTTATCTTCAATTAAGTATCGGTTTTAGGGATCACTACAAGTTTTAGCAAAACTCCCTCAAAAAAAATCTAGCATGAAAAAACGAATTCTTTCACTTTCAATGAAAATCTATCTAAAGGAGGGAAGAGACAAAGATTATGTAAGATAAAAAACGCAGTAAACAATATGAAAAGTGAAATTTCATTTTAATTCAATTGTTCCAATGTTGATGAACACACAAAACCCTATATGCCAATGAAATTTTATTTTTTTTCAATCCCACATAATTTTCAAATATAGTGAAAGTTAAGATGCATGTCTAAGCATTAATTAAAAAAAAAAATTATAACGATGACTAAAACACAAATTCATTCAAGTTAATGATAAAAAGAAATAAGTTTTCTAATGAGCTAATGATAAAAAAAAGGAAAATATAAACAAATCCTTATCAAAGGAACTCAAAAACAAAATAAAACCAAAAGGGGGCTTCAGAGAGAACACAAGACACTAAAATACTCAAAGAAGACCAGTGAGAACAAAGTTGAACAGATAGAAAATCAAAACAAAAGAAAATTTGTGCATGAACACGGACCAATGCATGTGCTTAAACGGACCCACTACTATCTAAATCAGGAATAGTGAAGGCTTTGGGGGGGTGTAACACTATTTCCCTAGACCAGAGGAAACATTGGTAAATAAATAGAATTTTATGACACAAAAATTGCAATTGAAGCCCAATGAAATGTCTTCCTAGTTTTGTTCTTCACTGAGTATGATAGTGAAGGTGTGAAGAAGATGTAGAACAAGAACTAGGGACAAATAAACCACCAACATAATACATTGTTCCCCAGTGGAGTTGCCAATTTTTTATACAGAATCTACGATTGTGGACAGAAGTATCTTCCCTAGACTGGGTAGCCTAATATAGAACAACATAAATACAAAGAAGTTAATTTTTTCCTAAAAGTAAATAGACAATGGGATGAATCCTACTTGGAATCCGTCATGTGCTTCACTCCTCTATTGGCTTCTATGCTCCAATCCTATCTTTGATCGCTATAACTAGAACCTCCACATTCAAACAACACAAGCCAACGATCTACAACATATGTGTAGCATCATCTAATTGATTTATTCAATGGCTCAACATGGCATCGAAATACATGAAATCATAACTTCACATATAGGAAAACAAAGAACTAAAAATAAAAATGGAGGGAGTTACAACCAAAAATAGGAGTTGATCTTGTAGAGGATCTCCTCCAAGTTTAATTTTCCTTCCATGCCACAAAGTGTACCTCTATGTCACCCAAATGAATGGAATAATGAATCTCAGAGCAGCAACATCAAGGTAGAATCTATCTCAAAAATTCAACCCCTAGCTTATGGATGGCCACAAATATATAGAAGAGGATGGTAAGTTACAATTTCTTATCCATTTACCAATATATTCTTGAGATCCATTCTTGATCGGAGGATGAGATGAAGGGATAAGGGATGAAAAATCCAAGGTAGGATAAGATAGGATTCAAGACTTTCATCTAAGGTAAATAGTTATAACATCTCCTGGAAGCTTCTTGACGAGGAAGATTTGAGATTATTTTTATTTTTCCCAAATTTTAGAATCAATGCACCCCAACAAGGGGAAACCTTTTAGTGATAAGCTCACCCCAACAAGGGACAACTTGCTGGTGAATGCAGATCTCTAAGGCAGAAAAGTACGAGTTGAAATTTGAAACAAGAAGAGGCTTCTAATTAAACTAGAAGGAAATTGTAATTCCACATCACATGACATCTTGTATGAGTTAACTAAGTTGGGAAGGCTTAATTATCTTATTCAACTCGATTTGGGGGTAAAATTGTAGGCATGTAGAGTTCGCTCTAAGTTTTGGGGGTCTAGTTGCAGTTTATTTTGAGTTATAATTGTTTAACTTAATTATTTGAGTTAAAATCATTTTAGATAGTTCTAACTGATAGATGAGTGAGTTAGAGGTCCACTGAATTAAATATAACTTAATTCACATGTAGTGATCATTTAGATAACTAATAATTTTTTATAAATATTTGTTGCATGTCAATTTTAAGGAAGATCCAGTTGAGAATGGAGTTTAAGGGAAGTATACTATCAGTTGTATAATTCGAAATTTGTACAGGTCATGAATGAGGTCTGGAGGATTCCTTGGATGTATTGCATCATAAATTATTTGGAATTTCCTAATTAATAGCATCTCAATTCCCTCAGGAATGTGTAAGAAAGGTTGAGCAACCCAGTGGCAAGAAATTTGTTAATTATTGGACCAAACTTGCTGGGATCAGAGTGAGACAATCAAAGATAGTGCAAAGAGATCTCAAGACTGAGAGAAGCATTGTATTGTTTCATATTCCTAAATTAATTCTATATAGATAGCGAGGTTTTTAGCTTAGGCTTTCCCCAGATACATTGTTGTGTTGTGTGATTGAAATTATTTCTCTTTCTTATTCATCTGATTGTGGGATTGTAGTTGTTTTTCACAATTTGTAGAATAGATTCAAGTATTTTTTTTTACCATATTACAATATAATTTGAATCTATGTGGATTGTATATATGGTATCATATTAGGAATCACTATAAAAGAGAATAATATGAGTTTTTTTTTAACATGTGAATCGAGTTTGTAGATTTATTTCTGTGGATTGAGACTCAAATATTCCCTTAAAGGTAGTTCGAATTACATAGCTTGGAAGGAAAAAATGGAACGAGTGCTAGATTACAATAGACTAAAGGAATTCATAAATAGTGATATTCCTAGGTGCACAATAGTAGATTCTCAAAATATTAATTCATGGAAGAATAATTTAGCAAAGGCGAGAAGGATTTTTTTAGAAGGAGTTCAAGATCATATTGTCTCAAACCTTAATGGAAAGGAAAATCCATATGCTATGTGGAATGCCTTTAAAAAAAAATTCAGAATAGCAGCAACCATAGGAAGTTGGCGCTAGAGTACAAGCTCAAAAAGGTCAATATGGAGAAGGGCGATGCGATACCAAAATACTTGAAGAAGTTCAGTCAATTTAGAGATGAGCATGGAAGTGTTGTGTGATATTTAAAGAGAATTATTCGGTGAGCCTCTAACTTCTAGGCCTTCCCAACAGCTGGCACATCTATGATGATTTGGTGAATGGGAGGGAGAAGTTACAGAGGAGATATTTTGGTCCAACTTGGTACAAGAAGAGATTCGGAAAAAAACCAGAGATGGATCCTCATCAAAGACTTATGATGAGGATAATTGTGCCCTGGCTAGAAAGGAAAAGAAAGGGGAAGGTAAGGCATCCCATTCCAAATTCAATTCTGGTTAGCTAGGTAATAAGAGAGGCTTGTCAAAGATAGAATTTTTTCACTATAATGAGCTTGGACACTATGCTACAAAGTGTCTGCACAAGAGGACTGAAAATAATACCTCAGGAGAAGTGGCAAGTGAAGCACTTGCTTTAAAGTTCGAGTTGGATTTCACCCTCATTGCATGCATGGTGTCATTGGTGATGGGTTTGGTGTTGTACTTATATAGTGGAGCTTCATTCCATATTACTAACAACAAAGAATTCTTCACCAACTTGGAAGAGAAGGATCTCCAGATGCATACTGAGATGGGAGATGATAGGATCTATAGCACGATCGATATAGTTACAGTTACTTTTCATAGGGAGGCTTGTACTCCTCTCACATTCAAATATGTCATGTATGTTTCTAATTTAAATAATAATTTACTTTTAGTTTCTATGTTGGAATACCATGGCTAGGATGTGATATTTATCAAAGCTAAGGCGTTCCTTCATCACAAAGCCATGTGATAGGTGAAGAATATTGGGGTTTGATTAAACAAACTCTACAAATTGGATGTATAATACTATGTTTCCTTGAGCACGAAAGAGTATAAGGTGTAGAGAAAAGACATCGGTGAGTTAAGGCATAGAATATTGGGCCATCTACACCTTGGCACTTTCAAGATCCTGCAACAGATTTCTACAAGACTTCCAAAGAGTGCAATTTTCGAAGGGGGGTCCCCTAGGGTACAGTTTTGAGTAACTCTTTGTATGTAATTTTTCATATGCACGTTGCAAGGAAAGGTCAATGGGATTTTGGGTGAGTCAAAGTCCCTCTTCTATGTAAATGGGTTATAAGGGTAAACTATGGGCCTCAAACCATGGTTTGAGACCATTCTATCTGTGTGCTATATGAATATAAATAGATAGATCGAGCCTAGTAAGAAGTCATTCATGTAATGTTTTGGATCTAAGTATGTAAATGCTTCTGTGATACCTTTTGTAAGTTTGGGTTGTGTAGAAAGGCTCCTGCTAGCTATGTGTAGGGAGACCTAGTCATGGTTGTGTCTGGACTCTGTTGCCTGTGTGCGTGGAAGGGTAATTGTAAGGGGAAATTCTGTTATGCTAAAATATTTTGATATAATACAAAGACTAGTTTTTGTGAAGCACTATGTTATCTGTTTACTGTTATTAATTTGAGATCGCTTTACTTATATTATATCTGCACAAGTAAATATTTTATTTATGCATGAATATATGTTGATAGCTAAATACATGAATAAATCTGCTTAATTTATTTTGCATTTTGAATATATGGTTTTTTTATTACAGATATGTGACGAAGTTGATCTATGATTCATATGTTATAAGCATTATCTGTCTTTGTGATGATCTGATTTGATAGGTCTTGATTTATATATGTGCACATATGTTTCCGATATACAATAATTTTTGCAATAAACCTGTTTAGGGAGACCAATTTATTCCTTAGGGTGTGGAAACCAGGTTCTAGCACTCCCCATATTTCTTCGGGTGAGAATTTGATCTCCAAAAGAAATTCATTTCTGAAAGGAATAGTAGCTAGAGGATTTTTTGGTTGTGTGATAAAATCTAAACCTGGGTCAGGACCCCTCAAGCCAACAACACTTGAACAGCAAGATACATGCAAAGGCTGTACATTGGGGAAGTAAACCAAGGCCACCTTTCATGATAAGGAAATCCAAGAAAAGGTGTTCCTTTAGAGAGTTCACTCATATGTGTGTAGACATTTCTCGATAGCCTACACAACAAAACACGTGTATTATGTGATTTTGGTAGATGATTTTTCCTGCAAGCATTGGATATTATTCATGTAGAAGAAATATCTGGTGTTCTCAAATTTTTGTGAGTTAAAAGTGCTTATCGAGAAAGATATAGGGAAACAGGTGAAGGTGCTCAAGAGTGACAATGATGGAGAGTATGTCTCGAACGAATTCAATAAATTATATGCTTAAGAAGGAATTCGATGGTAATTGATAGGAGCTCATAACCCACAAAATAATGGCGTTGCAGAAAGGAAGAATAAAACTATTATGGTAGAAGCACGAGCGATGTTGCATGATCAGGACCTATTATAACTTCTATGTCCTGAAGCCTACCACACAACAGTATTTTTGTAGAAAATAAGTCCTCATTAGATACATGGGATAAGTACACTAGAGGAATATTTTTCAGGTGAGAAACTAGATGTGGTGAATTTTAAAATTCTTGGCTCATCAGTTTATTTCCATGTAACCAGAGATGCTAGGATGAAGCTAGATCCAACAGATGAGTTTAGAATACTTTTGTCTACACTGATACACCTCAAAACTATCAACTGTAATTTACAACACACAGGATGATAGTGGTTAGAATATATGTGAATTTCGATGAAGAGAAGGCCATGTGAATTTCCCTTGAGAGCGAGCTTCAGTTTCATGCAGTTGAGGAGCTCTACGCTCCAAGAAAATAACCTCTAGATGTGGAGAAGCCACAAGAAGAGGAAAAGAGAGTGGAAGAACCCACTCATGCATATCCATCTAGAGATGGAAGGAAGCACACAAAATAAGCTGACAGGTTGGTGCTTGATGCTAGAGAGAATGTGGGAGCACCAACATCACATCGCAAGTAGAGAAGGTCCCCATAGCGGTACACTGGATACATGGTTGTTATGAGCGAGAGTTGAGAGATATAGCCATCCTCTTTCAAGGAAGTATTGAAACAACCAGTTTTGGTTGATGCCATGGTTTATGAGTCTGACTCCATTATCAGAAATAGTTCATGGGAATTTATTCAAAGACTAGAGGGGAAGAAAGTTGTAGGATCAAGGTAGATCTACAAGGTGAAGCAAGAATTAGATGGTAGTATGGAGGAACACAAGGCCATATTTGTGGCCAAAGGGTTCTTTCAGGTGTAGGGGACTGATTATGATGATACCTTTGTACCAGTCGCAAGGTACTCATCAATCAGTCCCATACATTCATTTTCAGTGTAGATGGGATGGAAGATAAATTGGATGGATATAAATACAACCTTCCTCAATGGAGTAATTGAGGAATAGGTGTACATTGAGAAGCCAAAATTTTTTGAGACCTTCAAAAGAGATTCGCATGTGTGCATACTCAAGATACTGTTGTATGGATTGAAACAAGCACCTCGTGCTTGGTAAACCAATATCAACAACTACTTCACTGATTTGGGTTGTACCAAGAGTGAAGCAGATGTGAACCTTTACCATATTTTGGTAGAAGGTAAAATTTTGATCATTTTACTTTATGTCGATGATATGATACCTACAGGTGATGAGAAGGTCATCAAGTCTTGTAAATAGGATCTTGCAAGATAATTTGAGATGAAGGAATTGGGGATCTTGCACTATTTCCTCGGATTGGAAATTTGGAAAAGATATGGAGACTATTTGTATCTCAGGGAAAGTATGTCAATGTTATGAAACCAATTCAAAAAATAGAAGAAAATATAGATCAATGCCTTATAAATCATCCTCTTTGAGGGGGAAACCTCCTTTACATTACATAAATGAAAAATAATGGGATGATACAAATGAGAATATCTCCTTTCTATATATAGGAGTCCATGGGGTCACAATATAATCCTAGTCGACCTAACAATAATAATGTAAGAGCACAACAATAACAATAGTGGCTTATTATGGGGCACAATAATAACAATATGGGGACTATTAGGGTACAACAATAACAATAAGGGGGCTACACTAACAAAAATAAGGGACTACACTAGTAATATAGGGCCCTAACATGCCCCTTGTTGGCTTGTGACTGCACACAAAGTGGAGAAGGAAAAATGAAGGGGAATCCTACCTGTCAAAGAGCTTCAAATGAATCTATCTTCCTTTTAACTCAGTGGAAAGAGGAAAGTGTCACTGATTAAGTGCGATGGTGAGCGAAATCCTTACTGCCCTCATTCATTCCATCTAACCCCCTTCCTACCCTTCATTTTTCCTAATTCTAAAATCCAATGCTCTAAATACCATTTATCCCTTTTCATTTTTATTTTCCCCAAGTCATTCCCTTTTATTTCATGACCACACACTCAAGTTGTTTTTTGCATCGGCCAAATCCAAAAATCCTTTAATTTATGTCTCTTGAAAACCTTTCGAAATGAAATATGTGATGAAGTGGGACCCATTCACCTTCCACACTTCCTTTCATTTCATTTCCCTTGAAAATAACTAAACCTTACCATCTGATTTCTCGATTCCCCAATTGCGATCAAAGTGGGGCCATTTCTTACTATCACATCACCTTTTCCACATCATCCATCGCACATTGCTAAATATAAACTTCGTAGATTAGTGACTATAACATTTCACGCTTCGCACAATTTGTAACTTAACTTTTAAGTGCCCGCAAAGTTTCTTGTTTAAATTACGATGCGGGGCACCACCTCCATCTGCCACATCATCTTCCCCACTCCCTCACTTTGCACTTCGTAGGTTTTAAAGTTTAACCCTTTCCTGCTCCCACATAAAACTCACACTCTGTGATTTACAGGTTCGGGTCCCACCGCCTTACCACGTCATCAATAGCCCTCCTATGCCCTATATTTCACCCATTTTAGTGATAAAATGTCCCACTAAATTCATTTCCACTTCTACCATTCATGCCCCCTCTGAAATATGGTTCCAGTCTGCAATTTAAAATATAGCATGGGATTTTGGGTGGAACTTGCAGTATGGTTTATTCAATTTCCACAGGATAACCTCGACTAAAGAATTCAACAGACACAACACAACTGGCTATTCCACAACGGGAAGTGGAAATCATAAGCATTAGAGAGTGGAGGTCTTCAAACAGCAGGTGAAATCATATGATGAAGGTAGGACTGCTCACCTGTTCTCATCCATTCCTTGCCACTCCTTTGAAGATCCTAGAATTTGGCCTCCCTAGCCAACTGTTTTGTTCCTTTTACTAATTTGATAGTGATGTTTTGCTGGTAAAATCCCGATTTTACCCAATTCTATTTTTATTTTTCTATTGCAGGAGTGATTGCTCAATTCGCGCTCTTATAGTTTGTTAGGATATTTTATTTTTCACCTATGTGGGTTGATCATGATAGAATATTCAGTCATAAACACTCAAGGAGAACTCTATATGTAGTGATTTCTAAGATGAAAGAAAGGTTCTAGAATTTTGAAGAAATTTGTTGTAGTTTTGTATGATTGTGCTCCATGTTCTCTGAGAGACATATTTATGAGACTTGTTTAAACTCAATGTGATATAGAGATGTTATTTCAATTCCAGATGGAGAAATGAGTAGTATGTGTTTGTTTCCTTCAGCTATTAGTAATCTCCTTTTTTATGTGTAATCATCTTTCATGCTATGCTGCTTTGAAGGTTTTGTGTAATATAGCTACTAGTGGTCTGCAATTTTATTCATGAATTCATGTTTGTATAAGGCTCAGGTGTTAAAGCTCATGTATTAAGCTTGTTGCACTCCCTTAATTCACGCTCTACAAACCTCTGTTGTAGTCCATATCCAATTCATATATGTTTCCTTTGAGTTCATAGGGGTCATATTCTTAAATCTCTTAATCCTATCTCTTGTGGATTCTTTCTTCATTCTCTCTGAACACCTCTGCATATTTTTAAAAATAATTTCTCATTGTTTCATACATTTCCCATTTAAATGCCATCAAGCCTCACAGCCTCCTAAGCCCTCTTCCGAGTATTGGGAATTCACATGACTCATGGCTCAAATCGTCTTCTCCATTATTGAATCACCAAAACCATTCTTCTCTTGACACATATTCTGTCAGAGGAATTCATATAGTTTTCCATATTTAAGCTCTAATTTTAAGATATCCTAGGCACTGGTTCTCTGCAACTCAAGGTTGTCTCTAGGAGCGACAACATCTTTTGGCATCATTTCCGAGGAACAAATTAGGAAACCTTCCCCTGGGATAAAACATCATCTTCACCCTTCAATTAGGTGAGCACGAAGGGTTGAGAGTTGCATAGCCCTCACCTTGGCGACTCCACTATTATCAAATTTTAAATCAAAATTAATCCTCACTTTCATTAGGCTTCACACTAGATTCAGATCCACCATCTACCTCCACCTATAAATAATATGTATGTGCTGAGTTTCCTCTTGAGCAATTATGCCCCCTTTTCCCTCCCTCGGCCTCTAAATGATATGTCACAATACTATCTAGAGTGTTTTCCTCGGTTCACCGAGGAAGATAGTAATTATGCGCATAAACATATTGAAAACTTCTGATCTTTTACTGATAATGTAAATGTAGAGCACTTATATGTGGTATTAAGGCTTTTCGTCCAATCCTTAGAGGGAGAAGCCTGGAAATGTTTCAAGTCTCTAGCCAACAACACAGTCCACACTTGGGAAAAAATGGAAAACTTCTTCAGTTTAAAATGGGGAGAAAAGAGGGACCATGGATATGTCCTCATAGAGTTCAATGCTCTCAAGAAGAGACATAATGAGGATGTAACAGAATTTATAAAAAGGTTCAATAAGCTCTATAATAACCTCCCCACTGAAATAAAGCCTCCCCAAGAAGCTTCTAAGGTGGTTTTCGCATAAGCTTCCGAGCCTGATTTTGGGTTCACCTTAAGAGAAAAAATATCCACATCTTTGGATTAGATCCAGGCCGATCCATTGGAGGTAGAAGCAAACTTTACTTCTACTGGTAAATTCAAAGGGAAGACATAACATGAAGATTTAAGAAAGAAGGGGGAGGAGGCTTCTACATCAAATCAGGAGAGGGAATCACAGGAGTATAGACTTGAAGAAATGAATAAGTTTATCAAGAACCTCTCAAATAAGCTGGTTAAGCTTGAACAGGAGGCACATAATCCCCCTCCTTGTTCCAACCAAATGATTCCTAACCAGGGTTTTAATCCTCAATATCAGAGGCCCCCTCTGCAACTGTTACAACAGGCTAAGGAAGTCACAGATATCCAAGAATATCAATTCCTCACCTACTCTGATGATGAGGAGTGTGAACCCATCCTGAAAGGGGAACAAGAAGAAGAAGAAGTCTCTGCAGAGGATCAAGATATTGAAAGTTACTATAGAAAATTTGTGGATTTCATGTAGGTAATAAGTATGACCTCAGTTGCTCCAGAAAGAGAACCTGGGGGAAAGAACAAAATGAAGAGACGATATCAAGAGAACAAACCCCACCTAGTCCTGCTAGTGAAGGGGAGAAGATGTTAGAAGATTCATCCCCCCATGAGGTCATTACATCCACTTCCACAAAGCAAGGAGCTAATCCTCCCAAGGATAAGAAGCCCACATATATAGCCTTGAAACCGCCCAACCCTCCTAAATATGGATTTTAAGAAGCCATTAGAGAAAAAGGGCCCACACCCTTCAATCTCCAAGAAGAACAACCCATGGTTCTTTTTGGAACAAATGTAGAAAACCAGTGTCTAGCCTATGATGAAAAAGAGAGGGGTGAGATTAACATCCCTGAAAAATGGGAAGAGCTGAAGTATTTCCTAGAGGACAACTCTAAAAATCAATAGTAGTCTATTGATATAGAAATAGAGGAAACAAAGCTTAATTGTCTAGATCCACAAGAGCACCTTCAGCCAGTAGTGTTGTATTCAGAGATCGAACACCAATAAAGTGTGCCCAGTGAAAGCTAAGAAAGTTTTCCAAAAGAATACCAATAAAATTTACTGATTGAACATCACTCAAATATTCTTTTTGAGTGTGGAGACCTTCATAAAAGTTATTCATCATTAAGTTCTTCATGGGATGTTGAGGAAACACAATATGTTGTTATTAATTGAGATCCTTTACCTGGGATGATCGAGAGTTTGCAGATCCCCTCCAAGCCTCTGTGTCACAAAGGAAATGATGAAGAGCACACAAAGCAGTTGATTATAATGGAAAAGGAGATGAAACAAGATTCATCCTTGCTGCCTGAAGAAAATCAGTGGCAATGCACAAGCAGAGCAACAGTTTGGAATGAGGTTTGTTTACTTGTTACAAATCCTTCAGAAAAACTCATGTTTCATGTTTACCATGATCCTTTGGGTAGTATATTGCAGCCTTCAAGGAAGGAAAAATTTTCTAGGTTCATCAATGGAGCTATGAAATTTAGTTTAAGAGATAACTTTCCACATTTTAAACCCATTTCTCTACGTATAGGAATGGGATGCCAATTTTAGTTAAGCAGTCATTTACTTGACTGGTTACATTGGAAGTTTGATTATTATTTGATAGGATTATTTTTTAGCATACTAGGTGTAGGTAGGAGTGCCAATAAGCTCATTACTATGAGCATCTTTCTAGTTTCAGGATAGTTCATATTTTAGCATTCAATATTTTTAGGGTGTGGCAGTGATTTCCGTTTTGATAGGTGGCAATGCACATCTCAGTTGTAGTTTCAATTTAGGCTTACAATATGCATTTATGACTCCATGAGCCCAATAAAGCATAGGCATTCAGGTCTACAGGTTCTCAACGCACTAAGAACAACACATTTTCCCTAGATGGAGCCAATGTTGGCCTATGACCGTACACAAAGTGGAGAAGGAAAAAGGAAGGGAAATCCTAACAGTCAAAGAGCCTCAAACGAATCTATCTTCCTTTTAATTCAATTGAAAAAGGAAAGTGTCATTGATTAAGTGTGATGGTGAGAAAAATCCTTATTGCTCTCATTCATTCCATCTGCCCCCTTTCCCACCCTTCATTTGTCCTAATTCTGAACTCCAATGCTCTAATTACCATTTATCCCTTTTATATTTTGTTTTCCCCAAGTGATTCCATTTTATTTCATGACCGCACACTTAAATTTCTTTTTGCATCATCCAAATCCCAAAATCCTTTAATTTCCATCTCCTACAAACCTTTCGAAATGCGATATGCGATGAAGTGGGAACCATTCCCCCGTTGCACTTCCTTTAATTTAATTTCCCTTAAAAATCATTAAACCTTACCATTTTCTTTCTTGATTCCCCGATTTTGATTAAAGTGTGGCCATTTCTCACTGACATGTCACCTTTTCCCCATCATCCATCGCACATCGCTAAATATAAAATTTTCATATCAGCGATTATAACTTTTCGTGCTTCGCACAGTTTGCAACTTACCTTTTAAGCACCTGCAAAGTATCTTGTTTAAATTGAGATGTAGGGCCCCACCTCCATCTGCCACGTCATCTTCCCCACTCTTGCACTTCGCACTTTGTAGGCTTTAACGTTTAACCCCTGCCTACTTCCACATAAAACTTGCACTCTACGATTTTCGAGCGTGGGTCCTACCACCTTACCACGTCATCAATAATCCTCCTATGGCCGGTCTTTCGTCCATTTCAGTGATAAAAAGTCCTACTAAATTCATTTCTGCTTCCGCCATTCATGCTCCCTCCGAATTCCAGTTCTGGTTTGCAATTTAAAACATAACATGGGATTTTGGGTGGAACTTTTAGTATGGTTTATTCAATTTCCATGGGATAACCTCCACTAAAGAGTTCAACACGCACAACAAAACTCGTTACTCCACAATGGGAAGTGTAAATCATGAGAATTAGAGGGTATAGGTCTTCAAAAATTAGGCTAAATCATATGATGAAGGTCAGACCACTCACCTGTTCTCATCCATTCCTCACCACTCCATTGGATATTCTGAAATTTGTCCTTCCTGGCCAACTATTTTGTTCTTTTTACTAATTATATAATGATTTTTTGCTACTAAAATCCTGATTTTACCCAATTCTATTTTGATTTCTTTGTTGCAGGAGTGATTTCTCAATGCAAACTCTGACAATTTGTTAGGATATTTTGGTTTTGACCTGTGTGGGTCGATCATGACAGAATATTCAGTCATAACCCTCGAGGAGAACTCTATATGTAGTGAGTTCTAAGATGAAGGAAAGGTTCTAGAATTTTGAAGAAATTTGCTCTAGTTTTGTATGATTGTGCTCGCTATGCTCTAAGAGACATATTTAGGAGAGTTCTTTAAACTTAATGTGATATAGAGCTGTTATTTGGATTCCAGATGGAGAAATGAGTAGTATGTATATGTTTCCTTCTTTTATTAGTAATCTCCTTTTTTATGTGTAATCATATTTCATGTTATGCTGCTTTGAAGGTTTTGTGTAATGTAGCTACCGGTGGTCTGTAGTTTTATTCATGAATTCGTGTTTGTATAATGCTTAGGTGTTAATGGTCATGTATTAAGCTTGTTTCACTCCCTTAATTATCGCTCCATGAACCTCCATTGTTGTCCATATCCCATTCATATATGTTTCCTCTGAGTTCACAAGGGGCGGATTCTTAAATATCTTAAGCATGTTTCTTGTGGATTCTTTTTCCATTCTCTCTCAATGCCTTTGCATATTTTTTGAATTTTCTACTCATTTTTTTATACTTGGCCCATTTAAAAGCCATCAAGCCTCACAACCTCCTGAGCCCTCTTCTGAGTATAGGGAATTCACATGAGTCATGTCTCAAATGGTCTTCTCCATTCTTGAATCAGCAAAACCATTATTATCTTGACCCATATTCTGTTAGAGGCATTCATACAGTTTTCCATATTTAACCTCTGATTTTAAGATGTCCTATACACTAGTATTTTGCAACTCAAGGCTATCTATAGGAGCGACAACACCCCTCTCCTTTAAAAAAGTGTTGTACTCAACACTTGAGTTGTTCTAGATGCTTTTGCATAAAATTCTCATCCTCCCATGTGGAATCTTCAGTGGGTAAGTTTTTCCACTTAATGAGATAATCTGAAATTGATCGATTTCATAGCTCTCGAGTTCTTGTTTCCATGACTGTTTCAGGTTCCAATATGATTTTCCCTTCCTCATCAAGTTTTGGAAATATTGTTTCAACTAGAAGTTGCCACATATAACCTTCCTTAAGCATGAAACATGGAAAATTGGGTGCACTCGGGAAGATGCAAGAAACTCCAATTTGTATGCCATAGTACCAATATTTTTCAAGACCTTGTAAGTACCATAGTAATTTGGCGATAATTTATTATCCTTCTTATCTTTCTTGAGGGAAATTTGTTTGTATGGTTGTAGCCGTAAAAATTCCTAGTCGCCTACGTCAAAACATATATTGTTGCGATGTTTATATTCCTATTGTTTCATTTGATTATGTGCCAATTTTAGGTTATCCTTTAAGAGTTGCATAACTTGTTGTTGATGCTCGATGTGATATTCCTTTGCTTGAACCTTATAATTTTCTCTTAAAGATGATGTGATGGACGACGGATGATATCCATAAAGTGTCATAAATGGGGTCATTTTTTCTGCAGTGTGGAAGGACGTGTTATACCACAATTCAGATAGGGGTAACCAATTTCCCATTGTGTTTGTTTATTATAGACAAATCAATGAAGATATCCTTCCAAAAAAAAATTCACTATATGAGTTTTCCCATTGTATTGAGGATGATAAGATGGCTATGAGGTACTTGAGTACCCAAACAAGAAAATAATTCCATTCTTAAATTTTCCAGTGAAAATTGGATTTCTATCGCTTAGAATAATATTGGGTTTCCATGTAACTTTTGAATTGTTTCCATAAATGTAGTAGCAATTGTACTCGCTTTAAATGGATGAGATAATGCACAAAATTTTGCATACTTGTTAAGTCTATCAACTACCACCATGATGACACTCTTTATTTTGGACTTAGGTAAACATGTGATAAAATCGATTGAAACCTCCTCCGAGCATTGTTTTTTAATGGATAAAGGTTGTAGCAGATGTGGTGTATTAATTGTCTCAACTTTATGTTTCTGGTAACCAAACATTCTGCCACAAACTTCTGAATATCAAATTTAAGGCCATCCAAAAAAAAATATTTCTTCACCATATGTAAGTTTTTAAAAATCCTGAGTGTCCTCCTAAGGGAGAGGTGTGAAATTCCAAAAGAATATTTTGTTTTAGATGGGAATTCTTACAAAGATATAAGCAATATTTATACCATAAGGAATTATTTTTCCAACTAAATGTATCAGATGTACTGGGATCTTGCTACAACGTTTGAATTATTTTTCACACTTCTTTGCCATTCTTCCATTCCTCCCTTGCTTCGGTTATCCAATCTTGTTGGATAATATAAATAGCACAAATCAATGCTTCCAGATCCTCATCCTTTCTTGAGAGTGCATCTGCAACAACATTTAGCTTCCCTTTTTTGTAGATGATTTGAAATTCATAACCCAACATCTTTGTAACCCATTTTTGCTACTCTTCTGAAGATAGTATTTGTTCCAAAAATTATTTAAGACTATCATGATATGTTTTTTACCTTGAAGTGTCTTCCCATTAGGTAAGGTCACTATTTATTTAGTGCATGTAGTATTCCCAACATTTCCTTCTCATAAATAGTTATTTGTAAATACTTTCCTTTGATTGGATGGATTTCAAAAGAAATGGCTCTTCCTTCTTTCATTAAAACAACACCAATTCCATTTCTTGAGGCATCACATTCGAAAGTAAATGTTTTTGTGAAGTTTGGTGTAGCCGATATTGGTGCTTGGCACGTTTCCTCTTTAAGATTTTCAAAGGCATTAGTTGCTTCATGAGTCCATGAAAATTAATCTTTCTTCAATAATGTTGTTAGAGGTGCTACTATTCTCCCATAATTCTTAACAAACTTGCAATAATAGCCTGTTAACCTGAGAAAATCTCGCAACTACTTTATGGTTGTGGGGACTTTCCATTCCTTAATGGATTCAGTTTTTTTAGGGTCTACCTTAACACCCTCCTGAGATACAATATGACCCAGATATTCCACCTCTTTTACTCCAAAATTTTTTTTGGAAGTTTTTACATATAATTGTTTCTCCTACAATATTTTGAGCACCCTGTCATCATGTCGAATATGATCCTTCCAAGACTTGTTGTAGAATTGTAAATCATCAAAAACTACTAAAAAAAAATTTCTAAGGAAGGGTTTGAAAATGGAATTCATCAACCCTTGAAATATAGAAGGTGCATTGGTAAGGCAAAAAGGCAAGAAAAAAAATTAATTATGAACCTCATGAGTTTGAAATCTTGTTTTTGGAATGTCTTCAGTATTCATTATAATTTTATGATATCTTGAATGAAGATCCAACTTGGTGAAATATATTTCTCCATGTAATTCATCCAATAGTTCATCAATCACAGGAATGGGAAATTTATCTTTAATAGTGAGATTATTGAGCTCTCTATAATCCAAACACATGCGCCATGATCCATCCTTATTGTGCACTAGTACTATTGTAGTAGAGAAAGATCTTTGAATAGGTTGAATTATAGTATCCTCTAGCATTTATGCAATCATATGTTCAAGTTCACTCTTTTGGACATAAGTGTTTATCAACGGTTGTCATTGATGTCAACCCAAGCAGCACTAGGGGCTAACTAAATATTTCATGGAAATTTTTACCTACCAAATGAATATATTTTGGGTCAATAATGATTTTTATGGTTTCTACTTGTTGATATTTTTCTGTTGATATATGGCATGCCACGTAATTATTCATATTTTGAGAGATATTCATGTTTGAAGTTTATACCCCCAGTTAGTGGGCTAAAACCCCATAGGGTTGTGGAATGGGTTATTGAAAAGTCATAATTAATATTTTTTAATCTGCTAAAATCCCTCCCACGTTCACTTTTTGAAGCCCCTCTCAACCTAAGCATTTATATAAATTGTGATCCTCATATCCTCCTCCTGTAAGGGATTTCGTTATCTGAAACAAGTCATTGTGGAATTTTCACTCTATAATTTTTTATATGAATGTTCAGAAGATGAAATTGTTATGAGGTGAAGGTGAAATCCTAAGGAAGCTTCTGTGAAAATTTCAGATCAAGGTGCACAATATGTTCGGAGATATGATCTGTGGAAGTCAGTGTTTTTGCAGGCTCCTGAAATTCATCTCAAATAAGTGACCTTGTGAAAATATTCATAATGCTCTCTCTAAGTATCGTATTGGAATTTCGTAAAAAGTGGCAGATAGTGCAGAGTATGTGATTTTTTCTCTATCAATTTTAGAGCCAGATGAAGAAAAAGTGAGATGTGGTACACCGTACAAGTACGCTCTGCTGAAATAGTCCATAATTATGGCATTGTGAGAGATTGGGTATAACTCTCTCTTGAAGAATACAAATTGGGTCAGACCTATGGCATTGGAAATATGACTCAGAGGAATACTACATTACCAAAAATCAGATATTGGGGATTTTAAATAATAGAGATACACTAGATTCAATATCTAGCTCCTAGAAGGCAAAGAAAAAGTTAGATCATGTGTTGTCAAGGGTTGCAAAAGTCTAGACTTTCTAGGGAAGAAAAAGAAATAAAGGTGCAACAGAGGGTAGCATGAAAAGAGAAGCAACCAAGGTACATAACAACAGCAATAAGTTCATCACATGAAGTCTTAAAGTGGGCAGCACTGCATACAATCATTGTAAAGGTATCATTGTACTAAGTCATTGTAAATACATTTTTGTAAAAATTGTACTAGTGTCTATCTGCCAAGTGTTGAAGAGGGAGTGTTGGGTGGTCTAGGAGCATCATTAGGTGGTTGTGTCATAGTTGGAGTTATGTTCTAGTGTGTCTTCTTACTCTACATCATTGTATATCATTGTAAAGTGGACCATTTTCCATGGTACGGGAGTCCATTCTTCTTTTATTCTTCTACAGGATGGTAGGGTGGTGCTAGGGTGAGTTGTAGCTCATTGAGTGTTGGGGCATCCATTCAGTTGACTACTAAAGAATCTCAGGCATTGAAGCGTCCATCCAGTGGGAGCTAGAGAAGAATGCTTTTCTAGATTCTAGGAAGTTGGAGCTTTATTTTCAATTGGAGTTGAATATTAAATAATTATTAGAAAAGAATTAGGTGGTTTTTGTCTTGGAGTGGGTTTCCACCTTAAAAAATGTGTGCATTTTTTTTCCTCTTGTTTGCTACTATCACTATACGAAAACTGATAATAATTGAAAATCAATTAATGCTCTAATTGAAAGGAATATTGATTCAGCCCCCCCACCCTCTCAGTATTTCCAACAATAAGAATATCTATAAGGCCTCATGTTTGGAGGAACACTTCCTAGAATCAAATGAATAGCATGATCATGATCACTAATAGGTGGGAGTCCTTTACAAGTTTCAAACACCTTGGAATGATTTTCCAATACTTTTTGGAGATTTGGAGAAATAGATGATTTTCATGCTAGAACTTCTAGTGAGCATAATTGTGCAATTACACCTCGTTTTTCTTTCTTTAGAAGCTTTATCATGACATTAGAGCTTATTATCTTTCCTGGCTTCCCTGGAATACCCTGTAATTCAACTTCCTTTCCTTTTGAAAAATTCAAGAAAATTTCTTGGAAATTAAAAGCTATCGTACTCAAAGATTGTAACCATTGTACTCCTAGTACAACATCAGCACAACCCATAGGAATGGAAAGAATTGGACTATTCAATACATATTCCCCCATGGTTAGATTTATATTATGGAAATTTCGAGATAAATTTATAGTTCCTCCATTTTCAACCATCACTTGACACTCTGGTGCTGGTTATAGGAAGCAATTCAATTCCTTGGTACCTTACAATGCATAAAATTATGGGTACTACGTGAATCAATCAACACTATTACATTTTTCTTCTTAATATTTCCTTCTATATTAAGAGTTTGAGGAGTGTTAATTCCTGCTAATGCATTACAAGATATGGTCATATTCATTTCTTCTTTCTCTAGGGTTGGTTCTTGGTGTATATCCTCTTCTTTTGATTTTTCTTGTTCATTTTCTTCCTCCTCTTCACAATCTATGTAAACTCATTTTTTCTCATCACACTTATGACGTTTAGTGTATTTAGTATCATAACTATAGGAAATCCATTTTGCTCTTTTTTCTTCCAATTGTTCTGGTGTCAACCTTGTAGGTTCTGGAAGTCTAGGAGTAGCAATACGTCCATCTTTATGGTTGTGAGTGGTAGGCTTCCTTGTCGCCATAATTTTTCTTTCAATTTTTCTTTCCAACCTAAATGAATTTTCCAATGAATCAAGTTCCCAAAGGGAAACCTCTTGTTGGATATTATCCTTTACATTCCCTATGAAGGCATCAATCAGTTTTTCCTCTAGAATATTAGTTACCCTTATATTCAAATTTTGGAAGTCCTCAATGTTCTCCACCATTGAACCCTTTTGTTTGAGATTTATCATTTGGCTAAAGTATGTGTTTATCTTTGTATCCTCATAATGTGCTATCATTTCCTTCTTAAAAATTTATCAATTGACAATTTTTTTATGAGAGCATACCCATTGACACCATACAAATGTATTTTGTTCTAAATATAAAGTTGTAATGCGTACCCTTTGTGTGTTTTTCACATTATGGAGACCAAAATATTGCTCCATTTGTAGTATCCATGATACATGATCCTTACCATAAAACTTCCTCATATCGATATTTGGAATATGGTGGGTGTTCAATCAAACATTAGTTTCTTATGAAATCATGATTGACATTTAGCTTTTGCTCATCACTAGTTTCCCATACTACCTTTCTACCATTAGAAATATTTTATTGTAGAAACTTTGTCAAACCTTCCTTCAAACATTCCATGTCTACTTTTAGATCATTCTTCATGTATTTCAAGTTTCCTTTCATTTCTTTATTGATTTTAGCTTCCATGCCATCCATCTTAGCTTCCATTTCATTTTTGGTTACTTTTTTCTAGAGCGAAATTTGTTGCACCTGGTCTCGTAATTTTGATATATCATGTTGCACTTATTCCTCTCTATCCGTCATGATAGATATTTCTGAGGGCTTAATGGGTGTATAATTATTTTTGGGAGGAATTATATAACTCAATAATAATACATGTGCTTCAATATGCCCTTGGAATTACTTCAAGCTATTTTTTCAAACAAACGTTATACAATTTAAAAAAATAGTACACACTTTTTTTTTCTTTTGAGGAGCTCACTATTGATCCTATTATATATTTGCGATTTTGGTTCCTCAAGATTTGAAATTTGGACTTGTAGTAGCCCTCTGCGTCATATTTCCAATTTCATAGGTCAAACTTCATTTGGATTATTAAAGACAAAGTTATTTCCAATCTCCCACAATGACCTAATTATGGATTGGTTCAGTAGATCACACTTGTATGGCATGTCACGTGTGAGTGTTTCATCTTTTGGCTCCGAAATCGATACAAAAGAAACTACGATCTTTGAAATTTTAGCCACGTCTTACAGAATTCTAGGGCACATTTCCAATGTGCATTTGATTCCATTTGGAAATTATAATGACAAAAAAAAATCCATCCTAGCCTTCCCTTCTCTCCTACATAGCCCCTCGGGCAATCTGGTGACCCCTTTTGTGCAGTCACTCACCTTCCAAGTTCCGTTGGAACCCCCATCTCGGGAAGTCCATCCCTCGGTAAGGCTTCCTCCCATTGGAAGTTCCAACAAACAAGGAATTTACCTACCTAAAAACCACCATACCAGTCATATCATCCTCATGGAAATCAATGGACACTATTGGGCACAAGTGTCCCACAATGGTCCTGCTCCTGAAGTGTTTTACCAAAAGTATCTGCTACCTATTTCAATTCCTTTTTATAATGTTGCTAGTTCTTGTAGTAGGTTTCAACCACCCAAGTGGGAATTTTTGTGCTTCATGTACCAAGAACATAACTGTAACTAGATTCAAAACAAATTGAAATAAATTCACATCATACCTCATTGGTAGCTCATAAATAAGGTACACTTAAAATTATGTTCACTTCCTGTCACACAAGTCAAACCAGTTGTTTGATCAAATCATCATGTATACACATATCATATCTGGTTAGCTCAAAATGCAACCATCATAGATACAAATCATAAATAGCATTCAATCATCATAAACCGTAATCATAAATCACATGTAACCATCATAGGTCAGAATCACATATGACATGCATAATAAAATATCGATACTTATCCTTCATCGGTCCTTACTTCTGCCAGTGTTATTTCCGTACACATACCAGATCGGTTTCCACACCCGGAAAGCACCTAGTTCCTTCTCTTCAATCATTCACACATACACACAGTGTACATCACAACACATGCATCCACACAAGGTGTAAAATTCCAGACAAAGCATACCTCCACATTCGACACACAACGTAACACATACATGTACACTTCGGTGTACAACACAACACATACACCTGTGCCTACACCAACATACAATATATACATATACAGAGTACCACAAAATGAATACACATGTCATAATACCACGACTACACCATGCACATACATAGCACTGCATTCCAGCAACACAACATGTACAACATGCACACTATACCACACGTACACCAGTACCATATGCACAACATGTACACAGTACCACTTGTACACACACTACCTGCACAACATGTGCACTGCATGACATGTACACTAAACCACCTGCACAATGTGTACACAATGCCAAATGTAAACCGAACTAAATGTACAATGTCTACACAATACCTCATGTAGACAAAACCATATGCATGACATGTACATGAAACCATATGTACAGAGAATCACGTGCACGACATGTGCACAACATTTCCTTCACACATCACCACACCATGTGTAAAATCATGCACACAACACCATATGTACATCACACACACAACACCATATCTACATAGCACTGCATATTTAACATGTACATAGCACCATACATACACAACATCACATATACAACATTTTCACAACACCATATGCACACAACACTACATATGCAACCTGTACATACCACCATCTATACCTCTACCATTGCATATGCAACATCATATATACAACATGCATACAACATCATATGTACACAATACTACATATGCATAATTATACATCACAATAGGTAAAATCATTGAATATTCAAGATGCACAAAATATACACAACAATAGCATTTCACATCCATAGACCACAAACTAACCCCACAAGCAACCCTTCTTCTAGTGTCTTTCCACTATCAATGCTCACCCTAGCATGCTACATATGACACTACTTTCACTTCATTGGTGTACCCCTCAGCATTACCTTTCCATAACATAAGCATAGGCATATTACAAGCATGTAATATCAATTCATGTCCACATGATATTGACCTCATGGATTTTTCAAAGTTACTCTTCCCACTTGATTCCTCATAAGACCAACAACTTCTTCATGACATTCACCTGCATAAGAAATAATTCCTCCATAAGAATGATCCTTGAAAACCCTTTCATATAGTGACACACACACACACACACATATATATATAGCATGAAACAGTCATGATCATGTCATACAATGAAATACATACTCACATACATGTATACATATATAAACATCAACAAAATCATGATCACAACGCCATTTCTAGATATCATAAGGTCTAGGTTAAGTGAAGTTATGTATTTGTGCACAACATGCACAACGTTGAGAACAATAGTTCCCAAAATAGACAATGCATATAAAATCTCATTAATTTTACTTTTTATGTTTCCTTTCTCATGTTTGTACTCACACCATCCATTTACCATAATGGACCCAACTAGTCAAACCAATTTTCATACTCTTACCTTCTGTTTCGTTTACACATGAACCGAGCTTCATCCAAGTCTTTCGTTACCTTTTTGGTACCACAAATATCTCCCAGAGATGCATAAATTTTTCTCTTTCCCAACCGATTCCAAGACTCTCAAACAAAATTCAAGAACAAGAAATAAATAAGAATAAATCCATGAAAACCAAAAGAAATACGACACTACAACAAAGTGGCAAGGCCTTGCATCATGCATAATAAAAACCATAAATCAAGCACAAGAAAATCACAAAAGACCAAAATAACAAGGCTAGAAAAAATTACCTTGACTCAGTCCCCATGGTTCCCAAGGAAAGCTAAACTGGAGCCTTCTTCAAGATTTCATAACAGTCTTTATTTCTGTGTAATCCCTACATCATATTTCTATAAACACATAAATTTTAGTGTATAAATAAACATAAAACACGCTATTTTCCTTACCGTGTTGGGCCAACAATGCTGACCTGTAACTGAACAAACATGTTAGCCATATGTACCAAAAATCAAGACAGACATATCCATAAAATTTTACCAAAACTAACAACCATGTCATAATCAATGATCAACTCACACTCATTAGTAAAAATGCCTAATGATACAACTATCACGTACTTACACTGAGGTACATATCATCCATGCCAACACATGTGTGTTAGTACAACCATCTTAAAACAATACCATTACTTCATGCAATCCTATAGACACATATACTCATATCACACAATTAATCAAGCATTCAAACAACTTTCAAACATACCATGCTAAATAAATCAAATATATGATGTGGCATAGACACCAAATCACTCAAACACCAAATAGATGACATAATCGAACAATTAAGCATCAAGTACAAGACATAAGAAAACTCATACCATGATATATCTTAGGGGAGGCTATCTTATCTGCACAATCAATATATATTAGCACAATATAACTTCATGACACATGAACTGAATGTAAACAAGGTCATAATATCCATAATAGTAACTAGCTAATAGGTTCGCATCATAGACTCGTAAATAGATGTCATGCATGCATATAAATCACATATGTACAATTATTCTAGATTAGTTCAACACACTATCATAATTTTCTCAAATCATACGTGAATGTCTTAACCCTAACCAACTGCATAGGAAAATCCAAGGCAATATGATACATATAACATCAAGATCTTAATGAAATAACCCTAATCATTAAGTTATTAGCATATACCAACAACAAGCTATATATCACGCTCATCAACAACATGTAACCTAATAATCAAGCTAACTAGCATACCATAACAATAAATTAACATATAACATGATCATCAACAACATATAAAATAGTCATTGAGCTAAATACAAGTTAACATATTCATAAATTACATATAAAATAATCATCAATTTAATACCATGCTTGACTAACTGACACATGTAAATATGATCATTCTAATTAACTAGCACCTATCATGTATGTAACCATAAGATCAATATAATGACAGGCATACACATAACCATAGTAATAATATAATGACAAAAATATAAGTAACCCTAATGCTTACAACAACCATGAATCACATACCTACATCCCAAGCATACAACTTGTATGATGATCTCCTATTGCCTCGAGGTCCAATGCTGCAACTTCACTTTGATGATCTACTCTCTATACTATCTCATACAACACATTAGCATCATAACATACCAATATCATCATGATGGCCTAATTCCATAAAACGACCTTATGTGCAACAACCTCAACCAAACCAATGCAAACTTGACCATATGCACCCACTTGACATGTATAACCAATCATATACGATCAATACATGTTCAACATATATCCTCACACAAGCAAGCATACATGGACAACATGCAAGCATGACCAATATGTTACCTAGCATAAACAATAAATGCATGTACAACATGTAGCATCATGTAAGAAAGCATGCATGAACGATACACAAGCATGAGCAACAGATAACCATTCATACACTCATGACAACATATGTTGAAAACAACACCATCATCACTTATATGGAGACACCACTACAACCATGGCTAGCACAACATGGATGCAACAAGCACATATAGGCCTTGAGCATACTAAATTCATATGCAACCAACCTAAATTCATTATCCACACACCACCCATCAATCCGAGAGTTGAACCATGCCTTGATACCACCCTGTGGTATCAGATATAAAATAAAGAGAATAGAAACCAAACACCGCCATCATGCATACGCAACAAGCACATATAACATAAGCATGAGCAGCATATATGCAATTGAAATGTATGCATAACAAACACACATAGCCCAAGGAGAGTGCAACCATGCTCTAATATCACTCTGTAACACCCTCTTCTCACATCTACGTAATTAATTGGCCAATTGGGGTAAACATGTGATGAGAGGCTACTAATATGATATTCAACCTCCTAGATGACCTTAAGGAACTCGAATTGATAGAAACACAAAAAACACACCTTGCATTTCCTCAATGACATCTCCAAGGGTAACTCAACCTTCTAGGACCCTGTTCCCTGAGGGTGGACTAATTTTTAGCCCCTTTAAGGTTGAATCGTGGTATTTTAAGGGTAAGGGAGTGGTTATATACCATAGAGCCACGGGCTAGCCTTGTCAATCAAGCGGCTCAGGCCCAAACAACATATTTTTTTTCCCGACTCTAATATTTGTGCCACATATTCATCCCCTGAGCCCAGGTCTCTTCCCAGAACTTCCTGTAACTTTAGGAGAAGGTAAATAACATTAAAAAAACATATGGAAGCAATCACATCAACCATAACTCATCCAAACCCACCCAGCCATGACAATAATTTCACCAAACATGTCACAAACATAACATATATAGGTATGAACAACATATTTAAACAAAGGGGTCTCTTTCTTATATGAGAATGGCTAAGAAGAATTTATCCCCAACATCATAAATTATCATACAATAAATTTTTCCATAGATACATGGGATATTCATTTATAGGAAAAAGCATGAATAGAGCCATACATCATCACTGATTGAATACGTGATAATAGCCAGCATAATAAAAAAAATACCATGGATACAATAGTAATGAAATACCTACATAAACTAGTATATTTTCATATCGAATACCAAAGGAATGAGCTCTATATTACTCAATGTAAAAACCAACCATATATGGGACTTCCATGTGCCACTCGACCATCGATTGGTGAAGCCAAGCCTCAGTTTAGACAATCAACCCCGTTCCATATTCCAAGCATGATTGTGGGACTTATCAAACACATAAATCAACACCAAACCATGGCTCAAGACACCGAACTGTCTCAACCCCAAAACCAATGATTCCATCTCATGGTCAAACATCAATAACCATCACACATTGGTCTCCACCCAAGATGCTCAAGTGCTACAGAGTGCTTGTTCCAGACAAGGATCCAAGACTAGTAACTCAACCCCAATTGTTTCCAAGCTCTAGATAATTTGTCCAACCAAGACTCTAGGGCTAGTAATGCAACCCACCTAGGGATCTAGAGCATTTTTCAAACCAAGGCTCTAGGAATAGTATCTCAATGCAACAGATGTCCATTGGGCTCCAAAATTTTTGTTCAAACAAGGCTCCAAGAACTAATAACTCAACCCAATAGCTAAAGGAATCATGAGGACCAACTAGAAAAAAATCAATGTAAATAAACTCACAATCACCATGTCTATCCAAGAAATGGAAAGGTTAGGAAAATATGTATGCATACATCGTGGAAGCCAAAACTAGTGAGGAAATCGTACATGCAACTTAGTACCTGCACTCAGAACCTTTTGTAGATGTTGATCTCGATTTCCTCTTCTGATTTCCTACTTTTGATTTTCTTTCTTGGTATAAATCTCCAATTATGCCTCACACACCAAGAATGCTAAAACAATACTCTAAGTGCTCAAGATTCTGAGAGAGAGGGAGAGAATAGAAGAGAGCTCCAAAACTAAACTAAGAAAAAAAAATTCCCACTTATCCTCTGAAACCTTTTTATTAATGCGGCCTCTAATTTCTTCATTTCCATTATTTTCCTTCAATTTCCTCCTCACATGCAACATGTGACCTTTCACCTTCCTTTTCTCCTAATTTCCAATATTTTCGTACATAAAATGCCAATTAATGCATCATGCCTTTCCAAAGCATTTTCCTTTTCCTTTGCCAATTTCCTTAGCCATAATAACCGAAATGAACACCCACTAGGATGTTTTTCCCAACTTTCATCTTGGAATATGTGTCCCATTAGTGTGGCCTTATATATATTTCTACATGTATTTTTACCACAGATGTTACAATTTATGATACCTCTAGTGTTGATGATTTGTGCCTTAACTTGTATGGGTTCTCTTTATTCTCTATTCATCACCCTCTTGACTTCCTCCACACTTGTTTCTTCATTTTTCACCCAAGATTCTAAGGTCATCATCTACATATCACCTAACCTATAATTTGGGTCCCATATATTCATGTAAGTCAGAGTGAGGTTGTGCATGTAGAATTCTACCAAGCTAGCCCTCTATTCCCTACTGGAATGTCTACAGAAATGAATGAATTGCCTATAGTTTTTAAAGGGAAATGAAGCATGTTTTGTTAAATTTTTTATTTGAAATTGTAATCGTTTCTCTTTCAGATAGATGGCATAATAATTTGAAATGTTTGTTTGTGCTCAACTTAGTGTTCCTAAATTGAGTTCATTAATTGTCAACCAGGGTTGGTAAACTTCTGAAGTGTGGTGCACTATATGTGCCTAGGTATTTGTTTCTCACTACGTTGTGTTTAGTGTTTTATGATGTTTTTGATTTTATGGTTTTATGTTTGAAAAGGGAAAGAACTAAGTGCTGGTGAAAAGAAGCTATTGGTTATTTAAAACAGAACAAGCCTAAACTATGGGTGACAAAAAACAAATGCAAAGCTTGATAATGACTTTATTGCAAGAAAATAAATCACAACATGAGCTTGAACTTATCCAATTCATTCATTAAAGGTGTGTTGGAAGAGCTTGAGAAATGGACAAGTT
>CM076578.1:1365235880-1365336344 GCA_034641835.2 Pinus albicaulis
GATTGCTAAGGCATTAGATTCAGCTTTTTGCTTGTTTTGTAACTTAATGGCGTCTATTTATTCACTAAGACTCCCTAAGATGTCAGATTTGAATTCATCAAGCATATTCCCTATCTCTGCCCTACTCACTATCCCAGAAGCATACTTACTTGCCCTTGCAAGAGCAGGGTCTCTTGGACCTTTTACAGTTTTGGATTTCCCTCTTGAAAGGTTGATACATAACTCAGATATTTCAGGTAATGTGAGCTGAGATATATCCCCTTTTCCCATCATGTTAAGAATATCCAACCATTCATCCCTAATTGTCTTAAACAAGAGAGCTTTTAAGGTGTCTTGGTCTAAGTTCTCCATTTTTGCTCTTTTGATGTTGTAATGAAATCTCTCCAACAAATCTTCCAGGTTTTCATCTTCTTTTTGTAACATCTTAAACACTTCCTCTTTATGATTGATTGGCATACAATAATCCAAATACCTCTCTAGAAATGCTTGTTTCATATCTTCCCATGTTCTAATATAACTGTTGATCAAACTCATAAACCACTTCAATGCTACTCCTTTCAATGTTGAAGGAAATAGTTTAAGTTTTTGAGCATCTTGTAAGTAGTCATAAGTTCTACATAGGACTTCAAATTCAAATAGGAAGGTTTCAGGATCTTCAGTTTTAAGTCCATAGAATTTTGGAAGGACAGAGGGTGAAATTTTTTTCATAGTTGTATTGGTTTCTTCATCTACTATAGGAAACCCAAAAGAGTTTCCCATTTCTCTTCTACCTCTTCCTCTACTTCCTTCTCCTTCTGCACCTCTACCTCCTTCTCCTCTACCTCTACCTCTACCCCCTCCAAATAATGTGTGTTCTCCATTAAAGACTCCTCCTCCCCCTTCTTCTGCCATAGTTGATTCTTCTGTGGAAGTGGAAAAATTTATATCTCTAGCAAGGGTCCTTGAATCTTCTCTTAAGACAAGTTTAGTGGATGAAGTGGAAAGTATTTCTAATGGAATATCTGATCTTAAGTCTTCTGGAAGTCTAGGATCAGTAAAGGATGGAGTGTGGGTCTGAGTTGGAGGTGTACTGGCTCTTGATCTAGGTGAAACAAGTGGTGTTCTAGGAATCAAACTTCTGCTTCTTATGAATCTACCCCTTGAGTCTCTCTCTCTACGCATATCATTATTTTTGGGAGTTAAGAAACAAGGCTACCTAGTTACACTTCCCCGGCAACGGCGCCAAAATGTTTGTGCTCAACCTAGTGTTCCTAAATTGAGTTCATTAATTGTCAACCAAGGTTGGTAAACTGCTGAAGTGTGGTGCACTATATGTGCCTAGGTATTTGTTTCTCACTACGTTGTGTTTAGTGTTTTATGATGTTTTTGATTTTATGGTTTTATGTTTGAAAAGGGAAAGAACTAAGTGCTGGTGAAAAGAAGCTATTGGTTATTTAAAACAGAACAAATCCTAAACTATGGATGAAAAACAACAAATACAAAGCTTGATAATGACTTCATTGCAAGAAAATAAATCACAACATGAGCTTGAACTTATCCAATTCATTCATTAAAGGTGTGTTGGAAGAGCTTGAGAAATGGACAAGTTAAGTGTAAATGAAGTTCTCCTAAATAAACAATCAACTCACAATATTACAAAATGATTATTTGTAACAAAGTAAGGTTTCTATTCTAGATTAACCTATGATTTTGAAGTTACCCTATTCTGTAACTTGACTTATCACTTCTAGGCCTTATTCATAAGTTTTGAGATTTTCTAAAATGATGCTTGGGAAAAAGGCTATAAGTGAGTTTGTAAAAGATTTGTAGAGTGATCAAAGCCTTAAACTAATATGACTGACCCCTGTTCATGTGATGATGTATCAATATAAATTCAGAACAAAAGTAAGTTTGTAAATAATGAAGGCCAAGAGATTAATTTTGACAACTAGCACTACTTAAAATGCAATGGATTACACTAAGCTAGAACGTGATCTATCAATCTTAAAATGCAGTGACTACACTTAAACTAGAATGCCATTAATCTTTTCTTGAAACAAAATGAACTGAGACTGAACTAGAGTGCTTCTAATCTACTTGAAGTACAGTGAACAGAGTTAAACTAAAATGCCATTATCAAACTGGGAATGTAGTGACAGAGCTGAACTAAATGCAATCAACCTCCGAAGTGCTATAACTAAATTAACATGCAACTAGTCTATGGAATTCTACAGCCCATCTCGTTCAATAGGAATGATATTTTGGAAGAGTTTGTAAAACAAGTCTGGTTGTATTATTCAATGCAATTGAACATAAACATAAGATTGAAAGAAAATACAACTAGAATCTAAGACACCACAGCTGTTTCTTATTCATTGTTAATGATGTTTTGGAAGAGTTTGTAGGAGTAAGACCGGCTGTGACACTTAGTGTAAACAAGCATAAATCATAAAATTCGAAAGGAAATGCAACTAAAATCTACAACACCACAACTATGCCTTATTCATCGTGATGATATTTTGGAAGAGTTTATAAGAGTAAGTCTAGCTATGATGATTAATGTAAACAAGCATGAAACATAAACTTCAGAAACCTGCTTAAGCTAGAAATGAAAAACGAGACTAAAATACTTATCTAAACCGTATAAACAAGGCTGCTCAGGTAGCAGGGGCCCTCTACCACCGGAGTAGCACGAAATCTACTTCAAGATTGACTCAACGCTTTCAAGGAAGTGCTGCTTCTTTCATTAAAGAGAAATTACTTCAAAAACAGAGTGTTTTCGGACTTCTGAAATCTAGCAATCAATCACAAAATCTAACCTTGTCCCTCGGTTTCCCGAGCCATATTTGTAACAAATTTACATAACTGTTTTGAGATAACCTAGGGATAATTGTATTTCCAAATAAAAACCAAACTAGGACTCTGATGGTGGTCACGTAATAGAATTAAGGACATCTGGATTGTCCTTGTCCTATTAGGAGTCTCTCTCCTAGTTTGAGTTCCCACGTACATAACCGCCTATAGAATTCCGTTCAAAATTCATGGAGAGCAAAAAATGATGAGGGAATGATGTGGAATACGCCCATATGTTTTTTTCTCCAAGATGACACCTGGAACCTGCGTAGACATGAAGACAGCTGCAGAATCGGCAACTAGCTACAGAATGTCTGCATTCTGTAGCTAGATCTAGTTCAAAAAGTACTACAATGACAAAATCATAAAAACATAGCAAGTTAGTCATGATATTCATTCTTAAAGAAATTTTAACTAATTCTACTAATCATTTGAGCCTGTGATTAATAATGGAAAAAGGAAATGGAGTGGAATTTGGTGGAAGAAAGAACATATTTGGAGCTCAACAAGGTTTATGTATTGTATTTCGTCCATGCAAATATTTTCCAAAGTGGTAATTTTTTTATCCTTTTGTTGTAATTGCCCCATTAGTCTCATGTTCACTACTTGTGCCTCCTTCAACTGTTCTTTCAATAATGACTCTATGAGCTTGACATTAACTATGTCCCTCCCCATCTCACTGAGTTTTTCCTCCATTAGTCGCACATATTCAATAATTCTGGATTTTGAAATTTTCATCCACTTGTGGGTGCTCCCCCTTTCTCTTTCTAGATCATAAAATATGGGAATGGAGAACTTCTCAGGGATTAGTGCCCCTCCTTCAATTAACTAGTATTAAGAGCTTAAAGTAGGCTATGGGGTAGGTTTTTGGAGCTCTATGAGGTATTTCTAGAAATTTTGTGGAGATGTTGCTTCTGCTTGTGGGTTTTTTCCTACAATTTGTGCCTACCCCTATACCTCTTTTTTTTCAATTTGGAAACCTAAACCTTCTATTTGTGACTTTTCTTCTTCAATTTGGGCACTCTTCCCTTCCATTTTTGTCTTGTTTTCTTCCGCTTGTGCATTCTACTCTTCGTGTAACACTTTCTTCCTTTCCTATAACAGTCTCTAACTTTCCTGTAGCAGACCCTGCCTTTTTTGTAGCACACCCCTTATTTCTTGTACCACGCCCTGTTTTCCCTATAGCATCTCTTTTTCTCCTTCTTGGAGTCTGTGGGAAGTTCTGATTGTTTCAAGGATGCTAATCTAGAGGATTTTTTTCTTTCATATGTCATGGGTGTCTTGGTTTTCGTCTTGGGAGAAGTGAATTCTTGAATATTTCCTTCTTCTAGCTCAATTTCTTCCCTCTTGCTAGGGGACTCCTCAATTGTGATGGGGCTCCCTGTTGGAGATTTAGGCCTTCCATGTTTCACCCTTGTGCTTTTCCTAGTTTTGAAATACATGGGAGTTTGTCTTTTCCTCTTCCTTTTGGGTTTCGTACGGCTCCTTAAGTGGCTAAAGTGGAAGCCACATCCTTCTTAGTGTTCTGTGGTGAAATACTGGTTTGTTGAAGGGATATATTGGTGATCATTTCAGGCCTCAAAGCCTCCTCCTCTTCTACCTTATCTTCTTCCTTATCTTCTCCCTTATCTTCACTTTTTCTCTCTTCCTCTACATCCTTTGTTTTTCATTCCTATTTTTCCATATTTTTTTGTTCTTCTGTCTTCTTAGTATCTTCATCCCCTATAGTATTATCCCTATATTCAAGGCTAGAGGAAGGGGTATCTCCACAGGTGACGTGTTGTGTCCCTATTAGAGTTTCTATGTACATGTAAATGAAATTGGACCACAACACAGTAATTATGAGCTTATTTAAGGAATCATCCACTATATATTTAATCATACCTTGATGGGTCAGGAGTTGATGTTTTCCTTCTCTAACTCTATGGCTCATATCTATGATGAAGTGAAGGAGGAAGTAGAGTATGTTCAACCTTTGATTCAAAGGAAGATCCTCCTTGAATCTGAGCTCATACACCAACCTAAAATAATATCCATAAAATAAACTCAGTCTGTCTTCATAAGAGATGTACTTCAGGATGTGGTAGGCCACCTCATCCCATGGGTAAGGTAAGCTTTCCCTTCTTACACCAGTTTTGTCTTCTATGTGCTCCTCATTGGGTAGAATGAATTTTTTCTTGGCAGCGACACTAGTGACCATGACTTCTCTATTCCATTTGATCCCTAGGGGTAAGGTGGTCACTCTGTTGATAAGCTCAGGGGTGAGAGTTATGGGTAGTCCTATTACCATAGTAGTCGCACTGACATCTGCCTAAGATTGCAAGGCCATTTTAAATTCTTGAGCTTCCTCATCATCATATCCTCTTAGGAGCTCGAAGAAACCTAACCATTGATGCCTTTTGAAAATGTCTACTACATGAGGGTGCAATCTAATTCTCTTTGTATATGTGGGCTCTGTCCTATTGAAACCTCCCCCCATTTATTTTTGGTATTGTTTGACTTGTGTTCAAAATGTATTATTTTGTGGCTTGATGTCCTCTTACCATAGTAGTGGTACTGACATCTGCCTGAGAGTTCAAGGCCATTTCAAACTCTCGAGATACCTCACCATCATGCCCTTTCTGGAACTCGAAGAACCCCAACCATTGATGCCTTTTGAAAATGTCTACTACATGAGGCTGAAATCTAATTGTCTGTGTAACTATGGGCTCTCTCCTATTGAAACCTCCCCCCATTTCTTTTTGGTATTGTTTGAATTATGTTAAACATGTATTATTTTGTGTCTTGATGTCAAATTTTACTAGTGATAAGGGACCATAAGACTCTCCAGCTTTCAATATGAGTGTTTTTATCCCCTACCCCCTCATACAATTTCTTCAATTTCATTAATTATGGTCCTACTATATGCAAAAAGTTATGAATAATTATTGTGAATTTGATGGGGTTAATGGCCAATTACCTTTGGAAATTGAAGTTCCTAACTAAAGGGTGGTTTATTTGTGCTAATTGAAACTTGTGGTGGCTTTCATGTCCCTTCTCAACATTCTATGGCACTCCTTGAAACTTCTTGTAGGAGTTGTAGGTTAGCGTAGCACTCCTTTCATGCACAATTGATCAGTGATTGAAACTCCTCGGTCACCTTCTATCTTTGTCCTTTTTCTAATTGTTTTTGAAATGAGCATAACTGTGAGGGGAAATGAATTGAGGTACTTTTTATGGTATTTTTAGTGGGCTTGGAGCATAGTGTTGATGTGTCCCTCACACGAGGTTTCCTTATTTGGACCATTGGCCCCACTCTAGTTAATAATCCCCTCCTTCCTCATAATTAGCTCCCACTTTCTATTATCTCCTTTCCAAAAATGTGATAGATCCATGTGGCATACAACTCCACCAACTATTTTAGTTCCACTACCAAGGGTGGCCAAGTTAAATAGCCACCTGTTTGCTTATCAAACCCTCTCTTCTCGATAATAATTCAATTAGTAAATTTATGCATAGAGAGAGGGTCAGGGAATCATACATGAGCCTTACCTAGTTGCCAATTAGTTGTAGGTTCCTTCATGCAAAGAGTTGGAGCACTGGAGTAATCACATGGGGTGTCTTTATTTGTTGTGTTTTTCTTTGCTGAGTGAGGTGCTTATTGTGTTTATTTGATGTGTCTTTTGTAGGTACCTCATGGAGGCCTCAAGTTGTTTCTTCTAATGTAGCTTCCTATTTGGAGTCTTATGGTGATCTTTGGGATCAGATCTTCAACCCGTTTCTGCTTCTCTGGATGTGCTAAGTTGTCGAATTGTTTTGGTGTATGCATAGGTGTGCTACAATAAAATATCATAGTCCCTTTTCTACATATTCAGAGTTGGTAATGACATGAGGTGGTGAGGAAATTATGTGGAAATGCTCAGGATTGTGTTAGGATGTTGAGGTAGTGGTGTGTATCAAGAAAAACATGAAAGAAAATTATTTGTGTTTATGTTAAAATAGTTTGTATCACACTGACATAATAAAGGATTAGATAATGGGGTATTTATACATGGGACAAAATCATTGTTAGGGTTGGTAGGCATAGGTGGGGTGACACTTTTCATTCCCCTTTCTAGGATTAGAGAGCCTTGGGTGAGCGCATGTGGCCGTGGCCTTTATTCCTGTAGGCTCTCGGGACTTCCTATAGCACTACAATATTTCTTGTTGTTACCCTGATAAATACCTCTTGTGGACAAGAGAAATCGCCCTAGAATATTAATAGAGAACTAGAAACAAACAAACATGAGGATATCTCTTCCCTAAGCTAACATTTTTCAGATTACTAAAACTAGGATAATAGGTTGATGCTCTTAAATTTTCAAATGAAATGCCTGATGAAGACCCCGTACTTTGGTTCGATGAAACTCCTCAATTCTTAGAAGAAACCTGCACCCAAAAACACACAAAGGATCAAAGGCATCTGAAACATAATAATAATCTAGAAACCAGCTTAACCTAATGAACAAGGAGATTAGGAAATGAAATTTTTTTAATGAGTATATGAGCACAAATCATTCACAAATCTAAGAAAAAAAATCAATGAGAAAAATTACCCAAATGTATTATTAGAGAACATAGAGAAATATTACAACCAAACCTTGATGTCATATAGGCTTCTCCCAAAAGCCTCCAATCTTCTTCCTTGTTGAAAAAACTCTCCAATCCAAAAATATCAACATAAGACTACTTTATGTGAGCTCTGTCCTAACCCTGAAGTCTCAGCTCAATTTATAGGAGAAACTGAGGAGGTTTCAAATCCACCAAATATGGGTGAGATCCATAGATGAGGGGATTGGGGTTCCATGATCCAAGGGAATTAGCTCCATGATTGGAAGGGTTTGGCTCGAACTGATATGACTTAGAGGCTTCTAGTTGGGATATATGCACCCAACTATGCATCTAGGACTTACTTTTATTTTTTTCTTTATTTGAGATATTTTTGTAATTTTATATGGAAAACAGAGTGTAGAACTATGTAGGGAATCTTAGCAGTATCAGCGCATGCATGGGAAATGACTATATAAAGTGTGCAATTCATATTTAATATTGTAAAGAGTCTTTTTTCCCCAAATTCATGAATTTGTCAAGGAATATGAATGTTTTCCTTTCAAGGGTGCATGAGTATGGATGGTGATAGAGCCATTTTTACCATCAAGTGTCATGGTGACAAAATTATGGGTAACACCTATAGCTTTCTAGGGCATCCTTTAGTAGTATAGAGATGGGAGAAAATTAATTTTTTTTTTCTCACAGGGTGGTATAATTTCATGGAGGAATGAGTATTGGAGTTAGATTCCGAGTGAATAGGTAGAAGATGGATTGGAAGAATGGTGTACCCTTATCCATATTATCCATGTTCAACAACCTGTAAAACAGAAACATGTTAGTGCCTTGGTGTCATTTCATTCTTTTGATTTATTTTTTTGTATTTTTATTTTCTTTATTTTTTTTTATTTTTGAAGGTATGTGGGAATCCTTAGAAGATTTTTCCCCCCATAAGCCTGCCTTGGGTTCATCCAAGAGGTTTTCACCCAAGGGTATTTTTTCTTTTCTTTTCTCTTTTTTTTTCTCTTTTTTTTTTTTTTTTCTCCAGGATTGCGTCATGGAGGTTTTAAACTATGGAATTGGCCTTGGATGCCTTAGAAAGGTTTTCAACTATTCCTCTTTATTTATTTTCTTTTTCCTAAGAGGGTGAGGGACTCGAAGCTATGAGACTCCCAATTACATTCACCTATTTGTATATTGTGTTGATGATTTTTTCTTTGGATAGGGGCCTCGTGTACATTGTTAGCCTGTAATAATTAACAACCAAAGGGATCCCCTCCTCATCTATGACTCTAATTTTAAAAGCTCCATTTTCATGGAATTTCTTTATCCGGTAGGGTCCTAACCATCTCATCATTAATTTTCCCTTCAATTCCTTAAATCTAAGGTCATAGAGAAAAGCCCAATCCCCTTCCAGAAATTTCTTCTCTTTGATGTGCTTGTCATGCCAAAATTTCCTCTATAGATAGATTACTTCTATATGAAGGAGGACCTGCATCCTAAATTTATCTAAACAATTTAGCTGAAGAAGTCTTTCTTTTTTTCCCCTTTTGATGTTTGAATCCAATTGAGCTGCCATTTTGAGCGTGTTATACTTAAATTTAATGGAAAGAAAATATTTATTCCCATAAACTAGATCATATGGAGAAAACCCTGTAGTTGACTTCCAGGTGGTGTTTTAAGCCAAATTTAGCTCCACCAATCTGTCTACCCAATCTCTTGTGTTGTTTCTCACAACTTTGGTAAGGATGTTCTCTAATGCTCTATTTGTCACTTCCACAAACCCATTTTCTTGAGGGTAATAGGGAGTACAAGTCTTGTGCTTGATGTTGTGTTACATAGTGAGGTTATCAATGAGATGAGATGTGAATTGATCCCCTTGATCAATGACCACCTCCATGGGATATCGAAACTTGTAGAACACATTTTATCTCAAACATTCGGCCAGCTTTTCTTCTTTTGTTGTCTTGACATCCCTTGTCTCATTCCACTTGGTCAAATAATTAGTTCATACTATAATGTATCTCTTCTTCCTCAATGATTGATCAATGTGTCCAATTAATTCCATTCCCCACTTTTAAAATGGCTCTAAGGCCACCTGAGGCTGTAGAGGCATTTCATCCCTTGTTATAGGTTTCCCCATCCTCGGACACTGATCACATCTATTGGTGTATCGCCTAGCATACTAATGAAGAGTAGGCTAATGGTATCCATCTTGCAAGAATTTGAAGGTTATCCTCTTAACAGTAAAATGATCCGCACAGGGCCCATAATCACATGCTGAGAGGATGTCAAAGACCTACTCTTCCGTGACACATCTCCTGAGGATTTGATTTGTTCCTAATTTAAAATGATTTCCACTAATCCAAGTGAAAGGGGAACTCTTTCTTACAATTCTACTCTTTTATTTCGAGGAAACCTCTAAGAAAACATGTATTTGGCTATGTTAGAAAACCAATTAGAGAGTACTGAGATAGAAAATAAGTGTTCATATGGAATCTGATCATCAACCATCCCTTCCTCATTTGTAGGAAAAGTGAGCATGGACAGGAAAGCCACAACAACATTTACTTTTCTTGGCTTATCAACAATGGTCAAACCAAACTACTGCAACAATAATAACCATCTAATCATTATAACATTGAAATTAGGTTTTTTCATTACGTATTTTATTGTTGCATGGTCAATATGAAAAAAATTGATATGCAGTAATATAATGGATGAACTTATTCAAGGAATGGACAACAACTAAAAGATAATTCTAAGTGATAGTGTTGTTTAGTTCACCCTTAGACATATTTTTTCTCATGAAATCAATTATATATGGTAATTTATCATCCAAATTTCTCAATGTTTCCCCCATAAAGTTATCTTATGCATCAGTAAGGATATGGAGTGGCAGAGCCTAATTGGGACCTCAGTGTATAGGGGTAGTGGTGAGTTTTTCATTGATGATATCAAAATCCTCTTGAAAAATACTTGACCAATATAATTCAGAATCATTGGCCAGCAGTCCAAAAAATGGGTAAGCCACTTTGCTGAAATCCTTGATGAGCCTCCTATAGTATCCAGCCAAGCCTAAGAAAATCCTAACATATCTTTTCTTCTGAGGAATCTCCACCCTTTTTATAATGGGTATTTTTTTTGGGTCTACATGTATCCATGCCTGAGATATGGATTGTCCTAGGACAATCCCTACCTTCTTCAAGAATTCACATTCCTCGGGGCTCATAAAGAGATGCATTTCAATTCATTTCCTTAGAAACTTACCTATAATGGAGATAGGTTCCTAGAAATCATACCCATAGGGAATGAAATCATCCATGTATATTTCCACACTATCATGGAAAAGTTCAGAAAAAATGCTCAAAACTGCTCCCTAGAAAGTGCTAGGGGCATTGCATAGGCTAAAGAGAATGACTCTATAAGTGAAGGTGCCCCAAGGACATGTGAATGTGGTATTATCTTGGTCTGAAGGGATTATTTGAATCTAATTATACCCACATAATCCATCCAAGGAAGAGAATAAATTATTTCCTACAATACCATCCAAGACTTGATCAATGAAAGACAAAGGGAAATGGTATTTCTTAGTGGATTTGTTCAATTCTCGGTAGTCAACATAGATCTTCCACTTCCCATTCTTATTTGGGACCAAAACACGAGGAGACATCCATTCAATATCTGATGTGGGGTCGAAGAACCTTGCATCCAAAAACTTTTGAAACTCATCCTTTACTATTCCCTTTAAGGTTGGGTTCATACTCCTTTGGGGATAGCGCATAGGATTTCATCCCTCTTTCATGTAAATATGATGTGTGCACACTGAGGGATGCACCCCTTTCATGTCCTTTTAATACCAAGCAAAAGCATCTAAGTTATCCCTCACCAGCTGGAAAAATTTATATCCTTCTTTGGCCAAGAGAGAGGGGTTAGTCTTTAGGGATCTAGATGGGCCAAATTCTACAACCTTGGCAGGTTCAAAGATTAATTCAATTGAGCACATCTCATTCCAAGGGTTGCTTTTAGATTCTCTCACTAGGTCATCGAGTGGAATGGAAGTGGGGTATTGGATTTGAAGGATATGGTCAATGAGGTCATATTCATTAGGTTTCCCCCTCTAAGAATAGTATCTAAGGTATAAATGGGACTGGGTGTGGTATGGCACACTTCATCTTCTTCTTCATCCTCCAACCATAAAGGTGAATCATGGCCAATTGAAGGTTGGGCAGGAGGATATAATACCAATTTCTTGGACAAGGACCCATTCTTGAGATTCATGTTTCCAACCCTACAACTAATACAAGCATTGGCATTGGCCAACCAAGGGCTTTCTAAAATGAGGGGATAGCAATTAAACTTGGTTTTGGGCTCAACTACTAGGAATTCGATGGGATACTCCCAGGAGTCAATGGAGAAAATAACATCCTCAACAACTCCTTCCAGAGCTACTTTGGATTTATATGAAATTTGCATAATTGTGGTGGTCTTTCTCAAATATCCCTGGAGGTTGAGCTTCATCATGGTTTCCCTAGTCATCACATTAATGGAAGCCCCAAGATAAATCAAGGTATGAGGTAGAATTATACCATCAATGTGTTCATATACTACTGGAAACTGAGGGTCTAAATATTTCATAAAAATCACTCTTCCCAACATTAAATCGGATAGCTAACCTACAACATTGATGGTGGCTATATCTCTCTTGTTTTGTAATATCCAAAAATGGGGAAGCAGTAATACATGAACACAAAACTAGAAATAGAAGTGTAAATAAAATCATTATCATTGGAGACCAATATGGAGACATATCATCATGTATTATATCAGCAAATCAATACAAAATAGTGAAGTATGAATCATATACAATGAGGGAATATGCCTCCCATAAGAAAACACTCATGAATATGAATGTTTGATACAATAAAAAATACCGGAAGACTGCTACAACAAAGTTATAAACACACAATAAAATAATGTGTTAGCTACCTATAAATTTTTGACAGAGCAAACAGGTGGCTAAATTTGTTTCTAAGTCTTCAAGAGATACATTTCCTTTGAAAACATATCACTCTTGAAGCCTCCTTGTGTCTTTTTCCCTTTGAAAAATCTTCACCGTTGTTCCCATTAAAAGCCCTACTATTCTATGGAAGAATTTCGCTCAAAAAAGGCCTCCTTTCCCCTTTATTTCACTCCCACAAAGCCTCTGTTTTCATCAACTTTTCCCTTTTTCAAAATTCTTCCAAAATCCCTTGCTAACCCTCTAAGTCATCCTAAAACCCTTTTTAAACCTCATAATACCCTTTGTTTGGTTTAAGAACCCTTTTTCCCCCTACGGGAACCCTTCTCTAAGCCTTAAAAATCCTCATTTTGGCTTAAAAATTCCCTTTTTACATAACAGCCTTAAGCCCCTTTCGACCAGCCCTTATCATCTTTTCACCACATAGAACCTGGCGCCAGAACCAAATGCTAAGGCCCCGAGTACTTATCACAGTCGGAGCTTTCCGTGTGTGCATTTCCCTTTGTTTCTTGAAATCTTCCGATGCGATTGTATTTTGATCTAAAGACCCGTGCTACAATCTCAGCCGTTGATCCATACAAATCTAACGGCCAGCGCTGATCTTGCACCGCGCCCCCACCAACACCTTTCATCGACCCCCGATTGAATATTGACTATTTATTTCCCTTGCAATCTGACAATTAAGCACCAATCGCACCATCGCCAATCGGAAGATCTTAATGCACCACCTTTTTCTTTCCCTGATTGGCCAACTCCCAATTGGATCCCGACCATTGAATCCAAAAGAACCAACAGCCAGGATTGGATCGCTCACCGCTCCTTCCCCTCCATCGCTCTTCCTCCAAATATTCTCCACCGTTGATCTTCCGCCGATCCAACTGTCCACGTGTAATCGCAACTTCAACAATTGGAGTTTTGGCCTCCTGCCTGTCTTCGATGCGATTAGATCTCCACCGTTGATCATTTGAGATCCAATGGCTCCTATTCTTCCTGCCCATTCACCTACTCCTCTGCCTTTTCTTTCCCTCATTAGATATGAGTCGTTCATTCCATAGATCTGATGGTCCACATTTAAACCACCACTGACCTTTTCACCCTATCGACCGTGCACTTTTCCATATCGCACACTATTTTGCATTGTCAAATCTCCCCGCTTTAAATCCAATGGCTGTGGTCCGTATCGCGTTATTTTTGCGTCTGAAATTTAATGCTTCAAACTTACGCGATGTAAGCATTTCTTTAGAGACATGTGTTGGGCGACGAACCATATTGCATTGTTTTGGGAAAATTTCAAAACCACTCTTTCACAACGCGAAAACAATGTTTTCTCCCAAAAACCACCTCCCCCTTTTCTGCCTCTGAATTTCCATCTAAAGATCCCGACCGTTGATCTGTATAGATCTACGACTGTCATTCCATCATGTTTTCATTCATATTATTCCCAAGAGTTTCATTGGAGTAATCCCCACTATTGATCTCCTCCCGAGATCTAACGGTCCATATTCAAAATCGCCCTCCGCCTGCCAGTCCCACCATTCAAAGCCTCATTTCATTTGATTTTCATGGTTTTCCTATGTGATGCACCCAAAAGTTTAACTTTATGTTTTTACATTAAAGTTATAATTTATCCATCTAACCTTCTAAAGCCACTCCATCAGTGAATCTCCACCGTCGATAACCACTACGTGATCTGATCGGATGGTCCAAAATCATTTCTACACCAGACCTTCATTAGATCATTCCTCCACCATTATATAGCAAATTCCACTATTTCTCCACTACAACCACTATTTCCACTGTTGTGCTGCCATCTCCTCAGTCCTCCATGGCATCCACCTCCACTCCCATGGATTTTCCTAACAATTTTTTGTGTTTTGCAGGGTTACAGACAGTGAAAGCCATTATTGCTCATAGTCACAGTTATGGTGACATAGAGTGTAGAGGAAGCTTTTTCAGAGCCAGAGATCACAGGGAAAAACTCCTGAGGGGGTTTTAACACATGTTTCATTCTAATCAGAGTTATTAACTATGTTGAAAACCTCCAGCACCATTAAACCTGCGCATCCACAGACATAGATAGTCAAAGAAGAGGCAAAGAATATCAGTGAAGGATTAAAGCAGTTTAATGCCCGTTATTGAAGATTTTAAGATTTAATTCAATGTTTAAAGGGTGAATGTACAAGATTGAAAACCTTAATATTGACAAAAAGGGCCTAAATGAGGCCTAAAGCACAAAAAAAATCCTTGTCGGTGTTTCACATCAGCAGAAGGTTCTTTCCCGAGAAAGGACAAAGTTCCCATAATGTTTTAACTCCTCATCAATGTTCCCGAGAAAATCTACGCCCTGACAGAAAGTCCTAATGTTTCCAGAAGCATTTGTTATATAGCATGGCAGACCTGAAGTCATTTATCTACCTTTTTCTTATCCTAGAGTACTACAGAGTACAAATAGCCGAAAAGTACATCAAAGAGACATACCTGGAGATATGATCAGCCTGTCGAAGACCACTTTTTCATCCAAAGAGTACTGAAAATAAATACATGGATATTAAATCAGAATGGGCCTCAAGCACTCTTTCTCCTCTATTTTAATTTTTCATTTAAAGTTCTATCTACCTCCTCTACCTCTTTTTCAGCTATAAATCTCATGAAAAAAACACATTGTAAAGGTTGTTGATCGGATATCTATGAACTGTAAGATGTTTCTCTTGGGATATAGTTCTGTGTGCATTGTTGTAAAATAAGCTGAGGATATGATTTCAGACTGAATATCAAGTTGTTCGAAAATGTTGTATATGACTGGTGTTGCTCTTTAATATGACAAGAAATTTCTTTGGATCCTAATTTAAAGCAGTGGTGATGTGTTCTATCTTTGTCTTTGTTTTCCTTCTGTAATTCATCATATTTCATTTCTTTGATAAGAAATCAGCAATTTGGCTTAATATATACCCTTGCATGGTACCCTAATGCTTCCTTCTCTTCTTATCTTTGATTTTTTCTACTAATTGTGCCATCTAAGGACAGGTTCAAGATAATTTAGCTAGTATAGTAGTTGGTTTTCCCTGCTTACTTATGCATGAAATTAGAATCTATTCTTAGATGTTCTTGGTTGGTTTTAATTGAAAGAATTGGGATACTGGGAGATTTAGAACTGATTTTGTCTCACTAGGGTCCTTTTCTAACTGTTGAACCTTTCTAAATTCCCCTAAGTTGAATGACAAAGCATTGAAAGTTCAAAGCCTTTCTCTGATCTCAGGCTTCACCTTTGTGTTAAATCTTTAATGTTTTCCCTTTTCTAAAGAGTTAGCCTCTTTAAGAGTTTGATCACAGACAGTTAAGGCATGCCTTGTCCCTGCATTAGCTCTTAAGGTGGTCACCTTGGAAGGTTTCCTTTTCATTCACCTTCATTCCTTATCATTTCATCCCACACTATCATCTTTAAATGATCCTTTGTTTTAGATGACTAGCCCATTTGAAAGCCTTGGATATTGAATTGCAAGTAAACCCTTTTATGAATCCATTGTCCAATGGTCTTGAGTGTTCTTTGAATTATCTCCAATTGCCTAAATTTCTTCTTTTCTCACTTCTTGTCTTACATTGAACCCTTCTTTCATGTTTCCCAACAACCGAAAAAAACAAAACGAAACAAAAAAAAAACCCTCGTGCCATATAACTAGCCTAGTACCTTTAAAACAGAACTTCAAAGACATATATTTCTTTTCCTTTACAGAGAGATCCCTCTCTGGACCCAGGAGGGCTAGATCCTGAGGTCCCAAAGTGGTTTTGATGTTGTCTTATCTTTTGGTATTGCCAAACCTGCCAAAAAATAGGAACCCCAACAGAATTTAAAAAATATGTAGGGCTATTATATGCCTCAAAAGATATGACAAATACAGATCTAGGCTTTATACAAACTCCTACAAATAACCCGGAAAGGGTTTTCAGAAATACACCCTATACAAGATGGGATCTAAATCCCTAGGGCTGAAGATTCATTGCAAACTAAAGTAAATGAGTTAGAGGGCTTAAATATAGTAGATCTGATGTAGATCCCCTAAAAGGCCTCCTCCAATGAAAGTTTTAACCCTTCAATCATAGGAAAACACTCCAAAGGAGCCACAAGATCCCTCATTGAAGCTGCCCTCAAAATTAACGCAATTCCTAGTTGGGACAACGCTGGAAAAGATGGGAAATGCTTGGCCTAGTGCCAAATATCTGTAATAAGTCCAAGAGCCGTCCAAAATGATCTCCTAAGATAAGGAACCCTTCCTTCTATGAGAAACTATCTCAGAAAGTAGGTTTCTTAACCCTCCACTACAACACCCTGCAACATAGCATAATACCCTACAGAAATTTCGCTGATGAAGAAATATGTATCTTGCCTGAAAACCTAAATGTGGAAATGAATGAAATTATCTTCCAAGAGGTCTCTCAAGGAAATATTCAGGATTCTCGGTTGGGAACACCCAGTGCTAAACAACACAACAATCTTAACTAAACAACTGAAGAATGCAAGTAGTCTAAACAAACCATATACAAAATAATAATCAAAACATACCCTCATATGGTTGCCATCCTCTTCCTTATATATATTATGAGCTTCCTTGCACTTTTTCCCACTCAATTATGTCAATTCCTTCATGAAATCAATCTACCTCCAAAACTGCGTTATTCCTCATTTAATCTCCACTCCTTCATAACAACATTGTTGACTTGGTCAAAGTTGTCTGAATCAACATGATCCAACCCCTGTTCACACTTGGATGTGATTTATTTAGCTGCTAAAAAGGTCTCCCTTCACACTTGAATTTTTTTTATTTTTTCTAAAGAGACTTATGGGCCTCCCCGCCCACTTATTCACCTACCTAGTGATAAAACAAACTATAATATTATATTTAGCTGAAGGCTCAATTTTTGAAATATTACAGTCCTCCCCTCCAAAATGTTGCTTGTACTCAAGCAACTATAAAGGGAGATCAAAATTCCTCCCCTCCTCTTCTTGGGGCCTCCTCGTCAATAGTCCCCACCACTACTCAAAATAATCTGCAATAAATCTACCCTCTAATGGTTCCTCCCAGGTATGCAAAACTTGATGGCTCACATCATGAAAAGGTGGAAGGTGTAAGTGGAAAACTTCTTGCAGTCCAATGGCCTCCTCAAGGTAGGAGTGATGAAAAACATGGGGAATCTCATTCCCAATGAGGGACTCCCATACCCAGGCTATCATCCAAATGAAATGAGCCATCCTAGGTATATCATCAAAGAAATCCCCAACCCCTGGTTCATGCAATGTATTGGGGATGCATGGAGAGATTAAAATTTTCCACCCAAGTTGTTTCTCTCTCCATTTGTGGTATGTATGGAGCTGCAAATGATCTTGGGCTGAAATATCATGGCCTCAAAAAATGTCCCAAGTTACCCCATCCAATAAAACATCCATGAAGTGCCTCCCCCCAAAACTCAAGTTCTCCAAATTTCTCCTCCCATATGAAGAAAAGAGATGTAGTGTGGAAATCATGGGTTTCCCATTGTTTCTCCTGAAACATGCAACATATAAAATGGGGAGAATCATACTCCCAATGGGCATATCTAACCTTTGTGCCATCCTCCCAACCAAGCTTCCCATAAACATAATAACATCATCCATATGTGGAAGCAAAAGTAAATAGAAACAAGTTGCCATATGACAACCGCGAGGTGGATCATAGCTCCATATATGGAACCAGCACAATGCATTCCCTGCCTGTCTTAAAATAAATAATAACAAGTGTCTTTTCAGCCACTTGTTTTCTGCCACAATCATCCTACAAGATAGGATCATGAAAGTAATATGTGGTGCCAATGGTGCACACCAAGAATCATGTGGCCTCCCCCCAAAACCACCAATAGTATGGCCAACATCAATGCTACAAATGGCCTAAATTATATCACAATACCATATAAAATAAGGAATAATCCTCCTTGGCACAACATGTGACTCACAAAAAGTAAAGAAGTACAAATCATCATGCATAAATGTACATCCTCTACTATGTCCCTTAGTCATTGAGCTGAAATGGCTCAACTGTAATTTCTCCCTCACTTTCAATGAGTAGGGAAGTGGTTGTCTCCATCCTTATCCAGGCTATGCATTTCTCCATATTTTGATATACATCCTGTTGAATTCCCTCCCAAGTGAATGCCTCCATCAAGGAATGATATGCATCAAAGTGCATGGAAAGAAAGTCCACATGTTCTGCATGTAGCAGTTTATCCTTGAGCTCAGAATCTCTAGTCAAGAAGACTATGCCATAAGAATATATGACCTCATCATCCACCATCTATCTTTCATCTCTCTTCGGGTCATCGAGAATAATTCAGGCACCAAGATCCTTGGAGTACTCTACCAAAAGTTGAGACCTTCAATATGGATCAACCCTCCTAAGAGACAGTGTTGTAGATCTAAAATGTGAAGTTCCCCACATGCTGTTGTCCTTTCCTTTGACATCCCTCATGCCAAATTCATCCTCCAAAGTTCTTCCATGCCCATCATGCAGTTGATCATGCTCAAGTAGAAGTGGTGGCCTTTTGAAGTTGGCCTCCCATGAGAAGCTATCATCCAAAAACAGCCTTCTGATCTTGGCCAATGTAAGCATGAGTGGCCTCCATATACTCCAATTTATGGAGGATTCCTTCCCCAAAGGAAGTACCCTATGTTTCTCCAAATTCATGGAGCAGCTCCCTTGCACCATGGTGGTGCCATCCTCCATCATTGAAGCAACTTCTGCCCGCGCAAAATATGTAGTGAGAGTGGGTAATGATGAAAGTGGGAAAATGTCTCCCTCCTCCTTGAGTCTACCCTAGACTCTCTGTTCTGTATCAAGTCCTCCCATGGTCCCCATCCCTCTAAAATAAATTAGTGGTGCAACCAATTGTGAAGTATCTCCTAACATCCTCTGATCTGGTGGTCTCCTTGGTGGAATGCCTCCATGAAATGAGACATCAATATCAAGAGTAGACTGCACATATGGATGGACAACTTTTTCCTTGCCCTCACTACATAAATCAGTCTACCTCTTCTATGCATCAAACTTTTAAAATATATATGGGTGTGTGCTCCTCATCATGTGATGCTACTCATCCTCCCTACCTTCTCCTTCCATCCACAAGGTGTCACAATCATGTTTTTCATTGATTGTGCTTTGACCTCTACATATGAGATCCTTTGGAACTACTTGTAATGATACAATAATTCCTCTTGTTGGAGAAAGTGCTCCATATTCCTCTACATGAGGGGCTAGATATGCTCTAGATATGACAACGTTGTTACCCAAAGCCTTCCCTTCTTCTCCAATATGAATGGGAATCATCTTCTCAACAAGAGCATCCTCTTTTGAAAAGGGATCTTCATGCCCTCTTTTCTAGGAGTATAAGATAGAGATCTTGCCTCTAGCAAGGTATTATGCAATATGTTAGCCTTTTCAATAGTTTTTTGAAGTGGAGTTGAGTTTGTAGGTCCTTTCAACCCTTGCAAAATTTTGGTTTGTTTTGTTTTGTTTAACTCCATCAAAGGTGTTTCAGAGTGTTTTCCATCAAACATTTCCACTAGTCTCCCAGTGAACTTTGCATAAGTATATGTATGTGCATTTTTTAAAGAAAATGACTCAAATATCCACCAAGAATATCCCTTACCTCCAAAATGAAGTGCTGCAATTTTGATGGATTCATTATTTGAAACTTGGTGTTGCTAAAAATAGGTGTCTAGCTCCTCCACCGAAGCCCTAGCTGAAAATTTAGGTGAACCGTAAAAAGTAGATCAAAATAATCTACCCTCACCATTTTGATGGTTTATTTCCTCATTTATCTTTCAAAACTCTTGGAAGGTGATGTGATCTTTGAACCTCTTAGTTTGAGATTCATATTCTTGCAAATAAGCTCTAAGAGTCTCCATCCTAGGCATTTCTTCTTCTTCCATCTCCCTCATTGTATATCTGGGCATATGACTTCATTGTGAATCAAAATGTGTGGTTGCATTCTCACACTCATCGTATGAAAATTTAGATTTTGCTTCAGATTAAAACTCTCTTGGAGATTCTCTACACATCTCCCTTCTCATCTTCTTCAAATCTCCCTTAATGCTCTACATAGTTTGAAAAAAAAGCTTTCAGATCTTCTCTTCCTCTCTTCCTCCAAATAATGGAGTATTATTTTCATATTTTATGTAAATATCCTCTTCTTTGAGAGAATATTCCCCTTATGATGACATATTGGTTGAATGCACAGGCTAAGCCAAGATTATGCTCCGATATCACTATAATATCCCAAAATAAGGAAGCAACAATATATGAACACAAAAATGGAAATATTAGTGTAAATCAACTCATTAAAATTGGATACCAATATGGAGACATATCATCATGTATTATATCATAAAATCAATGCAAAATAGTGAGGCATGAATTATATACAATGATGGAATAAGCCTCCCATAAGAAAACACTCCTGAATATGAACTACTGCTACAATACAAAATGTCGGAACACTGCTACAGTGCAGTTATAAACACACTGATATAGAAAAAGAATGTAAAAAATATGTAGGGCTGTTATATGCCTCAAAATAGATCACAAATACAGATCTAGGCTTTATACAAACTCCTACAAAAAACCCGGGAACGGTTTTCAGAAATACACCCTATACAAGATGGGATCTAAAGCCCTAGGGGTGAAGATTCACTACAAAATGAAGTACATGAGTGTAGAAGGCTGAAATATAGTAGATCTGATGTATATCCCCTAAAAGGCCTCCTCCAATGAAATTCTGAACCCTTCAATCACAGGAAAACACTCCAAAGGAGCCACAAGATCCCTCACTGAAGTTTCCCTCAAAATTAACACAATTCGTAGCTTGAAAAATGCTAAAAATGATGGGAATTGGTTGGCCTGGCACCAAAGATCTGTAATAAGTCCAAGGGCCCTCCAAATTAATCTCACAAGAGAAGGAACCCTTCCTTTTGTTGGTGTCTCGTGTTTTGATAGTTTGGCAAATCAAAAGACAAGGCAACATCAGAACCAATCTTTAGAGTTACAGGATCTAGTCCTCCTGTTCTCAGAGAGGGATCTCTCAAAAGTTTGTTTGCAAAGGTTTATTTTGTGTGCTTAGAGTATTGATTTTAGACTAGTTATTAAGCGCAGGTGTTTATTTTTTTGTTTGTTTGGTTGGAATGATACAGAAAAACATGAAAGGCCTAGGAAAGATATATAGGACAACAAAATATTTGTTTCATTGGGCAATGGAGTCAAGAAAAGGTCATAACAAACTCATCAGTGGATATGGGATATCAAAGGGAAAATCTAACTTGGCCACAGGATCCTTTTTTTTTTGGAATGAGATGAACATTAATGATTTGGAAAGAGAGGTTTAGATCTCAACAAAGGGAATTTGAAAGCATAACTTGAACAATAAAGAGCTTTTTTATAGACAGGGCTAACCATGAATTCTACAAATCACACCTTAAGCAAATAATGAATTCAAAACAACTTTTCAAAATGAAATCTAAGATTTGGGGAACACCCTATTTCCTCAAATATCTTATTTCAAATGACTTATAAAACATAAAATATTCACTGATAATTGTAGTCATAGAAGAGGGAACACCTAAAAACATCTATGATCGTAATTGTAACGACCTTTAAGCCAAATGTTTAAATGAGGACAAAGGGCAAGATCAAAACCGACCTATTTGATTCACTGTAAGCAAAGAAATTCAAAGGGAGACTTCAATAACAGTTTTAAAGTGGCAACAAACAAGTAGGAAAAACCATAATCATGTTGAAACCAACTGTTCAAACTATTAAGGAAATAAACAAGCATGAAGACTAAAGAGAAAGATTAAAGCCTCTAAAATATTTTAGCAACAAAAAACATTAAACAGTGGAGGGTGAACGGGTCTAAGGTGCTTCCAAGAGTCATTTCTTAGCCTAAAAATTTCAGCCTACTGTAGTAAGAAATTATGGAACATAATGAAAATAGGGGAAAAACATAAAACAGTTCAGAATACTTCACCAACATCCAAGCTCATGGATCCAATGATAGAGCCTTCTTAGGAACAAGCATGCAACAACATCATCAAGACTTCCAAGACTCCAGTTTCTTCTTCAACTTCAACAGACTATGTATTTATTTAAGAGGGTTTCAGTATTACAACTTGTGATCAAACAACAACCAATCAACCAACAATTTCTCATCTTCTACTGCAGTATTTATAGAGGAATCAGGAGGTGAGACTTAACAAAATATCTCAAGGATAATTAATATAGACTTAAGACTTCTCGGCCTTTTGAGGGGCTTGATGGAGAAGTTTACAGGTGGACCGTTGTATTAATGTTTTACAATTAATATCAAAGCTTGATGGGAGCTTTGTTGACTTTGAGGCTCTTCATAATGTGGAGTAACTCTGCAGATATTTGTTGCATTAGTTTTCCTGTGGTAGAATCAACTTCATGGCAATGCTGGAGACAGATATTTCTTTAAGCAATAACTTCGGCCTCTATTTTGAATGGTTTGAGGCAGCAGGTGGCTCTTGTAGTAGCTGAGGAATCAATTCACCTTAGTTGAAGCGGTGGAAGCCTTTCTGTCAGTGAAGCATTTATGATTTTCTATTGAATGTGTTCTAATCCAAGGAACTAGGCTTTTGATAATTATTTTTAGCTGTAATTCCCCAGATCTGTCTTTAATCTTCCTCTTGCTGCACTCTGTTCTTCAAAACTTATACTCTTTTTAAAATCGCATTAAAACACAGTGTCTTGTCAATGTGTAGAGCCATGCAGGGCCTTTATAGTATCGGCACCCATGGAACGTTGATAAAACATTTGAATGGAGCCCTGTGAATGGTTCTATTTATGGGCCGAAAGCACGGGAATCGTCATTCCCAACTCCTGGCTTTTCTTCAATATACTGATGGAGAACTGTTAAAACCTGCATAAAACATAAAATTTATAAAGAAATCCTACGTTTTTAGGTTTAAACTACTTCAGATGGTGGGGAAAGGAGTATAGCCATTGGATGAAAGCATCGAACGGTGGAGATCTACGCAAAAAGGCAAAAGGAGAGCGGGGAGAAGAAATAAGGCGGGGTGATTTTTGGACCGTCTGATCTGGACACGTGGACAGTCTGGATTCAATCAGAAAATCGCAATCAAGGGATTGCAATCGGAGGTGGCGAGTGGATGGGCCGATCAAAACATGCGATGCGATGAAGCAGAGGCTGTCGATCTACAAATTAGATCAATAGTGGAGAAAAAAACGAGGGAGAGGCCAATCGACGGATCAAAAGGGTGAATGCGATGTGCGCGATTGGAGAAAGTTGCGATGTGATTGTGATCGGGCCATCGCAATTGGTGGTGGTAAAAAATTTAAACCACAACACGGAAAATTTCCGATGTGATTGGCACCTAGTTGCGGGGCCTATTTATATGGAACTTCGATAGGCTCGGGCTTATGTATATATGGGTTTATCGAAGTCGGGCCTTCGAGCCTAGGGATTTTTAATCAACCCATTAAACTCTTTCCGATGCGATAAGAGACTCGGCCTTTGTGCTTAGTCTTACAAAGAAAACAAAAGACTGGGGGCTATGGATATAAGACCCAATCACATTGGAACTTTGATGCGGGTCTTTTTGATCAACCCATTTGAAATCTCCTATCACGATTGCGCGATCAGGTCTTTTTAATCTACCCATTTAAAATATTTAACATGTGGTTTTGGTTTTTTAGACCAAACTTTAGAAAAGTGGCTTTTTGGCATTTTACAAAGGAACAAATAGATCAGGCATGGTTTATTCAATGTTTTAAGCGTGAAAGATGGGCCCACGGGTTATGTATATAAAAACTTATGCGATCTGGGATTCTTTTTTTAATTTAAAGGATTAATCACAATCGTAAGTTTTGAATAGAACACAAGTCTCACGCATTTGGATTTCTCCGATGCGATTAGCATTTGGGGTAACAACTCTTGGTTTTTTCAAAAGAAACATGAGACCTGGAGTTATATCAAAGGGAGCTGATCGCATCGGGATTTATATGATGCAAAGCTAATCACATCGGAACTTTGATCGATGGAAAAAGACTTGCGCTGTTTGAATTTGCGTGATGTGATAAGCACCGGGAGGGGCTTAGCACCTTGTTCTTATCGTAAGGGCATGTGGGGGAAGTGGTTAGGGGGATTTTCGCCAAAGGGGCTAAAGCTTGTCATAAAAACATGAATTTTTATGGTTTTTTTCAATGTTTTCAAAGGAATTTAAAGGTTTTGGTAAGGTTTAAAAGTGGGTTTCAAACCTTATAAAGTGGATTTTTATGAATGAAATAAGGAAACTCATAAAAAATGGAGCGTTTTATGGAAGAAAGGGGTGAAAATGAAGGTTATTTTTGAGTGGGAAAAAGGGAAAAATGATGGTCTTTGCAGCGGTATTTCCTCATGAAATTGGTAGAATTTCTGAGTATAAAATGGGAAACAGCAAATGAAGATTTTGGACAGAGGCATGAGGCCTTTCAAGAGTCTTCAAGGGCCAACACTTTTTTTCAATAAATTTTTTTCCCAGAAGGCTCCAAAAATAATTTAGCCACCACTTGATATGACAAATTTTATAGGTGGCTAACACCTTCTATGAGAAACTAGCTCAGAAAGTGGGCTTCTCAACCCTCCACTGCAACACCCTGCAACACAACACAATACCCTACATAAACTACACTAATGAAGAAAGATATAGCTTGGCCTAAAAACCTGAATGTGTAAATGAATGTAATTCTCTTCCAAGAGGCCTCTCAAGGAAATAAGTGGGATTCCCGCTCGGGAACACCCAATGCTAAACAACATAGCAATCTCAACTAAACAGCTGAAGAATGCAAGTAGTCTAAATAGACCATATACAAAATAAAAATCAAAACATACCCTCATATGGCTTCCATCCTCTTCCTTATATAGATTATGAGCTTCCTTGCCCTTGGCCCCACTCAATTAGGTCATTTCCTTCATGAAATCAATCTCCCTCCAAAACTCCGTTATTCGTGATTTAATCTCCACTCCTTCATAACAACGTTGTTGACATGGTCATAGTTGACTTAATTAACATGATCCAGCCCCTATTCACACTTGGAGGTACTTTATTTAGCTGCTAAAAAGGTCTCCCTACACACTTGAAGCATTTTAATTGTTGCGAAAGAGACTTATAGGCCTCCCCACCCACTTATTCATCTACCTAGTGAGAAGAAAAACTATAATATTCCATTTAGCTGAAGGCTAAATTTTTGGAATATTACATCTTTCTCCCAGGATTTTTGAAGCATTTTTATTTGTGTTACACCAATTTTTGGCCATCTAACCTGTTACTATTAGATGGACTAAAGTACACCATGTAAGACCAACTTTACCATAGTAAATTTGCTTTAACTATGAGAAATAATTTATTAACCCATAGTTTGTTAAAAAAAATCTGGTCTAAACAGGAAACCCCATGAGGAATAATTAAATAAATCCTTATTTGTTTGATTTTCCTCTAGGGATAATTAACTAAACCACTATTTAATTAATATTCCTGGTCATATTTAACCCAAAACATGAGAATTAATTAGATAAATCATTATTTATCTTATTATTCTCTAGGAATAATTATTTTAATAATTCTTTAATAGTATTCCTTGTTAAATTTAACTAAATCATTTATAAATAATTGAATAAATCATTATTTATTTAATTATTCCTTAACCTCATCCCTGAAATAATAAATAAATCATTTATTTATTTATTATTTCTAGATAAAGGGATTTAACCAATTCTAAATTCCTTTTCTCTCAACCAAAAATAATAAAATATTCCAAGTTGGATCTAGATTTGGTTAATAATATTTGAATTATGCACCAATATCTAGACTAACTCAATATTTTGTTATAAATAGAAGGGTTTTCCATTCTTTCACTACCTTTTGTCAACTTTTGATCACCTTTTGATCTATGGTTTTGGTCTAACATTGATCATCGTTGTCATATTTTTTTCCACTTTTTCTTGTAAGCTCCCTTTGAGTTCCATTTTCTCTCAGTTTTCTGCACCATCAAGAGAGAGAGATATTGGATCTGAAGCACTGAGGACATACAAGAACCCATCCCATTGAGGGGGATTGGTAAAATATTTCTGTGTTCCCTTCCCAGGTGTCATAATACAAAAAATACTTTATAAATTCTTGTCTTGTCTATTGGATGTATGGAGCAACTCTTGTTTATTTTTTTTGTTTAATGCCTTTAACTGCATAGATAAGGATTTTTGTATCATTTATTATGATCACCTACTGCAAATATAAGGAAATTGACAACCACATTTGATGTTAGGTTTGTTTTTTATGCACAGCTAAAGTGAGATTTTTTCATATGCTTACGATTAGAATTCACACTAACAACTGGTGACTCCACAAGGGTTTTTAATTACCACCACTGTCGTTTTTCAGATCCTTGCATGAATAACTGCTTCAACCACCAGGGATTTTGTTAAGCTTATTATTTTGCGTTAATCGATGTTTATTTTAACCTTTTTTACCCTAAAACAGTAAAAATTATAACTTTTGTGTGTTTCTGGGCCATTTGAGCAGGTAACAGGTATCAACCATGACAGAGACAACACTTTTTTCTAAAACTTGCCCTCGAGAAATTTGGAAGAGCATGTCACACTTTTTGGGTCAAAACCTATGACCTTAGCTCTTAAGTAGTAGATATTTTCCCAAAAACTATGACCTCAGTAAAAAACAGGTTAGAACCTATGACTTGCACTTTTTTGCGGGATTTTTTCTGTAATTTTCATGGTTTATCGAGGGTGTTGTTCAAGGTTGTATGACCTCCTTATTTACCCATCTTAAACTTGTACTTGCTTATTTTTACTCGTCGAATTAGGAACCAATCCCCTTAGGGATTCAGTATGCTTCCACCTTTTTAGGAGGAGTTTAGCTAAAGCAGGTCTTCTAAGATTTCAGTGTTTTTTTAGCCATTTTTTCAGATATGAACCTGTCCATTAAGATGCAATTGAGATTTTTTATTTTTCCATCCAAAACACCTCTTTTCATTTTTATTTGGTCCTCCCTTTAGGGCCCCTGCATTTCCCTTTAGGTTGTAACCTTTTGCCACCTATTTTTCATCATTTTCCCTCTAGTTTCTTGTTATTTTTTGCACCTCTTTTGAGTAGATTTGACCTTTAGATCCCTGTCGCTCTTTACCTTAGATCTATTAGCCATATTGTGTCTTTTGAGTAGATTTCGGTCACCATTAGACTAGTTGTTGGGAAGCCCTCATTTTTGGGTTTAAATTTATGCATATTTAGGTGTTTATTTTACTGTCTCTTTCAGTTTTATTTACAGTTATACAACATCTTTTTTCTTTTTTCTATAGACACATCTGGGCTTAATTAAAATTAACACACTTATCACACACACACACCTAAAGCGAAGAGCATCTGGTCTACACCGCTAGGCCAAGACTAAAACATTGTAATTAATTAATCTGCATCTTTGTGCCCTTGTTTACCTCTCTTCCTTATTGGATTCCGTGTATATTTTCCATAATTGCGGCCCCAATGTGTTTATCCCAGAGACTCCAAGGAATTCATCCTAAGTTTCCATTAGGAAGACTTACCCCACCATGTAGGGTCTGAGTTAGTCCTCCACTGAGTCTCCATTCCGACTCATTAGGGGAATTTTGAGGTCTAAAATAGGCCTCCTAAGAAAAATGTACAACCAAAATAAACTTTATAAGAACCAATAGGATTCAAGATGATGATGTCAACCATGGGGGATGACTTGCCATTTTTTAAGTAAAAGGGTAAAAATATTAAAAAATAATAAAATAATAAAACTACTTTTTCAACTCATATTTTCAACTTATCTCCAAAAGCTTTTACTGAAATTTCGAGTGTGAGTACTCGTTGGATGAAAAATTTAATTTCTCATCCAACGAGTACCCATATTGCATACTTTTTATGGACCCTGCTACATGAAAAATGAGAAATACATGAAAATTATGATTGCAATCACTTTTTTCATGTATTTCTCATTTTTTTGTAGCAAGATCCATCAAAAGTATGCAACATGGGTACTCCAAGAATTTAGTTTTTCATCCAACGAGTACTCCTGCTCGAAATTTGTGTAAAAGGTTTGGGAGATAAGTTGAAAATATGAGTTGAAAAAGTAGTTTTTCTTTTTTCCCTCTAAAATTTGATGATGTAATCAAATATTATTTTCTTATTTCCCTATTATTTTATAATTTCCTTAGGAGGCATATTTTAGACCTCAAAATTCCCCTAATGTTGATTCTGGTTCATTCAGTTCTCCTTCTATTTCTACCACTGCTTCTCCTCCACCTTTCTCGTTCATCATGTCTGGTTCAAGACATACCATTGGTGGTTGCCCCGGCTCTAATGCTAGAATCGCTACTAGTGGAGCCGCAATAGGAATGATTACAACTGCTCCCTTGCTTCCTTATATGGAAGGCCTTAGCCTTCCCGATTTAAGCCAGTTAATTAATGGCCCTATACACCATGATCCAGGTTGGCCTACTATGCCAACCAAGCTCCCTTCAGACGTCCCTAAGTTTGAAGGAAATGATGGAGAGGATCCTACTAACCATATTCATTCTTTCCACTTGTGGTGTTCATCTAACTCTATCACTGATGACCCTATCAGTCTTCGATTATTCCAGTGTACGCTTACTGGAGAAGCTTCCAAGTGGTATGTCGACCAGGCCTCTACCTCTCATGCTACTTTTGTGACTCTTGCAAAGGAATTTCTATCCTACTTCCAGCTTCCCCTTCATTATGACACTGGTACCGAAATTTTGATTGCTTTCCATCAAGCTTCTGCCACGCGCATATCTAACCATGTTCAAGAATGGTGCAAAAGGAAGAGCTTATATCGAGCTCCAATTTTCGAATACCGTGTCTACATGGACTGGTTTCTCAGATCCCTTTTTCCCTATATTGGTAAATATTTCGTGTCTCACTTTCCTTAGATTGAGGAAGAAGCCCTCCAAGTTGCATTGAAATATGACTTGAGCTACACACAATTTGGTTATGTTTATACTATCTCACCTAATCTCCCTAGACCTAGTGGTGCCAATGCACCGGGGGCATCTCATGCCGCTGACGGTATCATTGGATGCCTTTCAAATCCGTATGCTCATCCTCCTTTGGGTTACGGTTTCCGTGAGGGAGGGGCCATCCCCTCTAACACTTTTCCCCCTCCCAGCAGGATGTATCCAGGACACAGAATGCCTCACGTCTTTTCCAAACCACATCCTCCGATGCCAGAGCCTAATTTTACCCAACCTATTTACCCCAATGTTTCCCAACCTCCTTACTATGCGTATCCACAACCAGGTGCTCCAGCTCCTCCATCACAAGCACCTTCACCTCTCATGACTTCTCAAGCTCTGAAGCAGCAGCCACCCCACTGCTCAGGGTCAAGTGTATGTGCAGCAGAGTGTGACTAATCCTCCCAGATTCAAAAATAATAGGAAAGGCAACCACAACCAACCCGAACTAGGTAATCAAGGAAAAAATACCCAAAGGAATACACCTAACACTGCAACTCAACAACAAGGCGATCAACCCAAGCATAATAGTCCTCTTCGCACGAATAAGCCTTGTTCTTGTTGCGGTGTCAATGGTCACTATACCCATGATTGCCCTGTTTTACCTCAGATGTGTCAACTGTGGGAAGCTCAATCAACATCTCGAGGATAGAAATCATCTGCTTCGGTTCCTCCTAATGTTGCACCTACTCAACCAGTTGTGTTTACCAATCCTTTCCCCTAACAAGGATATGTGGCTACCCAACTCCCTGAAGATTAGGTGGCTGCTCAACCTCCTCCATCTGGTACCTCTGATTACCATATCCTCATGATCCAATATTGGTGATCTCAACCTTCAAACTCGGTCCCACCAGTACACCAATCCTCTCGCTACGTCCAAAACTGAGCCCTAGTCTTCAGGTCCCATAAAGCCAATTTTGACACCGAATGGTCCTTTACAGATCCATCAGCCTAAGGCAGAGGTACATACCAAGATCCCTAAAGGACCATTACACCGAAGCACTACTTCTGGTAAATTCACCCACACCTACAGTATAGTATATGACTTGGTGCAATCCCCTGCTGCCATGTCAATGTTGGAAGTCCTCCAATCATCCCCTTCACAACGTAAAGCTCTACTAACTTCCATGGGCATTTTGGATCCTTTAGATGATCGTTTGATTGTCTTCAATGTTTACAAGTTAGAGCATCCACCCCTACCTGCATCCATCGCCTTCCAAATACCTATCAAGATCCAGAATGCCAACATCTCCTGATGTATCATTGGTGAGAGGGCATCCACTTACGTGATGTCTTCTTATTTTTGGAAAAATATTGGATCACTCGAGTTAGCCCCTTCCACTATCACCCTATGTGCATGGGATTCCCATTCTTCCCAACCCCCTAGCATGTCCGCAATTTTCTTATTACCCTTGCGAGAAATTTTTTTTGTGTTGACATTGAAGTCATTGATGCCCCCTTAGACTACAACATTCTATTGGGTCGTAGCTACACTTATGTGATGTTCGTTCTCCCATTTTTGGTTCACTGTAATATGTGCTTTCCTCCCAATGGAAATATCATCACTATCGATTAGCTAACATATGACAAACCAAAGTCTCAGACCTCTCCAGAGTCCATTATTTCTTCAGTGACCAATAAACAAACAATTGAACCTCCAACTAGGGTCTCACTCGGAGTCTATAAAGATTCCTTTTTTCTTGGTCCATTCCCTAGTCTCCCCCCTCTTATCCGTTATCCTAGCTTGTCAAATGTTGCATGATGTAATCGTCTCGGTCCAACCTCAAACAGTATTGTTCGACTAGTCAGTAGCCTAGCCCTTTGCAAAATTCTCCTAGTACTTCGACTCAGCCTTCGATACCTCCTCCTCAAGGCCCTTCATCTGTAGCTAGTGTCCCTAATCATCATTTTCCTCATGGAAAAATTCCCCCTAGCCTTAACCATATGGGAGCTATTTCGCCTAGCCATTACCCCTCCAGTCAGATATTGTTTCTTGCTCCCCCTTCCAGAGTGTTTTTGGTACCTTCTATGGCTACCTTGACCCTTCCCATCATGATCCTAGGCAGCTCAGTCTGATACATTGATCCCCCACCCAATACCCCACCTGTTCAGCTCAAACCTTACAATACTTTGATCCTAGTCTAACTAGTCACTATGACCCCTCCCTTTGCTTTTATGCCTCATCCACCTCAATAGGAATCTACTTCTACTACAAAAGCCTTGGGTGAGGGGGAAAAAGCTTGCAAAAAGTCACCTAAGGACAAGGTTGCCCAAAAAACAATGGCTCCTCATAAGCCTCCAAAGCATACAGCTCCGTGTGATTTGTCTGATGTTTTTGGTCATCCTATCCACAGTTGTTCCCAGTTGTCTCGTATCAAACCCATGGTCAAGGAAGCATTTCCTCAGTCTGATATCCCATACATTCCATGTTACTTTACTAGCTCGAGCCAAGAAACTCAAGACTTTGCACACAAATCACCCTTATGCTTTGTGTGATCTCCATGGCCACTATACTGACCTCTGTCCCCGCCTCAAATATTTCCACACCTCCTTGGAAGTGGTTCACCAATACGAGGTCGAGCGTAATGAGTTGGCCTCTCCCTTACTTGTGTGTTTTTCTTCGACAAAACCAAAGGACATATCCACTCCCATTCACATACCCCCTCTTGATGTCGAGATGACAAAGCCTTCGGCCACTATCCTCTACCTATCATCATCTATAAGATCCATGGTGGAAGACTGCTTTGGGGCATCCCCTTCTATTTCACCTAACCCCCCTTTAGCAATCAACTTGGGCTCAACATCAATATATTCTCCATCTACTTTTTCTTCGGTCACCCTCCGTGACGATGTGCATGCGAACCTCACTTCTCATGATGATGATTCAGGTAGCTTCGCCGCATCATGTGGTATTTCTTCCACCAAAAACCCCATATTCTATTTTGATGACAACATTATGGAAGAATTTACCACCCTTGACTTTATATATCCCCCCTTACATCGAAACCATGCATTCGAACCACATACACATTGTGGCCATTACATTTACACCCAATGTTTGGATAAGGGGGCACACATATTTGAGAGTCTAGGAGAAGAAATTATAGTACCATTATTATTCCCCATTTAAAAGAACCTCTGGAGTTCCATATCACTTCATATCACTCTAGGGATGATCCACTAAATCATTGCTTCATCCTATATCAACAACCCAATCCCTTAGACATTTTCATTGACAAACTTTCATGTTTTCTAGGTGAGCACCAGTTCATTATATCCAAATCCACTCTTTGGGATAGTAACACCATGTACGGAAACCTAGAAATTTATTCCACTTGCATCATATTTGTAGTACCAAAAGAGATTGGTAATCCTCCATTCCCTTTCTCGAAGTGTATCTATCCATTCTTCCCACAGAAGATAACCATAACATACACAAATGGCAAACCACATCATAAAAATGTGTTTAGAATCCACTTTTCTAAATACATTTGGCATGAAAATAACATGCTTGGGGGCACCTATGCCCCTATACATTCTCATCATCCTCTTGAGGATTTAGTGCCTATGATACTGAAGGCTTGAATCCATTATTTCAGTACTTGGAACACAATGGCGCTCCACAAAATCCTCTAGCTAGGGGTATCATTCCCTCCTTTGCATACTCAATCACTCCCATCCATCACATATGCTTGGGGGTAGTATCCCATGCTTGGGGACATGATGGCACCCCTGGCCACCTTCTCACTTTATTTTCATAAGTCTCGGCCTAGATCCCACCAATATAGGTATGGCCGATTACCCTCCCATTCCTTGGATAGTTTGTCCTATCAGCCTCTCCAACGAGCCATATATCGTAGATGCCTGATACCATTTCTTCAAATATTCTACTTTGTGTGATACTATACTTACCACTTTTTCCCTCTGTATCACTTGGTGGGCGGGGATGATTCTAGACCTTCTCTTGTAGTTAATTCTCGTATTATTTTATTACCTTGATTCTTCACCAAGACCATCCTTCCAAGAAGCATTAAGGCCATCCTTAGACTAATAAGGCTGCCTACCTAAAAGTCCTCGATCTTGATTCCAATGGTTGATTTTTCTACTAAAATTGCTGCAATATTTAGGGCCTTTTCCTCCTTTCCACCTTCACCATATCTACACTTGCAAATGAATCAAATTGGAGGGAAATTGCCTTATTAAAAGAAACACCCCAAATTTTTCTTTCAATTATGACCAAAACGGTAGCTTAGTTTGACAAACCATCAACACCATTGGAAATCTCTCACCGAGCACTCAAATGGGTATCCTTTCATTTTTGGTGATTTGATACTTCACCCAGAAGCCTTTTTTCCAAGAAGGGTCACTTCACCACTTCTCAAAATTGAATTTATTCACTTGCAACACCTGTACTTGGGGCAGCACTTTGCCTTCATATTTTTTATACTCGTGTCAATTTTCGTCATGAGTAACCATCTTTTACTCATGTTTTTATGGTCCCTATCGGGCCTATCCTGTGTGGCAGCATCATCGAGTCGCCCTTGTTTAGAGCATCTGAGTTTAGTCATCATTTAATCCATGGAGTTTGTCTCGAGTTTCTTTTGTCCCCCATCACAGTCTTCCATCCTTCATTTCTTTGTGCCTCTCTCCTGTCTCACATGTTGGCCTTTAGTCATACTGTCCCCTATACCCTCTGGAGTCGAGTCAGTAGCTGCCAGTTCATCCATGCCCTTTATGCTCTACCAAGGGAAATCATCAGCCCTCTACTCAGTATCGCCCATTCCACCACCATCCCTAGTGTCAATATATTATTTTCTCTACTATTATCCCTCATGCCTTAGTTGAAGATTCCTCATTGCCTCACCTATGGTAGACCTCCTTCAGTCGGCATCAACTTATTCATTCCAGAAGATAGGTTTAGAGGGCAGTCTACCTTGGTTCCAGCTTCTACTCTTGTTTGATGCCTCAGATCAGGAAAAGTGACCCTTGATTTCCCTTTGACTTGATTGTTTCTTAGTTCCAGCTCTTTATGGCATGATCGAGATTTGTATACTTGATGGTTTGGTGATTCAATAGATTGTACCAGTGATTCCCAGGTGTGTGTGAGTTGTTTCAGGCCTCTTGAGGGTGTGGCCCTTTAGGTAGCCCCCCACATACTCGAATGACCTCTTTACTATAGCCTTCGATGCACTTCTACAGATTTTATGGTTCTGGCTCTAGCTGCTTGCAATGGCTTTTTAGTTTGCATGTATCATTTAGATTTTCAAATCCCTTTCCTATTTTAAAGGGCCTCTTTGGTTGGTATTATATCTCATGTACTCAGAAATTATTGTATAATTCCTTGTTGTTGTCCTAGGCACAGTATCTATGTCGCATCGATTATGTTTTTTATCTGGCCCATGTTTATGCGAGCATGTACTATATAGCTCAGTTCCATGTTTGTTGGGCGCATAATTATTCTTTGTATTTTGTCTTCTCAGCGAGCATAGGTATGCCTCCCCCGCCTCATTTAGAATACGTACTCACTCATAAAAGAGACTTGTCACACATGTAAGTCTCACCTCCTTAGGGTCTTGTCCTCTCTTGCTTCAATCCATCTTATATTTCTCTCTCTCTCTCTCTCTCTCCCCTTTGGTGTCTCGTGATTGTGTTCTTATAATGTAATTCAGTCATATGATTAGATCCTAACACTCGCACGTTGTAGGGCAATCTCTTACACCAATTTCTGGTCATCTAACATGTTACTATCAGATGGACTAAAGTACACCATGTAAGACCAACTTTACCATAGTAAAGTTCCTTTCACTATTAGAAATAATTCAATAACCCATAGTTTATTAAATTATTTCTGGTCTAAACACGAGACCCCATGAGGAATAGTTAAATAAATCCTTATTTGTTTGATTTTTCTCTAGGGATAATTCACTAAACCACTATTTAATTAATATTCTCAGTCATATTTAACCCAAATCATGAGAATTAATTAGATAAATCATTATTTATCTTATTATTCTCTAGGAATAATTATTTAAATCATTATTTAATAATATTCTGTATTAAATTTGACTAAATCATTTATAAATAATTGAATAAATAATTATTCATTTAATTATTCCTTAACCTCATCCTTGAAACAATTAATAAAAGATTTATTTATTTATTATTTCTAAATAAAGGGATTTAACAAATTCTAAATTCCTTTTCCCTCCATCAAAAATAATAAAATATTCCAAGTAAGTTGGATCTAAATTTGGTTAATAATATTTTAATTATTCACCAATATCTAGACTAACTCAATATTTTTTTATAAATAGAAGGGTTTTCCATTCATTCACTACCTTTTGTCACCTTTTGATCACCTTTTGATCTATGCTTTTGGTCTGACTTTGATCCTCCATCATTGTCATATTTTTTTCCACTTTTTCTTGTGAGCTCCCTTTGAGTTCCATTTTATCTTGGTTTTCTGCACCATAAAGAGAGATATATATTGGATGTAAAGCGCTGAGGACATACAAGACCCCATCCCATTAAGGGGGACTAGTAACATCTTTCTGTGTTCCCTTCTGAGGTGTCATAGTACAAAAAATTATTTATAAATTCTTGTCTTGTCTATTGGATATATGGAGAAACTCCTGTTTATTTTCATTTTTTAATGCCTTTAACTGCATATATATATATGAATTTTTGTAGCATTTATTCTGATCACCTACTGTAGATCTAATGAAATTGACAACCACATTTGATGTTAGGGTTTTTTTTTTTATGCACAACTAAAGTGAGATTTTTTCATACACTTGCAATTAGAATTCACACTAATACTTTGATAAGATTATTGTAGATCTGAACATCCTTAATACCCTTGATAAGGGGTATCTTTACACATATTATTCAGTTCTCCCAAAATTTGATTCTATTCTAGGGTGTGTTGGATAGGGTGGATCAGTCGCTCAAGAAAAGGAGGTTGATTAGTCTGAGGGGTTCTTTCTTCCTTATCCTCTTCAATCTCTATAGGTGGAGATGGATAATTATTGTTTCAAAGAAATATTCCATACCTAAGGTTAATTACCTGTATCTCCATAGCATAGGTTGGATAGGATATAGCGTAGAACTATTGTGCCTGTTTTAATATTCCTACTTTAGCAAGCAGCTAAGGGGAATATTAATTTTTTATTTTTACACTTAGTAGATGAATAAATGGGGAAGGAGACCCATACTTAACTAAAATCAGCATAAAAACCCTCTTGGTGTGAAAGAGGATCATTATAGCAGCTAGATTTCACACTCTCATGTGTGAACAGGGATAAATGCATGGGCACAAGGTCAAGTTTGACCAATTCAATAACACAGGTATAAGAGAAGGAGATCATCCATAGAGACATTGCAGTGCAAGTGGGAGGAAGATTCCTCAGTGAAGGAAACCCTAATGAGTGGGGCCCAAGGAAAGGAGGCTCACACATGCTTAAAATGAGGGCAAGGCAGCCATAACAAGTTTATGCTTATGATTTGATTTTTGGATTTGGACCGAGAGACTATCCTGCTTTCTCCAACTGTTTAGTTGAGATTGTTGTGCTACTTAGCATAAGGATTTCCTGTTTAAGAATCCTTATCCTTTCTTGAGAGGCCTCTGGAACGAGTATTATTGATTTTCCTCACATCCAGGCTTGAGGCCAAGCATCCTCCTTCAGCTACAGTTTTTTTTCTGTAGCAAAATAACGTTGTGTTGCAGGGTGTTGCAGTGAAGGTTCACAACACCACTTCCAGCACTTGTTTTTCAGAGGAGGAGGCTCTATTTCTCTTGGGATATTAGTGAGGAAGCATTCCAGAGTATATTTTCACATCTTGGAACTTGGCCAAAGTACTCCCATCATCTCTAGCGCAGTCCCTTGCAGGAACTACATCATTTCTTGCAGTTTTGCAGTGAGAGGGTCAATCCCCTCAAGTTTGAGTTACTTTCTCAGGGAAAAGGCCAACCTTTCTCCTGGAAAGTTTGTAAGGAGGATTTTCCTTCATTTCATATATTTTTCAGTTGTATAAATACATAGCTTGAGTTATAGTTTGTCATTTTCAGATCCATATCTTCAGATTTGACATTTTTCACTTGTGCTCTCATAGAACCCTTACTGGGTCATTTCTATAATGTGTAAAAGAGGCTTGTTCGCCATTTTTCTCCATGATCTAATGTAATACACTCCATATTTGTTATTTCCATTATATTGCATCATAAACACTCATAAAATCACGATGTGTGTGCTTCAACATTTTTTTCATAAGCTAAGTCATGGGGTTTGGGCCTTTTTGAGCCATAACGGGACCAGGAGATTTGTTTAACTTAGATAGAGTGATTTTATTTTGCTCCCATTTGGTATGTAAGTCGCATATGAAATAATATAAGGGATCCCACCATTATTTTCCTTTTTTATTACGAAAATAGCTGGAAATAACGTTTTTGTGCCCTATTTTGCTGCTTTTCCCCAACTTTTGGATCATAAATTGAAGTATAAGTTTCTATTGTAGCTTTAAGAGATGACTGAGTTTTTAACACATAATATGAGTCTATTCATTATTTAACATCCATTATTGTGTTCATGTATTGCTGAAGCTCCAACTTTGAAATATCTGAAGATATTCTCATCGTTGTAGATTTTCCCTATTTTGGGATATTACAGTGGTATCAGAGCATGATCTTTGGCTCAGCCTATGAGTTCTAGCTATAATAAGGAGAAATATCAGAATGATGAAGAGAATGAGCTTGATCTCATCATTTTTTAGATCCAAGAAGGACCTCCCCAAGGAGGTTAAGCAGATGAAGAGTTGCAGTGAAACTCCTAGAGGGTTTCAAGAAGAGGAACAACCATGCACTTCCTATTCTCAAAGAGGAGAAGTCAAGAGACATAAAGGACACTTGGAATCTGAAATTCTAAGTGGATACCTTGCTGAGTACCAAGCTAAACCTAGAGCCTTTAAGGAGACTCTAGCTTTACCATAGTTCATTTAGCTGGAAGAAGAAAAGAGACTCTACAGCCATGGAATGATGAGAGGCAATAGATTCCTATTGTCCACTTTTGATGGATCACTCACATGTGCAAAAAAGGCTTAGCTGATGAAACTAGAGGCTTTCTTCCTACTACATCCAGTAGTGGAGAGAGAGGTTGTAGAAATTACAGCGCTGCACCTTGAAGGTGAAGCAAACACTTGGTGGTTCAGCCATTTGAGCCTTGCAAGAGTGTCTACTCTTGTTGAGTTTTCTAAAAATTTGATTAGGATATTTGGGGAAGGAAGATCATAAAAAGAGAGACCCTCACCACCACTTGAGGAAGCATGTATTAGTGCTGTCACAACCTTGGAGGAGCAGCCTTCATGTTCAACATTGAAGGAAGCCAACATAGTTGAGGAAGGAAATCTTACTTCCACATTTCACCAAGGTATGCTTAAGTTTCCATCTCCTGTCATTTCAAAAAATATTATGGAGGGATCTACATTATTGTATACTGCTGATTTAGAGCAACAAAGTTGCACAGTGTTGTATAAGAGCAGTGATGAAGAAAGGAGCACCCATTCGTTATGGGAGCATTCAAATGGCAGCTTCATTCATGAAGAAATGGTGGATGGAATGATATATGGTAGAAATCTTGAAGTGAGAAACCCTTTATCCTTTCTATATGACCCTTTCTCAATGAGCACTCCCCATCTCAAAGAGAAACTTGTACCTGCAGTAGTTCCAAAACCTTATTGGTTTTGGAAGGCCATTGATGGGAAGAAGGTCTCAGGGAGAGATCTCATGGGAGGTGCACTTCAACACATCATGGAGTGCAAAGTTCTTCAACAATTTGGGGAGGGTTTCCCCTCATCACACTTGGATCCTTATGGATTCAAGAAGGACATTGATGAGAGATCTTTTCTAGAAGATCTCCAAGGAGTTGCATTTCAACATCCCATGAAATGCAAGAGCAGAAATCTGATTTGGTAGGATGATAGTCTTCCTTGGGAGAGTGCTAAGGAAGAACATGATTGAAGGCACCCACTTGTGTATGGATGGGTATGGATGATGAGCAAGAAGCTGGAAAGCTACTTGCAAATCTATGATACTAGGTAGAAGGAGGCTTGGCTGCATTGGTTTCTCTTGAGAGAGTTTGGTCATCATCCTCTTTCTAAGGAAGTGTGGCAAGATACTTGCATCATGGAGAAGCAAAGAGTATGGATACATTGTGTTGATATGACATTATTCACCATGTTTTCACTACATGATTTGTATGATGGAGGTATGAGGAGCCAGCAAAAACTTTTGTTGCTTGGGTTATTCTTGGGAGAGTAAGGGCAGATTTTCTCTCACACTTTGCATGATGTCACGAGAGTAGGAGGTGGCACTATCATGGTGCAAAGGGGCTAATCTTTGGCCTTAGATGTTCAAGAGTTACTTGCACCTTGGGAGGAACTTCTTGTGTGTAGTAGCATTATGGGAGATGCCTTTTACATTGTGCATATCAAAGAATGGATTTATGAGCTGGAAAGAGCCTATTTTCATGGGCCAACAATGTTGTCACCTTGGAGGTTGGACTTATTTATGGAGTGTCCCCAGGATCACTTCAAATTTGATGCAATTGGTAAACAAGGAGGAGGTGAGAAATTTTTTTTTGCATGTATTGATTATCTAATACAATATTTTCATACTCTTACCATTTCTATGCAGTTCATTACTCTATAAGAGGGCAAGCTTTTCATTTGGCTTCATGGTCAATTTTGGTCCAATCTATATCATGGAGATAGCCATCTCTTATATGACCTTCGGCAAGTATGTTTTTCTTACATGTATTATCAGCTATTGCACCTAACTAGTTACTATTCATTAGCAGACTTGATGACATACATAACTATCCATGTATTAAAAAACAACTTGCCATACTATTTTCTGAAGCAGCAGTTTGGGAAACTACGCTGTAACTGTATGGGGAACTGTTGCTATTTCCTTTCACCACATGAAACCTTCAATATTTCCCTCATTTTGATGCTGATCATGATATATTTTTCTGATATTGTTCTTATCTCTATTGAGATCATGATGGGGAGAGAGACACATGGGATGGATGTGTCCTTTGGGGAAGAGGATTCCCACAGTTTTTGCATTGCATGTTCTAAGGGGAGCATGAGAGGAGATATGGCCACCACAGCCAAACGGTTGTTTCTTTTTGTTGAGGTGGGCCATGTGATTTCTTGGATACCATATGATGATCATGTCCTATTAATCATATATGAGATGTTTCGGGCCAGCTTGATCTACAACGTTGGAGAAGAGGTCCTTGGAGGTCTAATCTTCATCTTTCCACTTGAGGGAAATATTATTGTAGCCCAAGATCAGTACATAATCTACACTTATCATGAGTGGAGAGGAGGACAGTATGGGGTAGGCTACTTTTTCCACCATGTTCATATTTTTAGCCCACATACTTTGCAGGAGCCAAAGGTGGAGGAAGATTTTCAGGAGTTGCCCAGTTGGGAGGTGACTCATCTTGTATGGATGATAGCTTGGGGGTGGAGGTTTTACATGGGAATGATAGTTCCCAAACACATTTCAGACTCCATGCCTTGGGACGAAGCTTTTCAGTTTGATCCTTACAGTTTCTTGAGGAAAAACAACATTTGGGAGGGGAGGACTGTAATATTCCTACTTTAGCAAGCAACTAAGGGGAATATTAGTTTTTGATTTTTACACTTAGTAGATGAATAAATGGGGGAGGAGACCCAGACTTAACTAAAATCAGCATAAAAACCCTCTTTCTATGAAAGGGGACCATTATAGCAGCTATATTTCACGCTCTCATGAGTGAAGAGGGATAAATGCATGGGGAGAAGGTCAAGTTCGACCACGTCAACAATGCAGGTATGAGAGAAGGAGATCATCCATAGAGACAACGTAGTGCAAGTGGGAGGAAGTTTCCTTGATGATGGAAACCCTGATGAGTGGGGCCCAAGGAAAGGAGGCTCACACATTCTTAAAAAGGAGGGAAAGGCAGCCATAACAAGTTTATGCTTATGGTTTTATTTATGGATTTGGTCTGAGAGATTATCCTTCTTTCTCCAACTGTTTAGTTGAGATTACTATGCTTCTTAGCACAAGGATTTCCAGTTTAGGAATCCTTCTCCTTTCTTGAGAGGCCTCTTGAAGGAGATGTACTAATTTGCCTCACATCCAGGCTTGAGGCAAATCCTCCTCCTTTAGCTACATTGTTATTTCTATAGAAAAATAACGTTGTGTTGCAGGTTGTTGTAGTGAGGGTTCACAACACAACTTCCAGCACTTGTTTTTCAAAGGAGGAGGCTCTCTTTCTCTTGGGAGATCAGTGAGGAATCATTCCAGAGTAGATTTTCACATCTTGGAACTTGGCCAAAGTACTCCCATCATCTCCAACGTAGTCCCTTGCAGGAACTGCGTCATTTCTTGCAGTGTTGCAGTGAGAGGGTCAATCCCCTCAAGTTTGAGTTGCTTTCTCTAGGAAAAGGCCAACCTTTCTCCCGGAAATTTTGTAAGGAGGATTTTCCTTCATTCCATGTATTTTTCAGCTGTATAAAGACATATATTTAGTTATACTACATCATTTTCAGATCTAGATCTGCAGATCTGACATTTTTCACTTGCACTCTCATAGAACCCTTATTGGGTCATTTCTATAATGTGTAAAAGAGGTCTGTTCTCCATTTTTATCCATGATCTAATGTAATACACTCCATATTTTTTAATTCCATTATATTGCATCATAAACCCTCATAAAAACACTATGTATTCTTCAGTAAATTTTGCATAAGCTAAGTCATGGGGTTTGGGCCTTTTTTAGCCATATCGGGACTGGGATATCTGTTTAACTTAGCTAGAGTGATTTTTTTCCCTCCCATTTGGTATGTAAGTCTCAGATGACATAATATAAGGTATCCCATCATTATTTTCCTCTGTTATTACGCAAATATCTAGGAATAACGTTTTTGGATCCTATTTTGCTGCTTTCCCCCAACTTTTAGATCATAGAATGAAGTATAAGTTGTTGTCGTAGCTTTAAGTGATGGATATGTGTTTTTAATACATCATATGAGTCTATTCATTATTTAACATAATTTTTTTTTTTCATGTATTTCTAGAGCTCCAACTTTGGAATATCTTAAGATATTCTCATCGTTGTAGATTTTCCCTATTTTGGGATATTACAGTTTTTTGGGTTGGGATTCGATTGGGAAGGCATCTGAGGTAAATTAAGGGGAGAAGGATGAGTGATTTTAGGTTTAGGTTGGGGTGGAGGCAATAAAGCAGAAGGTTGGTTGATTTGGGGCCTCCACCCTTATGATGGGTTGCCCCACTATGTTGTTTGAGGAACATACTACTAAAAAGGTATGATTGAAAGGTTGAGAATGATATGGATGGGAATACGACCAAAAGGGAGGTGTAGGAAATTATGGAGGAGTGAAATAATACCAATGTTACATGGGTGCATTATGGTTTGCATGATATTAATAATAATGTGCACCTTGAATGCCCTATTGGTATGGCCGAGGCCCTTGAGGCCTCCTTTGATTTATGAAGCATATTTTCTTAGGCCCTCCTTCCACACCATAATATATAGCATTGAGGCCAAGTAAGGTAGCAAATTTTTCTATTGCAGGGTTCTCTTCACAAACTTATCAAACCTCTATGATAGTCAATGGACATTCATTTTGAGGGTGTTATCTATTGCATCTAGGGAAAATGATAAATAAGGTGCTTTCTGATTCCTCTTGTTTCCTCTTGATATTCATTGTGTCCATTTTAAAAGAAAATGTGTGCAACATCTCACTTTTAAAATCCTCCAACATGTTTCCAGTTTCATGCTTGATGGAGGTTGAAGAGGAAGGGGTACTTGTCATGCTTTGACTAACTCTACCCTTTTTACTGGCATCCCTAGAGTGGTTTCTAAATACAATATTGTTGTCCTCATAAGGTAGTTGATAGATATCTCCTCTTGACATAATATAAAGGGTTTCTATCACCTCTTCCATGATCCCTCAGAGAAGTACTAACTTGAGTGATCCAGGATAAAGGGTACAGATTTCTCTCATGTAATTCAGTTGGAATCTCTCTTCATAATCCTCTAAAGATTCATCAAGCCCTAGGGTCATCCTAAATATTTCCTCCTTTCTTTCTTTGGACCTGCAGTATTCTCTGTATTTTTTTTCAAGGATTCTTGCATCTGAGCCCAGGTAGTGATGTGGTTCCTAGGCAAATCCATGAACCAACACAACGCTGCATACTTGAGGGTGGATGGGAGTAAATTTATATTTTTTTCATCTGAGGCATAGTCATAAGTCCTATAGATAAGAGAAAAATCAAACATGAAAGTGTCAAGGCCCTTAGCAGTTAGGCCATGGAAGTGTGGAAGGGATTAAGGGTTGATCTTCTTCATTCTAGTCTCTCCATTGGTTTCTCTAACAGGAAAGACTCCTTGGGTCCTATTTTCATCCATAACTTAAAAAGGTGAAGTAGGTTCCTCTTCTTCCCCAATAACTTCTTCAAAGTTTTCATGTTTTGCACCTGGAGGGTGTTCTACCTCACAGTCATTAAAGAAGAGTGAAGGGTGACTGTGTGGGGATGTGGGGGCTTTTGGTAAAAAAAATCCTTGGTTTTCCCTACTCCTATGAGGCATGAAATTCAAATCGTTTGTGTTTTACTTTTCAATATTTTGGAACTGAATCTAAAACAAAATGTAGAAAAGAATGCTTAAGCATAAACATACATCTACTTAGACACCTCTCTGCCAGAGCCAAAAAGTGGTGAGCCTTTGTATTTCACCAAGAGTTGCAACTCCCAGAGGCTACTCAAATTTACTTATATACCTAGGGTTTGTAAAAACTTGGAGGTGGAAGTGCTATATGCATAGCAGATGAGCTCTACTCATGCCATCCTCATCTTAATTCTACAATGAGGTGCTAGTAACTAGGGATGCTATGAAAGAGGAAGTATGTCACACTTCTAGTTGAAACCTAAGACTAAAATAAAATCATGATCACTACTATGTTGGAAAGAAAAGAAGCTACATTAAATTGCACTCATTTATCTATTTAATGTCTACTTTTTCAATGGAAAATACTATAACTTATTCTAATCACATGTAGGGAAATTACACTACATTTCATTCAATTTATAGACTACCTAATTCGCATGAGAAAAGGAAATTGATCTATCTTTGCACACACATTGAATCAATGACATATTAAATTCTATCTATTACACGCTAGCTACTATTCTAATGATGTAATTTATGATGGACTAATCAGACTCAAATTACCCTATTTTGTAGCAAGAGAAGAGGGATTTTGGGTGTCCTAAGGGTGTCCATGAACCAAGGATTTAGAGCTTTGGGTCCACTAATGTCTTTTCTAGGCTCATGTGACGTGGAGGAGTGATTTTTAAGTGAAGGACGGGGCTGCTAATTCTGCTATAGGAAGCTTCTACAAGATCCTTATTTTGCTACAGGAAGTCCTCTAACGCTATAGGAAACAGGCCAAGAGGGTTTGGAGGCCAGAAATGGTGGAAGGGAGGTTATGATGAGTGAGTGAAAGGTTTATTTAAGGGAATTGGGGATCACCAAAACCCTTTCCAAAGCTCAGGACCTTCAGAAGGTCTATCTTGGACCAAAAAGGTTTCTCTCTGTCGGTGTGATGATTTTCAGTCTAATTTATGGAGTTGAATTACAACATTTGTTTTAATTATCAATTTGGCTTGCAAACTTAGAAACACACCAAGCTATATGGGTATTAGATTAATATAGTGTAGGAAGTAGTTTTTTAGATGAAGATAATGGAAATTGATATTACAAATATAAAAATACTGAAAAACATAGAAATTATAAACTATAGGCATGAACAAGTGAACGATTGAAACATGGTCAACAAAGAAGAGGCTCTTGACTTAGAGACCCTGGTTGTCCTTCCTATTTATTTATTATTCAACAAAACCAATTTAACCATAAATGATAACACATTTTTTGAGAAATAAATTGGTTTAAGAAAGAAAGAAAGGATGAATTCATAGATAGAAACTCCAATTCAATTATTAGTTCACAAGAAAGAGGCTCCAACATGGAGACATAAATTGTCCTTCCTTATCCAAAATAGTCAATGAAATGAGATCACTTCGAAAATATGAATGGTCGTGACATGCTAACAAGTTTATACATAAAATATTCACAATATATTATAATCGAAATATACAGAAAACCAAAATAATACTTATTCACAATTATGCACATCAATGAATAAAATAGTGTACTTATCTAGAATTTGGGTCCTCCAGATTGTATTGGTACACATTTATAACAATCAGCTACAACAATTCACCATTAAAATCCCACAGCAATGAAGCATAAGAAATAGAGAGCAAGTCTTCAAATGTATTCAAAAAGATAGTAATCACAATGATAATAATATGTTCATAGTTTTTGAGTAGTTGTTCTTATAGAGGCTAAAATTATAAGAAAATAAACTATAATGGTTGTAGAAACCATCAAGATACCTATTCCACTTAATAGGGTCAAAATAATCACTTTGTTGCACAAAATTTGGAAATATTCCACAAATTCAAAAAACTTCCCCTAAATGAGGGGAGCTTCTAAGTGATTGGTCAAGTTTGACTAGCTTTGACTGGGCTTGTTCTGACTCATTTGGAGTGTGCTAATAGGAGTCTGTCCATGCTTGGTTCTTGTAATTCTAGAATCTATGTTCATATTTTGCCCATGTGTCATGCACATATGACTTCAATGGAGCCATTATGGGAAATTTCATTTCTACCAAAAATAAATTTTGATTATCCAATTTTTACTAAAAATTCCAAAAATTAAAAGGCAATATTATTTTACCTTGAAGTGAAAAGAGAGGAAAAAATATGAAAAAATATTATCATGATATGATGGTAAGGGATGATACAAAGGTGGAATATTCATGGTGGAAAAGGGCTAGAATTCAAGGCGAATACTGATGGTCTACAAAATAGGGTTGTTGGTGATAGAATGGAAGGTAACTGAAGGAGGGTTGAAACCCAAAGTGACAGTGCTGAAAGACAGTGCTGAAAGGGGGTCCTTCTCTGCTACTATATCCAAACCTACAACCCGTACATCCACTCATGCATTTATCATTAAAAAATTATCATGTAAACAATGGAACAGATGAGTTTAATTTAATTGAAACTACTCATTCACTTAAAACATAAATATAACCTCTAATATACAACTTAATCATGATAAGAAAATTGAAATATATCTTAAATTTTCCAAGAAATCATAAACTAAATATGCTTGATCTGTGGTGGAATTCCTTCCTCCTCGAGCTCCAATTGAAGAGGTGAGAGAGGGAGACTATCAACACAATTTTGATGTTTTACATGCTACCAAACATCAATGACATTAACCAACTATTGAAGGATAAAGGGAAAAAAATGTATACTGAAACCCATGGATTGGGCCCTAACCCACAAGCTTTATTCCTTTGAAATCAATTCAGTGAGAAATAGACCAACTTCTCATTCTTATTTCATAACCAATCCCTTACATTAACATTGATAGTAAAAATATCTAACCGAGAAACAAGAGTTCTATAGCTACATATAAAATATGAATCCTAATGAGCTCTTGATATTATTTATTTATAAAAAATGGTAGCTACAAACAACTCCCTAAAAATTAGGTATTTATCCCCTTTATCTTTGAGAGGAGTGGAGCTTGGCTCCCTCTTAACATCCACTTTCCTGATTTCCTTTGACTTCAAACTGTTTGAAGAGGATATGAAGAGATATTGGTTGATTATAGGAGTTGAAAAGATGGTCACCCTTCCTATTATTTCTCTTTGTTGTCTACTCTGAGCGCTAACATGGAATTTCACTCAAAAATAACATTATTTCCTTCATTCATGCAATTAAACCATGTTAGACTTTGAGTCATGAAAATATTTTTACACCATTATCACTAAGAAAAAAATGAAAAAATGTAACCAAATGTGAGAGAGAGAGAGAGAGAGTAGATAAGCTAAAAATGTGACACTATAACCTCTTAAAATATACCAAATGATGGACCTCATCAGATTTTGTATAACAACATGTCTCCCAAAGTTAGGCAAAAACTCAATCATCATGGTGGTTGTTGAAATTATTTCCAGATATGCTCATCTTTGTTCCCTACCACACCCATTTACCCCAACATTGGTGGCTCAAGTTTTCATGTACCAAATCTTCAAACTTCATCGCATTCTGAATTACAATTTTTCTAATTGAGACCCCACTTTCACCAGCAAATTTTGGTAAGAACTTTTCGAGCTACAAGGCACACAACTTCAAATTATTACAGCTTATCATCCCTAAACCAATGACCAAACAAAAGTTGTCAACAAATTTTTGGGGACCTATCTACGGTATTTAAATCTATACAAGCAAAATCAATGGGTATAGTGGTTTCTGTTAACTTAATGGTGATATAACATTAACTATCATGAAGCCACAAAGATGATTCCCTATGAGGCAGTGTATGGCCAGCTCTCACCTTCACCAGCTTCTTATATCGCTGGAGGTTCAAAATTACAAGCATTTGATCAACCCCTAGAGAACCATGTATGCATGATGGCTCATCTCAAAGATAATCTACATCAAGCTCAGAATAGAATGAAGCAATAGGTTGACCAAAATCATTCAAAGCGGTCATTTGAAGTAGGTGGCCAAGTGTTCATGTGACTCCAAACTTATAAGCATACCTCTCTCAAAGACAATGGCTGTAAAAAACTAGCACCAAAATTTTGTGGGCCTTATCAGGTACTTCAGTGTATAGGAGTAGTTGCTTACAAACTAGCCCTACCGACTACTTCAAAACTCCACCCAATCTTCCATGTGTCTTTCCTCAAGAAATTTGTGGGGAAAAATTACAGGGTTCAAGCAAGTCTTCCAAAATTGGATGAGAAAGGATCACTGAGGCTCTAACCTGAATAGGTCCTCGATACTCGTGAAATACATCTCTCTAACTACACAATCATAGAATTCCCCATCAAGCGAAAAGACACCTCTCCAAAAGATGCGACATGGGAACCAACCACTATTATTTAGCAGTTTCTGCAGCTTCAACCTTGAGGACAAGGTTTATTTTTATGTGTGAGGGAAATTTAGGGTCCAAACCTAACCCCTTTATTTATGTAATAAGCCCAAGGGTCCTAGTCACAGTCATAGTTAGTTAGTTAAGTAAATAAAACCAAAAAGTGATTATCTGTATTAATAAAATTTGTAAGTGGTTGACAAGAATTAGAGAAAAGGGAACATAATTAGTTATAAATGGTTCATAGTTAATAAATAAAGTGGTTAACTTATATTATTCAAGGGACCACTAGTAGTTAGGGTTTTGGATGTCATAAAACTATAAATAGTCTTAGATAGAAAGGGGAGAATCATCAATTTTTATTGTAATTGATATATTATTTGTGGGAGGTTTCCTCCTCAAAGAGGCAAGCGCACATTTTATTTTTCTTCTGAATAATAAAATATCTTTGTAGCTTTTCTCAATTCATGTGGTATTTCTATGTTTTGGACTATATTGTTTTGTATTACTAGATTTTGTGTTTTCTCGTAGGTTAACTGCATAAAAAGAAAAAGAAATGAACAAGACTTAGGAAAGTGTTGAAATTGAAATAAATAGGGTTGGTATTAAAGCATAAAAGTTTAAGATACAAGAGGAAGAACACGTTAAATATTATAAATCTAGAAATTACTAAAATTTTGAGTTCAATATCTATGGATTTAGAGTACAAAATGAATTGAACGTTGTGCAAAGAGAATAACATAACAAAGAAAAATATTTATAGTTGCAAGGTTAATACGTAGAAAAATTCCTTAAATTTTTCCAGGCATGGAAATTAGACTACCAACAAGATAATTTTTAGCTTGTTCAAGTAAAATATTGGCAGCTACTAGAAGAAATTCCTCCTAAATTTATTGTTGTTACTTAAAATCCTTACAAGAAATGGGGCTTATTAAAAAAATTTGAAAGGACTTATACCTTATGATTCCCCTCGAGAGATTACTTGCGAAGTCAACCTTTTCTACGACATAGCACCTAATAGAGAATATGACAAACAATTGTCACTTCCTTTTTTTTTAGGAATGTATAATTTATTTCCATGAGCACAATTTTTTTTTATTTAGAAATATATATTAACATTAGTACGAAGGATATCAAAGCTCTCCCAAAAGTTGAAGCAGTAACCATTCAAATATTTACTTAAATTCTGACCATCCATTTTGTACATCCACGGGAAAATCGAAGTAGATCAACCTGAAGGGATCTACCGTCAACCAAACTAGTAGGGCCTAACCCCAAGGGCATCCAGGAAATTTGACCCCATGACCTCCTCATTGGAAACCTAGTTTTCAATGGGAACATGACCAATTGAGTTATCCCTCGGGGCTTGATCATCCATATTGTAACACTAATAAACAAAATATTTATCAAAATGGAGGCATATGAGAAAATAATAAGTCAAAGAATTACAACATACAAAGCCTTTATCAAGCAGCATACCATTTTCATGTGGATATAATTAGTCAAACATTGAAGACATGGGTTGCCTCTATAAGAAAATTGAGGAGAAAACGAAGGAGATTCCTCAAGCCAAGTAGAAATTTATCTTACATAAGAGGATTCAAGTAGCCAAAGAGGAAATTCTAATAGATAATGAAAATATCAAAATAGGCAAAGGCATTCAAATCCTCACCTCGAAAGAGAAGGCAATGTGATAAGGGTAACTAAAATGCAACAAAGGGAAACAAATAGTCCTCTAGTCATATCAAGCCCACAAGCTTTTCTACTTATATTTTTATTTATAAGATGAACGTCTTTCATAATTTTGTAAACTATTTTATAAACTTGATGAATAAGGAAGCCACTACTAGCTAAGTTGTTTTCAAGACAATTTTTAGTTCTAAACATTACGATGAGTAGAACCTTTTTTTGATAGTTTATTGAGAATTTGTTTTTACAATGTAAGATTTTATTATATATGAGAAACTTGCTTTATTTTGTGCTCACAAATTATTTTTCTATATCCATAAGCATATCATTGTAGTTAGTTGTTATTTCTCAAACATATTTATTATACAATTAATTATTTTTATTTCTTCTTTATTTTCCTAGTCCCTTTTTCTAAACACATAAAGCACTAATATATTTGATGTTATTTTAACCTCCTTAGTTTGTTAAATTAACCTAGGCATTACTCTATCTTATGCATATCATAATAGTTACATCTCATTTGTTACATCCTAGGAAAACCTAGATAATGGATTTAGCTACAAACAATAAAACTAAAAACTTCTCAAAACCATTTAAAAGTGTCAGGCTATAAATAGGATGGATCCTATTACAAATAGTGTGAGGTTTAATTGGGACCTTTAATTGTAGGGAAAAAACCATACTAGTTGTACATGGTCAATCATACTTATCAAAAATAAGTTATCTCTTAGATGATATTTTGATCCGGATTTATGCAGGAATGAAATAGAATACGAATATAACCATAAATACAAATATGAAGAGGAAATAACACTTCATTTCATTAAGATAAAATAACTAAAATATCATTACAGACATAATGGAAATAAAATAGCTATAACGTTAGTAGCTTACCTCTAAGAAGAGATGTGGTGGCTATAGCCCTCTAAACTGAGTTAGAATGAGGCTCCAAGGCCTATTTCCAATTGATAAATAATGGAAAACCCTAAACATCCAAAAAACTAACCCTGGGAGATGCAGCGCCAAAACTATGGTCCCTATTAGGGTAAATTGGTACATCAACTTCTCGGGGATGTAACTTTGGCATACGATCTTTGTTTGACATGCACAATATATCGATAGAAATATATATCCAATGAATACAAATTTCAAGTGACCAACATTGGTAAACTCCCCATGTTGATCCCCGTTTTCCCAAAAAACTTCGTTTAGGGCCTCAAAATGGCTCCAGAAGTTCGAAACCCGAAAAACTATCAAAAATAGTAAATTGTGCTACAATTAATGAAACTGAAAAGTTGAAAGAAATAATGGTGGGGTTCTAGTGGAATAGGAGGGTGGCCACCAATATCCACCTGGATCATTTCTCCCCCCTTAGGAATCAATGGTTCCCATTGTGTTGAGTTCCTCCATGAGATGAGGAAACTTCTGTTGAATTTGGTCCCTAGTGAGCCACTTTCCTTGGGGAGGGAGATGGCCTACTTTGACAACTCAATACAGTTTGATCCTTTGGTGGCAAATGTTTGTGATCTATGTGTCCATGATCCGATCAGTTGTGTATTTTTCAATGCAGTTTGGGCTTAACTCTGTTGGTGTTAGATGTTCCTCCGTGTTGGATGTGTCCAGTAGTGGTAGAAAGTATGGCTGAAGGTGGTCCACACTGAACATTGGGTGTAGGACAATGAATTGGGGAATTTCGAGCTTGAAATAATTTTCTCCCATAGCCTTGGTGATTGTGTGATTCCCATATTGAATTAGTATGAGCTTCCGATGGGCTCTGGTAAGGTGTTATTTTCACAAATGCAACCACATTTTGTCGCCCACCTAGAACTTGTGTGCCACCTAATGTTGATCATGTCACTGCTTGTACATGGCATTGGATTTCTCCAAGATGTCGTGGACCTGTTAGCAGATGTGTTGGGTGCGTTAAATAAATATGGTTGCTTTATCATCCTCAGATATTGAAAGTGTGGATTTTGTTTGTGTGGTCACATGAGGTATGGAAACATCAGGAAATGGTTGGAGTGCTTGACTTGCCAGTGTAGAGGGACCTCTATGGGTTGAGGAGAAAATTCCGTTGTATTCCTCCACATCTTTTTCCATCTGCTGCTATCACATAAGGGAGCCCTGTTTGGAGGCTACAACCACAATCTTCTTCTTTCCTTGTGGGCGAATCATGATGAAATTTTTTTTCCTAGTTTCGGAAATGAATTTACTACATTGCTTTGTAGTTTTGAAAGAGATGCAGGTGGAAGGTAGTACTAGCTATGGTATCTTGTAAAAATTATTTCAAAAAGTAATAATAACATAACAAGGCCTAGATTTATGCACTACATGTCGCTTCCACAAGTATTGTTGGCCTAATAATACATCAGACATGTTAAAAGGAGAAACATCATATAGTACCTCATATGTGAATGGATTGATGTTGTATGAAAGACGACACTATTAGCAGACACAGAGATATCTCCCTTGGTGAAGCCACCCAATGGTATATGGTTGTAGGTGTGTTGTTGTCGATAAGCCAAGCCGCTTCATGATGTCTATTGAAATGAGGTTCTTTTGGCTTCCGCTATCAACAAGAAATTACAGTGGAGAACCCTTCACCCACATCTAGGAATGGAAGAGGTGCTCCCCCTCCTCTGGATCCTCGAGCTCCTGCCTCTAGTGCTTAGTGGTGGCAATGGTGGCACTAGGTTCCACATCAATTATTTTCTTCCCTTTGTCATTGCCCTTGTCCAGTTCTAACTTAGAATCAAAACAAGCATCTGATTCGGATCCCTTCAATTCGTCCACAGGTGAATGTTTGGCCTGACACTCGCTTGTGTTGTGAGTGGAGCTATTATGAAATTCACACCACTTCATCGTGTCCTCCTTTGGCTTTTTGGTGTTGCTCTGAGCCACTGCGTTTTTGCTTTACCCCTTATTCTGCAGTTCGGCGGCGCCTTTCTCTGGCTTCAGATTAGCAGATCCAAATTCTTGCTTCTTCTACTTAAATTTCTACTTGATATTGGCGGAATATTGATATGACGTGCCAAGTGAGGTAATGTCGAGGCACTCCATTTCCTTTTGAATGTCCCTGTGCAAACAACTATGGTACTTCAGCACCAAATGTTTCTCTGAATCTTTTATACCCAACTTTGTGTGTACGATATAGAAAAAATTTGCTAGCTTGTACACATCTTGATCCCTTTGTTGTCGCGTCATGGACCATTAGTTGTACTTTTCCTCATACCTCTCCACAAGTAATATTGTTCATTGATCCGGTCTTAGAAGGAATTCCAAGTGGGTGCGGTCAACAACATAAAGGGTTCCCTCTTGTCCTTTTCCTCACAGTAGGTTTCCCACCACTCTTTGACATTGGGTGTTAGGTCTCTATATTACTAGTATAGTCCCTTATTGTTGTTAGTGTAACCCCCTTATTGTTATTGTTGTACCCCTGTAACCCCAATATTGTTATTACTGTGCCCTTACATTATTATTGTTAGTTCAGCTAGGATTATATTGTGACCCCATGGACTCCTATATATAGAAGGAGGTTTTGTCATTTGTATCATTGAATAATTCTTCATTTATGTAAAGTAAAGGGCATTTCCCCCTCAAAGTGGCATATTCCTAAGGCGTTAATCTCTCTTTTCTTCTATTTTTGGAGATGGTTTCATAACATTTGGTATCACAACATTGGATTCTAGGGTTTTTCTGCTCCAATAAGGTCCACATGTAGTTTTCTCTATAAATTGTTTTCCACGAAGGTTCAGAAGATAAAAATTTTACAGAGAGAATTATAATTTCCGAGGAACATCGTGTAAAAAATTTAGATCTTGTTCTGTAATATTTTCAGAGATATGATCTATGGAATTTAGGGTTTTTTCAAGCTCCTGAATTTCACCTAAAACAGGTCATTTGGGAATTTATGATATAACTTGTTTTTTATGAAGGTTCAGAAGCTGAAATTTTTACAGAGTGAAGATAAAATCCTGAGCAAATTCCTGTAAGAATTACAGATCTTGGTTCACAATATTTTCAGATAGATGATCTATGGAAGTTAGGGTTGTTTCAGGCTCCTGAATTTTATCTCAAAGAGGGTACCATGGTAAAATCGTCATAACTCTGTCTCTGAGCGTCGGATCAGAATTATGTAAAATTTGGCCACAAGCACATAGACTTTAGTTTCCTTTGTATCAATTTCAGAGCCGAAGAAGAAAACAATAACACATGGCACATTGTACAAGTTCTCTCTACTGAACCAGTCCTTAATTAGGTCATTGTGGGAGATTGGGCATAAATTTTCCTTGAAGAATCCAAATCAGGTCAGACCTATGGAATTCGAAAGAATATTGAGAGGGCTACTACAGGGCTGAACTTAAAATATTGAAGATCCGAAATCATAGAGATAATTCAGTTTCAGTATAGAGCTCCTCAAAAGCAATAAAAACATGTGTATTTTTTTTTGGAATTGCATAAGTCTTGTGTGATAAATCAGTTTGAAGTGATTCCAAGGGCATATTGAAGCATAGATATCAGTATTTGGTTATAAAATTCCACCTAAAAATAATTCAACACCCATTAACCCTTCAGAAGGCTCTACTATGACTCATGAAGAGGAAGAAGCACAACATGACATATCAAAATTACAAGAGTAACTGCACCAAATTTCGCTCTCGCAAAGAGAAAAAGAAAATGAAATGGAAGTTTTGAGGAAAGGCATGGAAGCTAAGATGGATGGTTTGAAGAAAGGCATGGAAGCTAAGATGGATGGTTCGAAGAATTGCATGGAAGCTAAGATGGATGGCATGGAAGCTAATATGGATGACATGGAAGCTAAGATCGATGAAAAATTGAAAGACAACATGGAAGACATGAAGAATGATATAAAAGAAGACATGGAAGGTTTGATGACAAGGTTAATACAAGAAATGATTCCTAATGGCAGAAGTATAGTAGAGGAAACTCATGATGAGAAAAAAATAAATGTTAATCTTGATTTCATAAACTCTAATGTTGGATTGAAGAACTACCATATTCCAAATATGGATATGAGGAAGTTTGATGACAAGGATCTCGTAACATGGATACTACAGATGGAGAAATATTTTTATATCAATAATGTGAAAAACACACAAAGGTACGCATTGCAACTTTACATTTATAACAAAATACATTTGTATGGTATCTATGGCTTTGGTCCCATAAAAAAATTGTCACTTGGTCATTTTTTATTGAGGAAATGATAGTACATTATGAGGATACAAAGAGCAACACCTTCTTTAGCCAATTGATAAATCTCAAAAAAAAGGGTTCAGTGGTGGAGCACATTGAGGACTTCCAAAAATTGAATATAAGGGTAACTGATATTTCAGAGGAACACCTGATCGATGTCTTCATAGGGACTTTAAAATATAACATCCAACTTTAAGTTCACGTTTGGGAACCTGATTCATTTGAGAAGGAATTCAGGTTGGCAAGAAAAATTGAATGTAAAATTATTGTGACAAGTAAGCCTAACACTCACATCTATAAAGATGGAAGTGTTGCTACTCCTAGAATTCCATAACCTACAAGGTTGACACCACAACAATTGGAAGAAAAAATATCAAAAGGACTTTGCTACAGTTGTCATAGAAAATACACTAAAGGTCAAAAGTGTGCTGAGAAGAAATTATTTTACATATATTGTGAAGAGGAGGAAGAAAATGAACAAGAAACTTTGAAAGAAGAGGATATACACCAGGAACCAACCCTAGAAGAAGAAGAAAGGTGTCTAACCATATCATGCAATGTAATGGAAGGAATTACCACTCCGCAAAATCTTAAGATAGAAGGACATATCAAGAAGAAAAAGGTAATAGTGTTTATTGATTTGGGTAATATCCATAATTTTATTTTTGTAAGGTAGCTAAGGAATTGAATTGTTTCCTATACCCAGCACCAGAATGTCAAGTGATGGTTGCAAATGGAGGAACTATAAATTGCTCCAGAAAATTCCGTAATATAAAGCTAACCATGGGGGAATATTTATTGAATAGTCAAATTCTTTCCATTCCAATCGGAGGTGCTGATGTTGTACTAGGAGTACAATGGTTACAATCTTTGGGGATAGTAGCTTTTAATTTTCAAGAACTTTTCTTGAATTTTTTTTGAAAAGGAAAGGAAATTAAATTATGAGGTATCGAAGGGAAGCCAGGAAAGATAATAAGCTCTAATGTCATCACAAAGCTTCTGAAGAATGAACAATGAGGCGTAATTGCACAATTATGCTCCTTAGAAGTTCAAACATAAAAATCATTTATTTCTCCAAATATCCAAAAATTCCTGGAAAATAATTCCAAGGTGTTTGAAACTCCCAAAGGAATCCCACCTATTGTGATCATGATCATGTTATTCATTTTATTCCAGGAATTTTTCCTCCAAACATCAGGCCTTACATATATCTCTATGTCCAAAAGAGCGAAATTGAACGTATGATTGCAGAAATGTTAGAGGTTGGTATAATTCAACCTAGTCAAAGTTCTTTCTCTTCTCCAGTAGTATTGGTGCACAAGAAGGATGGATCATTTTGCATGTGTCTAGATTATAGGGAGCTCAATAAGCTCACTATTAAAGATAAATTTTCCATTCATGTGATTGATGAATTACTGAATGAATTACATGGAGAAATTTATTTTACCAAGTTGGATCTTCGTTTAGGATATCATCAAATTAGAATGAAGACTAAAGATATTCTAAAAATAGGTTTTCAAACTCATGAGGGTCATTATGAATTTTTGGTCATGCCTTTTGACCTTACCAATGCACCTTATACATTTCAAGGGTTGATGAGTTCCATTTTCAAACCCTTCCTAGTATTTTTTGAGGACATACTAATCTCCAACAGGTCTTGGAAGGATCATTTTCAACATGTAGATAGGGTGCTCAAACTATTGGAGGAGAAACAAAATATGCAAAAACATCCAAATGTTTCTTTGGAGTATAAGAGGTGGAACATCTAGGTCATATTGTATCTCATGAGGGTGTTAAGGTAGACCCTAACAAAATTAAATCCATTAAAGAGTAGAAATTCCCCACAACCATAAAGAAGTTGTGAGGATTTCTTGGGTTAGAAGGGTATTATTGCAAGTTTGTTAAGAATTATGGGAGAATAGCAACACCTCTAACAATATTATTGAAGAAAGATGCATTTTCATGGACTCCTAAAGCAACTAAGGCCTTTGAACATCTTAAAGAGGCAATGTGCCTAGAACCAGTCTTAGCTACGCCAGACATAACAAAAACCTTTATTGTGGAATGTGATGCCTTAGGAAATGGAATTGGTGATGTTTTGATGCAAGAAGGAAGACCCATTGCTTTTGAAAGTCATCCAATCAAAGGAAAGTATTTTCATAAAGCTATTTATGAGAAGGAAATGTTGGAAATACTACATGCACTAAAGAAATGGTGACCTTACCTAATGGGAAGACACTTCAAGGTAGAAACTGATCATGATAGTCTTAAACACTTTTTGGAAGAAAGACTATCTTCAGAAGAGCAACAAAATGGGTCGCAAAGATGTTGGGTTATCACTTTGAAATCATCTAAAAAAAAGGGAAGCTTGTTACACTAAAAATTGTCACCCTGACATTCTACTATGTGTATGAGCTCATTATTACTCATACTTCCCCCTCTACAAGTCTAACATGTTAGTTCCTCATGTCAAGCCTTGAAAATCAGAGAAATGTTCCTAAAAGTCTCCTAAAATTTGGTATCACACTTTCTCGCTATCTTGCCTGCGGTCCTGCACCCAATGTTCAGCTCTCCTGCGTACCTGAACACACTTTCTCTTTGTTATAGGTGCGGACCCCTGTAAGATCAAAAAGGCGCAAGTAAATTCCAAAAATCTCAATTAAAGTAAATTATGGAAGCTTCTAGAATGGATTTTGCGGTGGCAGAACCGCTCTTGTGAGGTGCATGAATCCCTTACCTTATGGAGCTAACCCCTTGATGTGAGGAGCTTATCCCTTTGAAGGAGGATTCTATCCCTTCATAGTTGGAATAGAAAACCTCCTCTTTTCCACTATAAAAAGAGGCATTGGGTAGCCTCAAAGGGAGGTCAAGCTTAAGAAGATTTGAGGTTAAGTGCTGTTGAGATTTAGACTCAGTTGACTAAGAATTTTGTGAGGAGAGATTACATACCTCTACTTGTCTTGGTTGGAGGAGTGCAGAGCTTATCAAAGTACAGGAGACTCCTACTTTGGACCCTGGGAAGGCCTGTGCAACATCAAGGCTCAGGTTGTAAGGTTTTCCTTCTTTTGAAATTAATACAAATATACTCATTTTTCTCAATAAGCTGTTTGTTCATCGTTTATTTCATAGATTCCTTGATCACTATGATAAGAATGGTTTATGATGATGTCTATACAGGTGCTATGTAATATTTTGCTTGTTTGTGACTACAGTTTTACGAGGAAAACTCCTTCAAGTGCACGAGGGACAACAACGACTTCAAACGAGCGCTGGACAGATGGTAAGTCTTTTACACCTCTATAGAGATTTTGTAAACCTTAGATGCTTAGATAAATATTAGTCTATTTGGCTGTTTGTTGCTAGATACTTTTAGTACTATGGATATCGGTGTTGTCCGCAAGAACGATTTATTCGGCCAACAAATTGGCGACTCCACTGGGGAAATAACTTGTTGTTTTTGGTTCTCTTTTATTTTGATTTGAGGAAAAGTTTTTCCTGGTTTTTGATTGATGGATATCTGCCTGGGTAGCTTAGGTTTTCTTTTTTTTTGAAAATTTTGAAATCTTTTATGTTTTTCTTGAACTTTTTTGGGGACCGCACTTTGTTCTTTTGCACAGTGCGGGTTGTTTCACACTTTCCTTGAGTAAACAGTGCGGGACCGCACCTATTACTTCTAGGAGCCTGCAGACCCTATTAAAATTTTGGAAAAACTGTAGATTTATTGTTTTAGTTTAGTTTAGATTTTATTTATGATTCTTAACATCTACCCAGATCTGTATTTTTCTGTAAAAAAGCCTTGTTTATGAGTTTCTTTCAGAAATTCTTCATCTTATCAATCTCCATTAAGTTAATTGGGTGTTTTGAGTCTCTTTTTTGAGAAATTCTTAATTTTATTTCCTTTGTTCATTACTTGAAGGTTTGTCTTAGTCTTTTCACAATTTTACGATTGGCTAAATTGTGTATGAGTGTTAATCGCCTTTGATTGTTTTTTGATCTTTGGAACTCTCACCCGATTTTCTTGACTTGCACTTGATTGGTTCTTAGATTACATTAGAATTATCTTGTGTTTGAGAATTCTCTTGCATAGATCACATTTGCATAATTATAATTCTCATTTTCAGAATATGAATGAAAAATGTGCATAGATTACAGTTGCATACTTTTCAAGTGAATTGTGCATAGATTATAACTGCATAGTTTACATTCTGAAAAATCAATAATAGATTTAGATCAGTTTTCTTTGATTTGAATTTAGATGTTTTTATGCTTGTTTTAAAAACACAAAAATATAAAAATTGTTTTGGGATTGATTTGCATTATTTTTTTTTGATGAAATTAGTGCATTAGAGAATTTGTTATATTTTCTCTTAGTGATCAATTTTTTGCATTGTTGGAAGTGGATGGAAACACTCTCCTTACTTTAGCTAGGATTCATCAAATTGAAAAGATTACATTATCATATTCGATTGCATTCAGTTTTGGCTCGGGTCATAACACCATTGGTTTCATATCCATTTACCCTTTTGAGTAATAATAGCCTAAATAACACAGTGCTTAATAAAATTCATCTAGTAATTTTTACATTTTTAGGGCTCTTTCCACCGATCTAGTTCAGGATTAGTGCTTTGGAATAGGTTGTAGTTAACTTTCCAAAGCAAGTAAAAACAAACAGTAGATAAATCTTGCGGTAGGAAATAAATCCAATTGTAATTGGTACAATCTGGGAAGCTTCTCTTAAAGAAGTCAATCACGAGATCATGTCCAAACCTTTGAAACAATTAATTCTGTTTCATTGGGAAAGATAGAAGATTATGTGCGCATTACAAACAGTAAACCTAGGATTAACCATTGTCGAGGAGCCTGGGGTCACTTGTTTGTAAACCTCAGATTGACCATGTCGAGGAACCCTCAAGGGGATTGAGATTTTTTACTCTACCCTTGCGCGTGGAATCAAATTGTAGACTGTTCCCCCAGTTGTATTTGTTATTGTTGCTAACCTTAGTGTCCATAAGCTTAAGTTTATTTCCTAAGGTGACAGTGAAGGAAAGATCTCAATGTACCTGGAGCAGACGTCGACTAGACTCACTTGGACTCTTTGGGGGGTTTCTCTTCACTCGAGATGTTTTTTTGAAGAAACTTCTGCCAGTATGTTTCATTAAGCAGGTTGTCGGGGTAACTGTTCCAACCGCCCTTTCTATATTAAATTCTACAATGTTGGATTTCATCACCAACTACTGTTTTTAGTACGAGAAGTTACTGTTTGTGTGTGGTTTGACTCCTAGATTTGATAGCATGTGTTAATTTTCTTTTTTTTACTTTTAGAGACCATAGGTGTGAATTGTGAATTTTAATTGTTAGGTGTGAATTGTTAATTGTTAATTTTAGTTTTAATTTGTTAATAAAATTCACTGTAGTTGAATATAATGGGAACTGTTCTTAATTTACCAACCAAGGAACCCCTCTTAACGAGAATCCTAGTACTTTTCCTTGCTTTGGAAATGTTGGTCCTCCTTATATGGCTACTTTTTCATTACCTGGATTTATAATAGGTTTACCGATATGGTTATTTCAACTTCGTTGGCGTCGAATACTCCAATTGTTCCACCTCAACCGGATGCTTCACCTCAACAGAGTTTTCCATCTCAGCATCACCAACCTTCTGTTGACCCTTTACCTTCTTCGCCTAGTATTTCTTCCTCCATTTCTTCCTCTTCGCTTGGTAAAAGCCTTGACGCTAGTAACCAGGTAACTAAGAAGAAGAAGAAAGGGAAGAAGAAGAAGAAGAAGAAGAAGAAGAAGCAAGATACGAAAGAAGTCAACCAACCAACCATGGCTGTAAGTGTTAGTTGTGTTACGGAAACCTCCAACATGCATCATAAACCCAAATACCCTTGCAGTCTTTGTAAGGGTGAACACTTCCTTATCAATTTTCCTGGTATTCCGAAGGTCTTGGAAGTATGGTCTGAAAAATCTCATCAACTTTCTGTTGATCCATCAACCAGTGATAGTCAGGTTCCTAGGAAAAAGAGTAAAGTTAGGTTTCCTTGTAAGTTATGCAAAGGGAGTCATCAAACGCATAATTTCCCTCACATGGATGAAGCCTCAAAATTATTGGAAAACCTTATTGTTCCACAACAAGAATTTCCAATTGGTTACCATAAACTTTCTCCCAACCTACCGTCAATTGACAGAGTGATTGATCTAATTTTAAGTACAGTCGATCCCACTCTTCCATTGGAGAGTGAAACTCATATCACTCAGGTTGATGATCCATTAGTTGATCAAGTGGTTGATTCAAATTCACATTCGGTCGATCCCATTCTCCCTGTAGAGAGTGAACTCCATACTGCTTAGGTTCTTCTTGTTACATCATATTCTTATATGTCGGGGGGCATTTCACCCATTTCTACAGAACCCCCTCCAAATACTGAGGTCTTTTCCTTTGATTGGAATAGACTGACAGAACCTTGTCTTCCTTCCTCCATCCCTTTCCAAATCATTGTGAAGTTTGGTGGTAGGGACATACACCGCACACAGGTAGATGAAGGTGCTTATGTTAGTATTTTATCCTAAAATGTTTGGAAAGCTTTGGGTTCCCCTCATCTTGCGCCTATTACACAGAATCTGAAAGATTTTAACAGAACCATTAGTGAACCTTTAGGGATCCTTCCTAAGTTCTCTATTACTTTGGAAGGTAAAATTGTCTGTATTGATCTTATGGTAGTTTGATGTCCCTTGGATTTCAATTTAATCCTTGGGAGAGACTATGTCTATGCAATGAAAGCTGTCATATTGACACTCTTTCGCGTGATGTCTTTCCCTCACAATGGCAATATTGTGACTGTATACCAGCTTTCGTTCCCTAGTCTTGATTCGACTACCAATGATCTGACATCCCTGAATTTTCCTCATACGCAAGTGGTATCTGCCCCGCCACGGGTTAATTATGTGGCAACTAGTCCCATGTTTTCAGTTACTGATGTAAGTGAGCCTCTCACTGTTTTCTCGTCTTCCTTTGACTTAGATCCGGTAATTGGCATGGAAAACTCTATGAGATTATTTGAACACAATGTTCCTATCCCTTTTGAGTCCCTTGACATGTGTTCCTTCCAGAGAACTATTCTTTTTTTTGATGAAGACCTCTTGGAAGCCATGATCAAGGTGTGTCCATTGACATGTGTTTCTTCCAGTTGGAAGCCATGATCAGTTGGTCCGAGGATAGTTCCTTTTACTGTGTCAACCTCGTTAAAAAATGAATTAGTTGGTTAGAGGATAGTTCCTTTTACTGTGTCAACCTCGTTAAAAAATGAATCAGTAGTTTCTGAGGATAGTTCCTTTTATTGTGTCAACCTCGTTAAAAAATGAATCAGTTGGTTCGAGGATAGTTCCTTTTACTGTGTCAATCTCATTAAAAAATGAATCAATAGTTTCTGAGGATATTTCCTTTTATTGTGTCAACCTCATTAAAAAATGAATCAATGGCTGGTGAGGAGAGTTCCTTTTACTGTGTCAACCTCGTTAAAAAATGAATCATTCGGCGATGAGGACAGTTCTTTTCCTGTGTCAACCTCATTAAAAAATGAATCAGTAGGTAGATTGTAGAGAGTAGACTGATAAATTAGAAATAAGTAAATCTGAGGATAGTTCCTTTTACTGTGTCAACCTCGTTAAAAAATGAATCATTGGGCCGAGGATAGTTCCTTTTACTATGTCAACCTCGTTAAAAAAATGAATCAATGTATCAAGAGGAAAGTTCCTTTTATTGTGTCAACCTCGTTTAAAAATGAAACACGTTGCCATGAGCATAGTTCTTTTCCTATGTCAAGCTCGTTAAAAAATGAAACAAATCCTCTCCTAATTGAGTCAAGTCTTTGACTAGATCTCGTAAATTTTAAGTCATATATTTAGGTTAACTATTTCAGTTTTTGCATAATTTTCTTATAGTTTTAGGTCAGGTCTTTCATATGATCTCGTAAATGAACCTTCATTCCATCCAGCTATTAATTACTAGCAGTATACTTATTTGAATGAAATGAAGTTGGGGGGGCATGCGCTCTAGCAGTTACGCTTAGGGGGCATCAAGCACAGTTTTCTCTATGTTTCAAGCTTGTGTAAAAATGAAACCACTCTGAAGCATAGTTTTTCTCTGTTTCAAGATTTTGTAAAAATGAAACCTATCTTGAGTCAATTTCGGTTATTATTTTCAAAACTCATTAAACTCATGAAAATCCCAAGATTATTTTAGTATCTTTATTTCTCGTAAAACACATGAAAATGCCCAGTTCTTTCCGTCTTTTCCTGCTCGTAAATTAAATTGAAATTCGGCCACAAGAGTATATTTTAATCCCTTTTTCGAACTCGTTAAAACTTACGAAAAAGTGAAACCCTGGAGTCCTCTTTTAAGCCCTTTTCAGACTCTCTAAACATGAAAATATTGTCGAGCACTTGATTATTCGAACTCGTTAAAATAAATGAATGATCGTCCCTTCAGTATAAGTTTACCCCTTTTACGGACTAAAATGGACTATTTACGAAAAAGGTATACGTTGACTAATTACAGTCAATAGAGTTCTCTCTCGCATTATTTTATCCTTTTTTGGGCTCGAGAGACTAAATTTACGAAAAATTACACCCATGGAGTTTTCTTAAGTTTTTTCTTCTGACTCCCTAAAATTGAAAAACACCGAGTTTCTCCTATACTGGACTCGTTAAAATTTAACAGTAAAGGACCTATTCAATTTCAAACAGGAACAAACCACTCCTTCTTAGGGTTCGAATCTTAAACTAAGTTGGATTCATCCGAAGGATGAGCTTATAAACAAGAAAATGTTATCCTCCTCAAGCTTGTCAAAAATAAAGAGGTACTTGCAAGAAATGGTGGGGGAAAAGAGAGAAAAATGAACCTGTTTGTTACATTTTGATTATTCGGAAAACCGTTAACCACTCTTGAACACGACACTTTCATTCACCTGGGTTGGGAAATCCTTTTCCTGACAGTTAATCAAAACTTATTGAAAGTATTCATCTGGTTTCTGGGTATTAGCTTTGGGTCAATTGTCACCAAGCCATCTGCAGTGTCGTTATGTGTTCAAGAGGATAGTTCAAATAAACCATTCATCTAAAAAATATATGTCATTCATTTTGACCATCCCTAAGCCAATCCTTGCCAATATATTTTCAAAACTTGATCTATGATTTCGTGTTGTGGGCTTGCCTACGATGGATCGCTTTCTATCGACGACAACTCATTATCTAGGAAGTTGATCTATAAATCGTCAGTACCTTGAAATCTGCATGCCTCTTTCAGCAATGAGGACAGTTCTTTTCCTGTGTCAACCTCATTAAAAAATTAATCAGTAGGTAGATTGTAAAGAGTAGGCTGATAAATTAGAAATAAGTAAATCCAAGGATAGTTCATTTTAAAGTGTCAACCTTGTTAAAAAATGAATCAATGGGCTGAGGATAGTTCCTTTTACTGTGTCAACCTCGTTAAAAAAATGAATCAGTGTATGAAGAGGAAAGTTCCTTTTACTGTGTCAACCTCGTTTAAAAATGAAACACATTGCCATGAGCATAGTTCTTTTCCTGGGTTGGGAAATCCTTTGCCTGACAGTTAATCAAACCTTATTGAAAGTCTTCATCTGGTTTCTGGGTATTATCTTTGGGTCAATTGTCACCAAGCCATCTGCAGTGTCGTTATGTGTTCAATAGGATAGTTCAAATAAACCATTCATCTGCAAAATATCTGTCATCCATTTTGACCATCCCTGAGTCAGTCCTTGCCAATGTATTTTCAAAAATTGATCTATGATTTCGTGTTTTGGGCTTGCCTACGATGTATTGCTTTCTATCGACGACAACTCATTATCTAGGAAGTTGATCTAGAAATCGTCAGTACCTTGAAATCTGCATACCTCAATGGCAGGTTTCTCACTTTCGACGACAGGTTACATCATTGAGCTTCGATCGAATGATTCCGTGATATTTTCGACTTCATCTCATTCATTCAAATTTCATGGATTGTACTGGGTACTTTGAGAGCCATTGACATTACTGGTGGTTACTCTCACACTTGTTAACAGTTTACATCATTGACTGGTAATCAAGTAGTTTCTACCATGTTCGACTTCGACACATTCATTAACATGGATAGAATCGTACTAGTTCGAGATGTAGAAATCAAGACCCTGGATCTAGTTTCTACCATCCAGGCTGCGAGGAATTTTGTTATCATTTATACAATGGACTATTTATAAATAGATGGTTGCGTCCATACTGTGTCTACACATGTCTATACTGTGATGTACTCAAAATCATTCCTGTACCAGAACATTTTGAGTCAACTTCTAGTTAGTTTTGATCTGAGTATGGGAATGCCTACCTCAGCAATGATATGTATACACATATATTTTGCTTTCAATGTTTTTACAGGTTCTGATTAGGGTGTCCACGGGATGATCCTTGAAATGATAAAGTACTGCACTCTTCATATATGATAGACTTTAGTTTCATCTATTCCAGACTTTGCACTTTAGGGGGCAATCTGTTACACTAAAAATTGTCACCCTGACATTCTACTATGTGTATGAGCTCATTATTACTCATACTTCCCCCTATGCAAGTCTAACATGTTATTCCTCATTTCAAGCCTTGAAAATCAGAGAAATGTTCCTAAAAGTCTCCTAAACTTTGGTATCACACTTTCTCGCTATCTTGCCTGCGGTCCCGCACCCAATTTTCAGCTCTCCTACATACCTAAACACACTTTCTCTTTGTTATAGGTGCGGACCCCTGTAATATAAAAAGGCGCAAGTGAATTCCAAAAATCTCAATTAAAGTAAATTCTGGAAGCTTCTAGAATGGATCTTGCGGTGGTAGAACCGCTCTTGTGAGGTGCATGAATCCCTTACCTTATGGAGCGAACCCCTTGATGTGAGGAGCTTCTCCCTTTGAAGGAGGATTCTATCCCTTCATAGTTGGAATATAAAACCTCCTCTTTTCCACTATAAAAAGAGGCATTGGGTAGCCTCAAAGGGAGGTCAAGCTTAAGAAGATTTGAGGTTAAGTGTTATTGAGATTTAGACTCAGTTGATTAAGAATTTTGTGAGGAGAGATTGCATACCTCTACTTCTCTTGGTTGGAGGAGTACAGAGCTTATCAAAGTAGAGGAGACTCATGCTTCAGACCCCGGGAAGGCCTGTGCAACATCAAGGCTCAGGTTGTAAGGTGTTCCTTCTTTTGAAATTAATACAAATATACTCATTTTTCTTAATAAGCTGTCTGTTCATGGTTTATTTCATAGATTCCTTGATCACTATGATAAGCATGGTTTATGATGATGTCTCTACAGGTGCTATGTAATATTTTGCTTGTTTGTGACTATAGGTTTACAAGGAAAACTCCTTCAAGTGCACGAGGGAAAACAACGACTTCAAACAAGTGCTAGACATACGGTAAGTCTTTTACACCTCTATAGAGCTTTTGTAAACCTTAGATTCTTAGAGAAAGATTAGTCTATTCACTTGTTTGTTGCTTCAAGCTTGTGTAAAAATGAAACCACTTTAAAGCATAGTTTTTCTCTGTTTCAAGCTTTTGTAAAAATGAAACCTATCTTGAGTCAATTTCGGTTATTATTTTCAAAACTCATTAAAATCATGAAAATCCCGAGATTATTTTGCTATCTTTCTTTCTCATAAAATGCATGAAAATGCCAAGTTCTTTCCGTCTTTTCCTGCTCGTAAATTAAATTGAAAGTCGGCCACAGGAGTATATCTTTATCCCTTTTTCGAACTCGTTAAAACTTACGAAAAAGTGAATCCTTGGAGTCCTCTTTTAAGCCCTTTTCAGACTCTCTAAACATGAAAATATTTTCGAGCACTTGATTATTCGAACTTGTTAAAATAAATGAATTATCGTCCCTTCAGTATAAGTTTACCCTTTTACGAACTGAAATGCACTATTTACGAAAAAGGTATACGTTGACTAATTAACGGTCAATAGAGTTCTCTCCTGCATTATTTTATCCTTTTTCAGGCTCGAGAGACTAAATTTACGAAAAATTACACACATGGAGTTTTCTTAAGTTTTTTCTTCTAACTCCCTAAAATTGAAAAACATCGAGTTTCTCCTATACTGGACTCGTTAAAATTTAACAGTAAAGGACCTATTCAATTTCAAATAGGAACGAACCACTCCTTCTTAGGGTTTGAATCTTAAACTAAGTTGGACTCATCCAAAGGATGAGCTTATAAACAAGCAAATGTTATCCTCCTCGAAGCTTGTCAAAAATAAAGAGGTACTTGCCAGAAATGGTGGGGGAAAAGAGAGGAAAATGAACCTGTTTGTTAAATTTTGATTATTCAGAAAACCGTGAACCACTCTTGAACACGACACTTTCATTCACCTGGGTTGGGAAATCCTTTTCCTGACAGTTAATCAAACCTTATTGAAATTCTTCATCTGGTTTCTGGGTATTAGCTTGGGTCAATTGTCACCAATCCATCTGCAGTGTCGTTATGTGTTAAAGAGGACAGTTCAAATAAACCATTCATCTACAAAATATATGTCATCCATTTTGACCATCCATGAGTCAGTCCTTGCCAATATATTTTCAAAACTTGATCTATGATTTCGTGTTGTGGGCTTACCTATGACAGATCGCTTTCTATCAACGACAACTCATTATCTAGGAAGTTGATCTAGAAAGCGTCAGTACCTTGAAATCTGCATGCCTCAATGGTAGGTTTCTCACTTTCGATGATAGGTTACATCATTGACCTTCGATCAAATGATTCCGTGATATGTTCGACTTCAGCTCATTCATTCACATTTCATGGATTGTACTGGGTACTTTGAGAGCCATTGACATTACTGGTGGTTACTCTCACACTTTCTAACAGTTTACATCATTTACTGGTAATCAAGTGGTTTCTACCATGTTCAACTTCGACACATTCATTCACATGGATATAATTGTACTAGTTCGAGATGCGGAAATCAAGACCCTGGATCTAGTTTCTACCATCCAGGCTATGAGGAATTTTGTTATCATTTATACAGTGGAATATTTATAAATAGATGGTTGTGTCCATACTGTGTCTACACATGTCTATACTGTGATGTACTCAAAATCATTCCTATATCAGAACAGTTTGAGTTAATTTCTAGTTAGTTTTTGATCTGAGTATGGGAATGCTTACCTCAGCGATGATATATATACACATATTTTTTTCTTTGAATGTTTTTACAGGTTCTGACTGGGGTGTCCACGGGATGATCCTTGAAATGATAAAGTACTGCACTCTTAATATATGACAGACTTTAGTTTCATCTATTCCAGACTTTGCACTTTAGGGGGCAATCTGTTACACTAAAAATTATCACCCTGACATTCTACTATGTGTATGAGCTCATTATTACTCATACTTCCCCCTTTTCAGGTCTAACATGTTAGTTCCTCATGTCAAGCCTTGAAAATCAGAGAAATGTTCCTAAAAGTGTCCTAAACTTTGGTATCGCACTTTCTCGCTATCTTGCCTACGGTCCCGCACCCAGTATTCAGCTCTCCTACGTACCTGAATGCACTTTCTCTTTGTTATAGGTGCAAACCCCTGTAAGATCAAAAAGGCGCAAGTAAATTCCAAAGAGCTCAATTAAAGTAAATTATGGAAGCTTCTAGAATGGATCTTGTGGTGGTAGAACCGCTCTTGTGAGGTGCATGAATCCCTTACCTTATGGAGCTAACCCCTTGATGTGAGGAGCTTATCCCTTTGAAAGAGGATTCTATCCCTTCATAGTTGGAACATAAAACCTCCTCTTTTCCACTATAAAAAGAGGCATTGGGTAGCCTCAAAGGGATGTCAAGCTTAAGAAGATTTGAGGTTAAGTGTTGTTGAGATTTAGACTCAGTTGACTAAGACTTTTGTGAGGAGATATTACATACCTCTACTTGTCTTGGTTGGAGGAGTGCAAAGCTTATCAAAGTAGAGGAGACTCCTGCTTTGGACCTTGGGAAGGCCTATGCAACATGAAGGCTCAGGTTGTAAGGTTTTCCTTCTTTTCAAATTAATACAAATATACTCATTTTTCTCAATAAACTGTCTGTTCATGGTTTATTTCATAGATTCCTTGATCACTATGATAAGCATGGTTTATGATGATGTCTATACAGGTGCTATGTAATATTTTTCTTGTTTGTGACTGCAGGTTTACGAGGAAAACTCCTTCAAGTGCACGAGGGACAACAACGACTTCGAACAAGCGTTGGACATACGGTAAGTCTTTTACACCTCTATAGAGATTTTGTAAACCTTAGATGCTTAGAGAAAGATTAGTCTATTTGGCTGTTTGTTGCTAGATACTTTTAGTACTAGGGAGATTGGTCTTGTCCGCAAGAATGATTTATCCAGCCAACAAAGCTAAATGTTGTTTCATATGCACTCTCAAGAAAGGATAAATATGTGGAAGAATTGATTTTAGCCATCTCTATTATCCAACCAAATTGGATAACCAAAGCAAGGGATGAATGGAAGAATGATGAAAAAGTGTGGACACTTATTCAAAAGTTGCAGCAAGATCCTAGTACATCTGACACATTTAGTTGGAAAAATTATTCCTTATGGTATAAATATCGCTTATATATTTGCGATAATTCCCAACTAAAACAAAATATTATTTTTGAATCACACACTTCTCCTTTAGGAGGACACTCAGGATTTTTAAAAACTTACCACAGGGTGATGAAACAATTTTTTTGGGATGGCCTTAAATCTAATATTCAAAAGTTTGTGGCGAAATGTTTGGTTTTCCATCAAAATAAAGTTGAGACAATCAAGACCCCATGTCTTCTACAACCTTTATCCATTCCAAGTCAACGTTGGGAGGATATTTCAATGGATTTTATCACAGGTTTACCTAAGTCCAAAGGAAAGAGTGTCATCATGGTGGTAGTTGATAGACTTACCATGTATGCACACTTTTTTCCATTATCTCATCCATTTAAAGCAAGTACAGTTGCTATTGTATTTATGGAGACAATTCAAAAGCTACGTTGAAACCCAAAGATTATTGTAAGTGACAGAGATCCCATTTTTATTCGAAATTTTTGGACGGAATTATTTTCTTGTTTGGGTACTCAACTAGCTCATAACTCATCTTTTCATCCTCAATCTGATGGTCAAACTGAGATAGTGAATAAATGTTTGGAAGGATATATTCGTTGTTTTGTATCTGATAAGAAAAGAAAATGGATCAAGTGGATACCTCTCGCTAAATGGTGGTATAACACTTCCTTCCATACTGCAGCAAAAATGACCCCATTTATGGCACTTTATGGATATCATCCCCCGTCCATCACATCTCCTTTAAGAGAAAATTATAAGGTTCAAGCAATGGAAGATAACATCGAGCATCAACAGGAAGTTCTCCAACTCTTAAAGGACAACCTAAATTTGGAACAAAATCAAATGAAACAACAAGCAGATCAACATCGTAACGAGAGAAGTTTTTATGTAGGAGACTGGGTACTTTTACGACTACAACCATACAAACAAATGTACCTCAAACAAAGTAAGAAGGATAATGAATTATCACCAAAGTACTATGGTCCTTACTAGGTGTTGCAAAAGATTTATACTATGGCATACAAATTGGATCTTCCTGTTTCTTCATGAGTGCATCCATTTTTTCATGTTTCATGCTTAAAGAAGGTTATAGGGGACAAACTTCTAGTTCAAACAATATTTCCATAACTTGATGAGGAAGGAAAAATCATATTGGAACCTGAAGCAGTCACAGAAACAAGAACTTGACATCTACGAAAATGATCAATTTCAGAGTATCTCATCAAATGGAAGAACTTACCCATTGAAGATTCTACATGGGAGGATGAAAATTTTATACATAAGCATCCATAGCTACTCAAGCATTGAGGAAAACACTTTTTTGAAGGATAGGAGCATGTTAGGTCCCTATATTACTAGTATAGTTCCTTATTGTTGTTAGTGTAACCCCCTTATTATTATTGTTATACCCCTGTAACCCTAATATTTTTATTATTGTGCCCTTACATTATTATTTTTAGGACAACTAGGATTATGTTGTGACCCCATGGACTCTTATATATAGATAGAGGTTTTGTCATTTGTATCATCAAAGAATTGTTCATTTATGTAATGTAAAGGAGGTTTCCCCCTTGAAGTAGCTTATTTCTAAGGTGTTGATCTCTCTTTTCTTCTATTTTTGGAGATGGTTTCATAACATAGGGGGAGGATTTAAGGAGTCAAAAGTAATATTTTCTCGGTCGAAGAAATCATGGACCGTTAAATACCCTTCCAGCAAATTCAACCATCTATCTACGATGTTTTCATTTATCTAGCCTTTAAATACAGGATTTTCGAAGTGGACTTGTACCTTGAAAGGAGTGGTGCCCTCAAAGTGGCTGCTAGATGCAGATGCGTTGGCAGAGGGCATTCATTGAAGGATTTGGGAAACGTTATCCATCATCATGTTTCTTTGCTTCTCGAGGGCGTCGTCGAGAAATAATTTGATAGGATCTCCTACTCCCTCTTCTTTATTATCTTCCGCCAAGGGAGGTTGTCGGGGCTTTCAGGGCTGATCTTGTAATATTTCTACCAAATAGAACCCTAACTCCTTATACCATGACCTCGTTGGGGACATGAAAAGAAAAAAAGAGAAAGAGTAGACCTCTATGATACCACTAATCCGGATTTATGCAAGAACACAACAAAATATGAATATATCGATAAATACAAAGATGCAGTGAAAAAAACACTTCATTTCATTAATATCAAATAAGTGAAATATGGTTACAGACGTAATGGAAATAAACTAGCTAGGGCGCTAGTAGCTTATCTCTGAGAAGATATTTGGTGGCTATAGACCTCTGAAATGTGTTATAATGAGGTTCCAAGGCTTATTTATGATTGAGAAACAATGGAAAACCCTAAACATCCAAAAACCTAACCCTAGGAGATGAAACATCAAAACTATGGGCCCCATTTGGGTAAATTGGTACATCAACTTCCCTAGGACGTAACTTTGGCATACGATCTTTGTTTAACGCACACAATATCTCGTTAGAAATATATATATCCAAGGATTACAAATTTTGAGTGACCATAGTCAATCAAAGTACCATGCTAGTCCCTGTTTTCCCAAAAAAAATTGTTTAGGGCCCCAAAACAGCTCCGGAAGTTCAAGACCTGAAAAACTACCATAAATAGTAAATTGTGCTACAATTAAGGAAACTGAAAATCTGAAAGAATAATGGTGGGGGTCCAAGTGGAATCGGCAGGTGACCACCAATATCCACCTGGATCATATATATCTACCACACTCACTGACATAAAGCATGACAAGAGGTTGAAACAACATTTTCTAATAATGCTCAAAATCGTAAGATGTAAAATCCCTAACCCTAACATGATGATAAGGCTAAACCTATGATGTTGACTGGGATGAACTACGTTTTATGAAAAGAAAGGCCCTGTCGAGTTCATAATTCTCCTCTTATTATTTTCTCTTAATTTTTTTTTTTGATTTGTTATATATATATATATATATATATATATATATATATATATTACAAAGTCAAGGTTAAAAAATTATTAAATATATCAATCAAAATTATTTTTAAAATAACCACCCAAATAAATAAGTAAATAAAAACTATCTCACTAAAATACTTAATTTGATGATTTTATATAAATATATTAAAATACATAAAACGCATTACTATATATACAAATTACTAGATATCTCAAATGTATTTTAATAAATATATTAAAATACTTAAAAGCCCATTCATATATATATATATATTGCTAGTTATCTTAAATATTAAAATTGGGTACTAAGTCAATCACATTACGCATACAGATTTGCTAGTAAAATTTTATTGATGTACGTTGTGTCCATATCTTAACGATGTTGGTGGGGAAGGGAACATGGCAAAAGAAGATCAAAAATATATATAAATTATTGTAGAACATCAAACGCCGTGCATGTGATTATTTAGAATTTATTTATTGCCGGTTTAAAATATATTTGTTTGCTTTTTGAATGCTTCGTGATGTATATTTTTCAAATAAAAAAGGAATAATAACACAATATAATAGTGACTTTCCAGCACAATATACACATTTTACATAATGATGACAAATACCATATAATAAAAGGACTTATACAACAAATTGAACTATTAAAAAATGAAAGTTTATATTTATAAAATATTCTCCAAGTTATTTTAATTTAATATAAAACTATATTTTTGGGAAAAGGTTTATGAATATTTCATAAGTATCGCATCAATTTTATTCTTTCTTTTTGTTGGGTATTCAGTTTCTCGGAGTAACAAATGGATTATAATATTTCCTTTCTGAGAGTAGTGTAACTAAGAATATTTTCTTAAAGTTCCTTTGTGACTAGTGTAAATTTGTGAATTAATATGCACACAACCTCGAAAGTTTACAAGTTCAAAACCTTTCTTTAATTCATATAAACCTTACTCTTTATATTTATATATATATATATATATATTAATTTTAATTTTAATTTTAATTTTAATTTTAATTTTAATTTTTAAGTTTAAGTTTAAGTTAAAGTTATTAGTATATAAGTATAATTTTCTTTTATTTATGTAGAATAGTAAAACACTTTAATTCATATCAGCATTACAAGGATCACTTATTAGAGGCACAAACAAATACATAAGGAAATTACTAACCCTAATTTATCAATTACAATTAGAATTAAAAAGAGTTGATTTTTATACAATCCTTCTAGTGTTTCAATTTTTTAATTAGAATATTTGTTTCCGATAATTTTGAAATTATATATATATATATATAATTTTTAATTTTTAATTTTTTTTTCATAAAAAATTATATTCTAGTTGTATATTAATATGATATAAATATAAATAAATAATTTATAAATAAGAGTTTTTAATTTAATAAGTGTGTATAATATGACAATGATTGATTTGAGTGTTTTTTTTTTAATTTAAATCTTTAATATAAATCTCAAATAATTTGAGATATGAGGAAGAATTTTTGTCTAACTACATTAAAGCCTTAAGCCTTAATGGGTGGGAGACATCTTATGATTGTTTTATAAAGGTTTAAGACAACTCCAATGTAGGATTTAATAAGACCAATGATATGTAATCTATGTGACATGGAAGTCTTTATAACTAAGTTAAGAGGCTTTCAAGATTCCACATAATCACAAAAGACTTGAAAATATCATTATTAGGGGGATTGAGGTAAAAAATGGCCTCAAGACAAAAAATGTACTAAAGAAATTAACTTTAAGAGAACCAATAAGATTTAAAATGATGACAACATCCCCAAGAATAAATATTTTTGGAGGGAAAAGAAGAAAACTAGTTTTTTTTATTCTATTTTTAGCGTATCTCCTTATAGGCTTATTCAAATATTAACTGTAGGTACCCAGTGGATGTAGATTTCAATTCCACATCCAATGAGTACCCAGTGTGCATACTTTTGAATAGATCCACAACGAAATTTTTTGAAAAGGTAATAAAAAAATGTTTATTTTATTTTCATTTTTTTTAGTGTGGATCTACTCAAATATATGTATAGTGGGTACTCATTGGACGTGGAATTGAAATCCACATCCAACAGGTGCCTACGCTTAACATTTGAGTAAGTCTATAAGGAGTTAAGCCAAAAATACAATAAGAAAAAAGTGTTTTCTCTCTATTTCTTTAAAAAAAAACACCTTATTTTAATATTTAAACTATTATTTTATTATTTTCCTTAGGAGACCCATTTGAGACCTCAAAATTCCCCTTATGATCTTAGAATCCTCAATAATGGCATTGAATTTTAAAAGTTGATCCATTGTTTGTTATTTGTTTCATAACCTTTCTTGCTCTAAGGCCATGAGTATCTCCAATATAACTAATTTGATATCCACATTCTTGGACATTCCACATAAAGTTAGGAAAAAGTGTGCCCTATCATGATCGCATATAGTTGTTTAGATCAAAGCTTTGGTCTAATTTAAAAATTAAGTTGATGATGTGTTATAACCATGATGACAAGTAGAAGGAAACTACCTAATTGAAAAGATCAACAATGGTTGATGTAAGAGTGACATGTAAATGAAATATTTATATTCTCACATCTCACCAACATAAATCTTCTACTACAATGAAATTTGGTAACTATTCTGAAAATTATATATAAATTCGTGTCTTTGGAGGTGATCAAGGCTTCTATTCTTAATGCAGTTCTTAGTGCATAAATGACATGGCATGTATAGAAACATTTTTTTATTGAAATTATAATACTTTTTTTATTTGTTATCTTTGTTAATATGGATGCGAAATCAAACAACTAGTGGTGCTTAATGTACACACTAACATACAAATTCCATTACTACTTGATTAAATCAATACAATGACATATTAGAATATGCAACCATAACCCAAACAATTATAAATCTTTTCCCTAAATATGCCTATTGAAAGTAAAGCACTTGACCTATATGTGAGTATTCTATCCAACCATTCAAATTGTATGTATCTATATTTTCTCAAAAACTATATAACAACATCTCCTTTTTGAAATATAATTTCAACTACTTACATAAGTGAAAAAATAGATTTAAGTGCACTTTGTGGTTGTGATTATCCACTCACAACACATTCAAGAATCATATCCCACTTAGATTCACTTATAATTATATTTATTAGTTGTTTGTAAGAAGTCACTCAAATGTATTCAATAAAGAGTCTATGGCATTCAATAATCTACACCATGAACATTGCTCTAGCAAATTAGTAAAGGAAGAATTGATCAACTCTTTTGCACTTGGTAGTTCAATGAAATGATAATTGGGAAATGTTAGTTAAGTGTCTATGGACACTTTGAGTGGACCATCACTACAATCAACTTACAATTAGTGATCCACTAATCTATTTATTGCTTCAACATTAATAAATAATAGAATGTTTCATTTCAACATTTTTCATCCCAACTCTCTTATGTAGATAGTACATCATAGGTACCATGTTTCCTTGTGAAATAATAAGTTTAATAATGATTTTCTGCATGACATTGTGACTCAAATTAATAACAATACAACATAAATATGCATATTTACTCACATGTGAGTAGTTGAAGAGGATTTAGTGTTAGTTGGAGCTCAAGTCATTAAAAAAATACATGAGGAAGCTAATAATATGCATAAGGTGAGAACACTTTGTTACATAAATGATTGACTGAAAAAAAACTCAATAAATATTATATTGGAGAATGAAACAAGATAAACAAGTGTGTGGGAATCATGTTTAAACATTGAATGGATAGCCTACAAGTGTTGGATAATCTTTGTGAATTCACTCAAATGCCAAATGGTTTGAGAAGGGGATAAGAAACTAAAAATTAATAATAATTTAAAAATTCAATTTAAGAATAGAAAAAGTGGGTAGCAACTCAATTTCCTCCTCCATGAATTCTTCTAGGTTGTAAATGAATGAACTAGAGTAGTCAATTATTATGGCAAAGGGGACAAGCTTGAGAGAGAAATGATAGACAATGTGAGAGACTTTTATTTAGTATAATTTACTCATTATTACATTGGGATGCATCATTTAATGTGAACCATTCAATAAAATAACATTAAACAATCATAGAGGAATTAATGCACCATAGCCATGATATTTTTTACTTAGAAACACAAATGGGAAAACCAACATTTGAATGATTTTTATTATTCTTTATTCTCAACAAATGTATGGTTACAATATGGTATCATGGCTCTAAACCATATTTACTATAATTTTTAATATGGAAACTCAACCAAACAACTAGTGGTTCTTAAACAAGACAATAACGAACAAATTCCATTACTAGTTGAAATAATCAATACAATGACATATTGGAATATGCAACCATAACCAAAAAAATAAAAAAATTGTTTCCTAAATATGCTTATTGAAGGTAAAACACACCACCTATATGTGAGTATTATATCCCAACGTTCAATGTTATCTATCTATCTTTGTTCAAACACTCTAAATAAAAATGTCTTTTTGCAATATACTTTCAAGTTCTTACATATGTCAAAAATTAGATTTTAGTGCTATTTGTGGTTGTGATTATCCAATTACAACACATTCAAGAATAATATCCCACTTAGATTCACTTATAGGTAGATTTATTACTTTCTTGTTGGAAATCACTCAAATGTATTGAATCGAGAATTTGGAGCATTCAATAATCTACACCATGAACATTCCTCTAACAAATTGGTAAAGGAAGATTTTATAGTGTCTTTAGAACTTCGTAGGCCAATCAAACAATAATTGGGAAATGGTTGTTGAGTGTATATGGACACTTTGAGTGGACCAACACTACACTCAACTTACAATTTATTGATCCACTAAACTATTTATTTATTTAAATTTAACAAATAATAGAATGTTTCGCTTCAAAAAATTTCATCCCAAAACTCTTATGTAGATTGTGCATCATTGACACCACATTTTTTTGAGAAATAATAAATTTAATAATTATTTCCTACTTGACATTGTAACCCAACTTAAGACCAATATTACATAAATATGCATATTTACTCACATGTGAGTAGTTGAAGAGTATTTAGTGTTATCTACAAGCTCAAATGAGTTAAAAAAAATACTTGAGGAAGCTAATGAGATGCATAAGGTCAGAACTGTTGAAAAAAGCAACAAGAAATTTTCAAATTGATTTTTCCTTGATTAAATTGAGAAAATTAAAAATTCCACAACAATAGACAACTTGAATGATGTTAACTTGTGTGACATGGTTTGTGTTATCCATTTTACTCAATAACTTTGAGTTGGAGGATTTAAAGTTCAATTAAGAATGTGTGATTGCTAATTTGTAGTAATCAAGGTGAGTTATCTAAGGTTGTTTTCAGTTAAACTAGTTCCAATTGTTTTAGGAGCTATTGGAGGGTCAGGCTGTGGAGTGGGACTTCAGTCAAACTCAATGATCATCTAGTTAATTGATCAATTATCCCAAAATAGCTAGTGCATGCAAATAATTAGAGTTCCCCAAGCTTGGTGGAGATTCCAAGGCAGTTTAACATCAGTTGTAGACTAGTCTTGAGTTCACAAGGGTTGGATGTAGTTATATGATCAACCTAAGGATTTGTGCAATTCAATTTGAGGAATTTCCTAAATAAGAGGAGCATAATTCCTCAAGGAAGTAGGAGCTCAATACAAGACAAAAATTGACGAATTCTGGGTCGGAGGCATTTAGTGAGCAGATAGATAGGTTGTGAACTTACAGCATGAGCTCAGTTGAGAAAATGAATTTTAATACATCAATATTCATTTGATTAATGCAAGAGAGATTTGGGTTTTTAGAATATTTCTTTCCCCGGATAAAAATATGTGTTTCATGTGTGTTATTTCTTATTCCATATCTGAATTCTGTGTTCTAATTTGTGAAATAATGTCCCTAGAGTAGTATTGTAGGTTTGTATCGTGTGATTTTGATTTAAAATTCATTATCAATTGCAAATATACCACATAATTTCTATGCAGTATCACAGTAGGAACTTCGAAGTTGTTTCTTAGGAGGCTCGATTTTGGAGATCAATGTAGCAGGATTTCTTCAGAACTAAGAAGTTGGACTTCAATGGACTAATTTTAAAGTATTCCTTGAAAGGAACCTCTGATTTTGTTGCATGGAAGGATTGCATGAATGTGTTATTGGATGATAATGGACTGCTAGAATACATCAAGACGGATGTTGCACAACCACCAGAATCTGATGCCCAAAATCATGCTCAATGGAATAAATATGTATCCAAGGCAAGGCGAATAATCTTGGAGGGAGTACGGGATCACATTGTCTCAAATATCCATGGAAAAGAAAAAAAAAATCGATGTGGAAATCACTGACATAATTATTTGAGAATAATAGTGACCACAGGAAGCTTGCACTCAAGGATAAATTTTGAAGTATCATGATGTAGAAGAATGCCACATTTCTCCAGTATCTGACCAAGTTTACATAGTGTCATGATGAACTTCACGGGGTTAGTATTAAGTTCCCTGAAGAATACTTGGTAAGCCTAGCCCTTCTGGGCCTTCCCAATACTTGCAACAACTATCAAGATTCAGTGAATGAGAGGGAAAAACTACATAATTGGGAGTGCTTATGGTATGATTTGGTATAGGGCAGAATAAGGTGAAATACTAGAAATGGGACTTTATCCAAGGGCAAGGATGAAGAAAAATTTGCATTCGATGGAAAGGAAAATAACGAAAAAGGGAATAAATCCCAATCCAAACTAGAATCTAGTCAAGGGCGCAAGGAGAAATATTTTTCAAAAATTAAATACCTCCATTATTATGAATTCAAGCACTATGCCAAGAACTTTCCGTACAAGAGGAAACGAAAGATAACCTCATGAGGAGAATCAAGTTGACCCTTAGCTTCATAGTTAGAGCTTGACTTTACCCTCATTCCATGCATGACTAACACAATGATGGGGGGAGTATGGTACTTGGACTCAGGTGCATCGTTCCACATGACACATAATATATATTTTTCCAGTGACTTGGAGGATAAATACTTGTAGATGTACATTAGGATGGGGATGACGGAAGGTACAATGTGACTGAGATTAGTACATTCACCTTTTAGATGGATTCAAACTCCCCCTTGGCTCAAGGATGTCATATTTGTTCTGGGCATAAAGAAAAATCTCATTTTTGTTGTATTTTTGGAAGTTCGTGGTTATGATGTGATCTTCAACAAAGGAAAGGAATTCCTAGGACACATATCCATGGGAAAGGTGAAGCAGATTGGGTTTCATGTGAAGAACATGTACAAGCTAGTTGTGGAGGATTGTGCGGCATTGAGAACAAAGGTGGAGAATGTGCAGAGCCTTGATGTCGGTTAAATTTGGCATAGGAGACTTGGCCATTTACATCATGGTGGTTTGAATATAATGTAGTAGATAACCATGAAACTCCCCAAAGGATCACATAAGCAGCGGGATGTATGCAAAGTTGTATTTTGGGGAAGTACACAAAATCCACTTTCTATGACCGGGACAATAAAGCACATGTAGTCCTGGAAAATGTAGTATACCTAAGGGGGATAATATGGGGTACAAAATGACATACCCAATGGAATAATATGATATAATAATGTAAGGATGATAAATAAATGGGTCGTAGTTAATAAATCTAGTGGTTAGCCCATATAATGTAGGGTACTACAAGTAGTTAGGAAATAATGTGATAAGCCCATTATATTGAATGTATGGTATTGAGATACCCATGGTAATTACCCATGGTTTTGTATGTATGAATCCTACATAGAGGCTATAGACTCTCAATTGAGGGAGGTCAGTGATTTTTTTATTGACAAGCCATATGTTTTTCAATACAACAATCCTTGACCTCCCTCAATGGAGAGTCTCTAGACTCTATATAGGCTTCATACATACAATACCTTGGGTATATCAATACCATACATTCAATAAAATGGGCTTATCACATTATTTCATACCTACTTGTGGTCCCTTACATTGTACAAGTTAAGCACTTTATTTATTAACTATGGCCCATTTATTTATCATCCTTACATTATTACATCATATTATTCCATTAGGTACCTCCCTCTATAGCCCATATTATCCTACCTAGGTATACTACATAAAGTATCCACTCTGATGTTTGTGAACCTTTCTTAACAACCTCCATTTCCAGGCACAATTTTTTTGTCATTTTTTATTGATGATTTCTCACGGAAGTGTTGGATCTTCTTCATGTGGAAGAAAGATGAGACATCCTCCAATTTCTTATAATTTAAGGCACTGGTTAAGAAAAAAACTAGCAAGAAGGTGAAGGCTCTCAAGAGCGATAATGGAGGTGAGTACATGTTGAATGAGTTTAAAAAAAAAATTATAAAAGAAGACATTCAACAAGAGTTGATAACACCCCACAACCAATGGAAAAATGGGGTGGCTGAGTGAAACAAGCATAAAATTGTGGGAGTAGTGAGGGCGATGTTGCATGACCAAGTCCTACCTATGCATTTGTGGGATGAGGCATGCAACACAACAGTCCATTTGTAGAAATAGATTCCTCGTAGGATTCTTGGAATGATTACAACAAAGGAGGATTTCTCTAGGATAAAGCTAGATGTGTTGCAATTCAGGATTTTTGGAGCCGATGTTTATTGCCAATATTCAAAGAATCAAGGAAGAAGCTAGAGCTTAAACTCCCCACAACTACCATGTGTAATTTCCATCCCTCAGAATGACATTTGTTCGAAGGGATGTAAGATATGATGAGGAGAAATCAATGTGGTTCTCTCTTGAGAGGGAGATTTATATCCCAACAGAAGAGGATATTTTAGCTCCAAAGGAGGAACCTCAATAAGTTGTGAAGCAACCACAAATTGAGGAGCAGAGAGTGGAGACAAACACTCAAGCAGAACCATCCAAAGAAGGGAGGAAAAGAAATATGGAAGCTGAGAGACTTGTGAAAGATGTGAGGGATAATATGGGTGCTCCATCAAATTATCATAGGAAAATAAGGTCACCTGAGCGGTACACTGGCTATAAGGCTCTAATGAATAATATTGTAGAGACTGAGCCTCCCTATTTCGAGGAATAAACATAGAAACATGTATGGGTTGATGAAATTGAGGAGGATTATGAATCCATTGTAAATAACAGTGTTTTTGAGGTGGTCCCAAGGCAACACGCAAATCATTTGTGGCTTCGAGACAGAATCAAGGCCAAATAACAGGCAAAGCATAGAAAAGTACAAGGCAAAATTTGTGGCGAAGGAATACTCTCAGGTTGAAGGGAATGAGTGTGAGGATACCTTTGATCCTGTAGTAAGGTAATCATCCATCATATCAATTCTTTAACTGGTGGCACAGATGGGGTGGAAGATCCACCGAATGGATGTGAAAAATCATTCCTTAATGAAATTATTGAGGAGGAGGTGTATATCGTGCAACCATAAACCTTCAAGAATTTTTATTGGGAGTCTCATATATGCATACTCAAGTGAGTGTTTTAAGTTCTTAATAAAGAACCTCGTGCTTGGTGCATTAGGATTGATAACTATCTCACCGATCTTTTCTTCACCAAAATTGAAGCGGATGCAAACCTCTATCATATTTCTATAGAAGGTAAATTGTTGATTATGGTCTTATATGTTGATGACTTTCTTTAAAATGGTGATGAGTAGCTAATAATATCTTGCAAGGAGAACGTTCCAGGAGAGTTTGAAATGCAGGACATGGGTCTCATGCACTACTTCCTCGGACTGGAAGTGTGGAAACAAGATAGGGAACTATTTACCTCTCAGGGAAAGTATGCCAACAAGATGCTTCAAAGGTTCTACATGGAGAATTGAAAACCCATGGAGACACCTCTAGAAACCAACTAGAGGAAATAGGATGCTAATTCAGGTGAGGAAGTGGATGTTATTGTTTACCGATAGTTGGTGGGTTAACTAATGTATCTTGTGAACATGTGACCAAATATTTTCTATAAACCCTCTAAGCAAAGTTATGGTTACGCTGATGGAATTATTTTGGAGGGAAGGTAAGAATGTTCTACGTACCTCATAAGAACAACCCAGTTTGGACTATGGTACAAGATAAAGGGAGTGAATATATGTGGCTTCATAAGTGCAGATTTCGTAAGGATTCCATCACACTGAAAGAGTATATCAGGTGGAATTTTCAATGTTTTGCTTGTAGCAGTTTCTTGGTACAATAGCCTTCAAAGATCTATGGCACTCAGCTCGATAGAAGCATAATACATGGCTTCCAGTCAAGTAGCATGTGAGGTGATCTGGATGATACATATACTTTTTAGATTGTTTGGTTAGATGATGGATACAAATGTGATCTAATGTGATAATCATAGTTACATCAAGCTCTATGAAAAACTTATTTTTCATGATATATCCAATCATATAGATATCTAGTATCACCGTTTACAGGACTATGTGCATAGGCAAATAATGTTGTTTCAGTACATTCTAACAAAGGAACAAGATGCTGAAATTTTGACAATGGCCTTCTTAAGAGGGAATATTGAGTTCCATAGGTGCAGGATAGGGGTGGTTGATAATCCATTTCTTGTTGAGAGGGAGTGTTGAAAAATGCAGCAAGAAAGTCCCAATTTGATTTTTCCTTAATTAAATTGAGAGAAATCGAATTTCCACATCAACGGAAAACTTGGATGATGTTAACTTGCGTGACATGGCTTATGTCACCCTGTTTACTCAGTAAATTCAAGTTGGAGGAATTATATTTTAGTTAAGCATACGTGATTTCTAATTTGTAGCAATCAAGTTCAGTTATCTAAAGTTGTTTTCAGTTAAACAAGTTACAATTGTTGGAGGAACTAGTGGACGGTCAAGTTGTGTATTGGGACTTCATTCAAACTCAGTGTTCATCCAATTAACTAATCAATCAGTCAAAAATAGGTAGTGCATGCAGATAATTTGAGTTCCCTAGGCTTGCTGGATATTCAAAGGAAGTGTAACATCAGTTGTAAACTAGTCTTAAGTGTACATTTGTTGCATGCAGTCAGATTATTATCCAAAGTATTTGCGCAATTCAATTTGAGGAATTTCCTAAATAATAGGGGCCTAATTCCTCAAGGAAAAATGCAAGGAAATAGGAGCTCAATCCAATATAAAAGTTGAATAAGTTTAGGTTAGAGGCCTTCAGTGAACAAAGAGATAGGTTGTGCACTTGCGGGGTGAGATCAGTTGAGCAAAAAAATTGTGATACATCTCTATTCATTTGATTAATGCAAGAAGCATTTGGGTTTTTAGAAAAATTCTTTCCCCGGATAAAAATACTTGTTTCATGTGTGTTATTTCTTAATGCATGTCTGAATTTTTTAAAATAAATTGCGAAATAATGTTTGTAGACCAGTAGTGTAGGTTTGTGTCTTGTGATTTTGATTACAAATTTCTTAGCCATTGAAAATATACAACATAATTTCTACAAGAACATTGTAATATTCCCAATTAGTCATGAGCTAGTGGGAATATTAAAATTTGTTTTTTGGTTTTGTTTAAAGAATAATAGGGCAATGGAGGTCCATATTTCTCCTTAATAATGAATAAATCAATGCCAAATGTGAAAGAGACAAATCTTGGCAGCTTAATTGAAGTACCCTTGGTGTGAAAGGGGTTGGATTACTTTGAATAGGTCGACCTTGACCAAATCAACAACGTTGTCATGGAGGAGTGGCCATCAATGAGGGACAGCATAGTCTTAGATGGAGATGCTTTGTGTGAATGTAGTGATATTTTTGGATGGGGATTAGGGTTTGGAAGCTCATATTGTATTTAAGGAAGAGGATGGCAGACATTTGAAGGTTGTAGATGGATATGATAATTATAAATATATGGTCTGTTTAGACATATATCCTTCTCTTTTTGTTTAGATGAGATAGAGTGTTGTTTAGCATAGGGTGTTACTGATTGGGAATCCCACCTCTTCCATTGAGGAGCTCTTGGAGGAGTCTTGCACTACATTGTCCATTATTTAGCTTAAGGACAAGCTTCTTCTTTCAACTATAGCACATATCCTATTGAGGGTTTGGTTGTTTTTGCAAGCTGCAGCAAGTGGAGACTAGATCTCTAGATCTAGGCCATTTCAATGCTCATTTTCAGTGGAGGAGGTTTCCACTTCATTGGGAGGATAGTATTGAAGGGATTTGAGCTTATTTTTAGATCTTGGCATTAGGCCAACCTTATTTTGATCCCTACAGCATATTTTACTTCCAGATCTACGTTAATTCTGTAGGAGGAGTTGCAGGATGGTTTGGCACACCATTTGGAGAGTTGATTTTTAGGTGATTAGGATTTGCCCTTCGCTTTGAGGATCTATTGGAGGAAGATATTTTATTTATCATATCAAATCAACCACACTTTATAGATATTTATTTTTCAGTAGATCTGTAGTCTTGGATCTCAGATCTACATCTTGTACTTGGTGTTTTGCTGAAAACCCTTGAGGGGTTCTTTAAAGGAGCTTGTATAGTGCATGGATCTGATATAGATCTAACTTTTGAGGCATATATCAGCTCTCGATATGATGTATAATAAACTGCTATAGAAGAAGAAATAAAATAATGTTGTAAGGGTTTTCCAGCTTTTATATATGGTTGTAGCACCTCATATTGAGGGATTTTGTTCATTGGAGGCTTGTATTTATTGTTATGCATCTTATGGGCCATATTTTACACATATTTTTCTACTTTAATAACATATTAAAGGTCTATATATTGGCCTCTTTCTTTATAAGTAATGATCTGCAATATTTTTCTAACATTTTTCATTATATTCCTGCTTTTCCCGTTTAGGAATATTATAGTGGTATCAGAGCATAATCTTGGCACAACCTGTGCATTCTAAAAGAAAATACGTCATCTGAAGAAGGAGAGCCTCTTACTAATAGACAAAAGAGGTATGAAAGAAGAATACATGGAAAGTTTGATTATACAGATGAGAAAGAAGACAAGGGTAAAACCCCTATATCTGGATGTGAAGATGAAGAAAAACAGTTCCCTAAGATCCTTCTTAGAGCCATGCAAGACATTGCTAAAGAGATAAAGGAGATGAGAATGGATAGATTTAAGGAATCCCGTAAAGGATTTCATCATGGATAAGGCTCTAGCATGTCTCATCACTGGAATGATCAACCAATCCATCAACCACAAATTTCCCAACGCTCTACCATGCCTACATTTTTGGTTGTGGGAAATGAAGGGTTTCAAGAGAAATAATCTCGTTGAAGACTATTTTATGGAGTATGAATCTGAAACTCACAGGTTCAAAGATCAGTTGAGTTTTCAGGATTTTTGTCAAATAAAGGACAATAGAAGACCAAGACATCATCATAGAAGTGGTGGATTCATTCAGAATCATGATCGAAATCACATTATGGGCAGATTCCTTTTACCCAATTTTGATGGGTCATCCAAGTGTACTACCAAACCTTGGGTAGAAAAACTTGACATCTACTTCCAATTGAACAAGGTTTCAGAAATGGAGACCATTAATATTGCAGCACTACACCTTGAGGTTGAAGCACATGACTGGTGGTTCCATGGCTTGTCTACATTGGGTCATGCCAATGTGACTGCTTATTCCGAGTTCACTAGAAGGCTCATGAAAATATTTGATAGAAGATATACTAAAGCACAATTCATGAGCCTTGCAAAGTTGAAACAATTAGGTAATGCAGAAACTTACATCTCTGAATTTTTAAGACTTTCTGCTATGGATCCTGGTTTGTCTGCAGCAACAAGGGTGTACATACTCATTGATGGGTTAGATGAACCTCTTCATGGGATGGTTAATCCTACCAATCCCACTACCCTACATGATGCCATTGAAAGGGTTAGAGACCTTCAATATGCCTTGCCAAAAGCAAAGGAAAAATTTCAGCATAAGCCCTCTTTTCCATCAAAGGGAAAAGAAGAAAAGGTCGCTCCTTCAAAGGAGAGCCAATATGAAAAAACTCTTGCTGATGATGTTAGGAAAGACTTGAGGAGGAGGAATCTTTGCTTCACTTTCCAAGAAGCTTGGGCACCTGGACATAGATGTGCAGCTGGAAAAGCACATTACATAGAAGTCTTCTCAGATGATGAAGAGGAAGAAGAATATGAACCAAGAAGAGGTCACAGCGCTGACATTCCAGGAGATGAACAAGCACCATTAGGAGATGGGAATGGATCATTTGCTCTTATTGGATGGGTTCTTGAATCATTAAGAGGAGTACCTAAGTACTTGACCTTAAGAGTTCAAGGTTCCATCTTGAATCAGAGGGTTTCTATTTTGGTTGATAGTGGGGCTACCCATGATTTTATTGATGCCCAACTAGTGCAAAGCAGGGCAATAGCCACTGACGCTTTTGAGGGATTTTCTGTTTTGGTCCTAGCAGATAGAACTATGCAATGCATGCATTATTTTCCATCATTATCAGTCACCATGGGAACATAAACATTGATTGATCGCTTCTTTTTGGTTGACATACCTGACACCAATGTGATATTGGGTGTTCAATGGTTGATTACTTTGGGAAAAGTCACCATTGAATGGGAGGATTTAAAGATGGAATGGGTGGATAAAAAGAGTGGTAAGACTCAAATGATCAAAGGCATGCATACATATCCCTCACATACAACTTTCACATAGAAATCAGAGATGGATTTGCGCAATGGAAGCAAGGACCTTACCGTCCCGTCTATTATGCTTATGAGATTACTGCATGGGACACTATTATTTAGTGGCAAACCACCTGGGAGGCCACCTGATTCAGGTTTTGTGGGAGATATCTCAAAACATGATGATCCAATCATAGATCCAGGAGGGATGGGAGAATTATAATACCATGAGATAGCACTGGGAGTCTTGGGTAGGCTCAAGGAGGAGGGAGACATTCTCCCAACATCATCATTACCCACTCTCATTTCAGATTCTACGTTGTGGGAGGAGAAGCATGGAAGGAATGACCTTCCAAAATGTACCTCTAGCATGGGAGATGTCAAGAAGGAGAGCAACCATATGACAAACATTTTTTTTGATAGATCGTCAGCACTGTCACTATCGGAGATTGATCCATATTGGAAATCCCAACTGTTGGTGGATTATTCCAAGGATCTTTATACATGCATGATACTTTATGACCAGCTACATGAAGAGGGATATTCAGTACAAGAATGAGTCATCTATTATCATGGTAGAATTTTCTTATCTAGAGCCTCCAAGCTCAAGAAGAATTTTCCACAAAGAGCCTATGAAGAGTTATTTTTCAGCCACACATATTCCATGAAACTCTACAACATTATCATGAGAAGCTACACTTGGAAGGGATTTGAAGGAGAACTATATCAGAATTTTCAAAGATGCATGTACCATGTGGAGTTGGGACAACAAAATAACTCTATAAATGAGTTAATTTAGCCACCTCTTCCTCCGTTGAGAGAAGAGATAGATCTATGCACCACTCCATTTGTTTAAGGAGGAATTTTGGTGAAAGATAAGCGTGTGTACCTAATGTTTTATTTGATGAACATGTGCATTATTTTACTATGTTTATGCAGGCCATAGCTCCAAGAAGGAGTACTATAATGTATAAAATTCATGGCCAAATTTGGGCCACAAAAATTTTTGAACATGGCCACTCGCTTGGAGGACAAAGGAAGATGATTTTTTATCATGATGGGTGCATTCCAAAAGCACCAAAAATACCTCACACTTTCAAACATAGTGAGATGACTTGGGTAGAAATTTTGTGGTGGGGAAACCACTTACCACATAATTATCTAAGGCAGTCAGGATATTTATTGTGTTGGTTCCACATGTGGGACTCGGACCCACCTCCATATGCACAAATTTCTATTTGTATGTATTTAGTCTTGATCCCATACATTGATGATGTAATTGTAATTTTTATGGGAATGTATGGAGGGAGGATGGGAGGTATGTATGTGCCCTATGGGATGGAGGTTCTCAAAGTTCACTATGCTACATGTTTCAGGGAGAAAATCGGGCAAACCATTTTTGTTTCATTTGAATTATTATCTCCTTATGGGATGGATTATTTGCATTTCATGAGAAATTTGGAGGAGAAATTCATGGAGGGATGGATTGGTGGAAACTTAGCTTATAAGGAAATCTTATCACATGTTGGTGTCACAAATGATGGAGGTTTTCAACACTCACCTTGTCAGTTTCTTGAGGACAAGCAAAATTTGGGAAGGGAGGACTGTAATATTCCCAATTAGTCATGAGCTAGTGGGAATATTTAATTTTGTTTTTCTTCTTTGTTTAAAGAATAAGAGGGCAAAGGAGGTTCATATTTCTCCTTAATAATGAATAAGTCAATGCCAAATGTGAAAGAGACAAATATTGGTAGCTTAATTGAAGCACCCGTAGTGTGAAAGGGGCTAGATCACTTTGACTAGGTCAACCTTGACCAAATCAATAGCGTTGTCATGGAGGAGTGGCCATCAATGAGGGACAACGCAGTTTTAGATGGAGATGCTTTGTGTGAATGTAGTGATATTTTTGGATAGGGCTTAGGGTTTGCAATATCATATTCTACTTAAGGAAGAGGATGGAAACCATATGTAGGTTGTTGATGGATATGATATTTCTGAATATATGGTCTGTTTAGACATATATATTTCTCTTGATGTTTAGTTGAGATAACGTGTTCTTTAGCACAGGGTGTTCCTGATCAGGAATCCCCCCTCTTCCATTGAGGATCTCTTGGAGGAGTCTTGCACTACATTTTCCACTATCTAGCTTAAGTCCAAGCTTCTTCTTTCAACTACAACACAGATATTGTTGAGGGTTTGGTTGTTTTTGCAAGCTGCAATAAATGGAGACTAGATATGTAGATCTAGGGCATTTCAATGCTCATTTTTAGTGGAGGAGGTTTCCACTTCATTGGGAGGACAATATTGAAAGGCTTTGAGATTATTCTCATATCTTGGCATTAGGCCAGCATTATTTTGATCCCTATAGCTCACTTTACTTCCATATATGTGTTATTTCTGTAGGAGGAGTTGCAGGGTGGTTTGGCACACCTTTTGGAAAGTTGATTTTTAGGTGATGGGGATTTGCCCTTCACTTTGAGGATCTATTGGAGGAGGCTATTTTATTGATCATATCAAATCAGCCACACTTTCCAGATCTATATTTTTTAGTAGATCTATAGTCTTAGATCTTAGATCTACATCTTGTACTTGGTGTTTTGCTGAAAACCCTTAAGGGGTTCTTTAAAGGAGATTGTATAGTGCATGGATTTGATATAGATCTAAATTTTGAAGCACATAGTAGCTCTAGATCTAATTTATAATCAACTACTGTAGAAGAAGCAATAAAATAACATTGTAAGGGTTTTCCAACTTTTATATATGGTTGTAGCACCCCATGTTGAGGGATTTTGTTCATTGGAGGCTTGTATTTCTTGTTATGCGTCTTATGGGCCATATTTTACACATATTTTTCTGTTTTAATAACATATGAAATGTATCCTTATTGGCCTCTTTCTTTATAAATGATGATCTGCAATATTGTTCCAACATTTTGCACTATATTCATGCTTTTCCTAGTTGGGAATATTACAAACACCATGTTACATAAATGATTGACCAAACAAAATTTAATAAACAACATGTTAGGGATTGAAACAAGATGAACAAGCATGTGGGAATCAATTTTAACCATTAAATGGATAACGTATAAGTGTTGGAGAATCTTCATGAATACCCTCAAATGCCAAATTGTTTGAGAAGGGCATAAGAAACTAAATAATAATAATAATTTAGAAACTCAATTTAATAATAGAAACATTGGGTAACAACTCAATTACCTCCTCCATCAATTTATTCTAGGGTCTAAATGAATGATGTAGAGTAGTCAATTATGGTGGAAAATGGGACAAGCTTAAGAGAGAAAATCCACACAATGTGTGAGACTTTTATTGAGTAGAATTTACTCATTATTACATTGTATGCATCAATTAATGAGAACTATGGAATCACACGAAATTAAAAAAATCATAGAGGAATTAATGCACCATAGACATGGCGATTTTCCCCTTAAAAACACAAATGAGAAGACCAACATTTGAATGATTTTTCTTATTCTTTATTATCAACAAATGTGTGGTTACAATATCGTCTCATGGATCTCTGAACCATTTAGAAATTTACATAGCCAATATTTTCTTCTACATCCTCTTCCACTCCACCAAAAAGACCCTTTCTACATCAATTGCTAGAATATGTAGGCAAACATGAGCTTGGATTGGTCACTAGAAGGACATTCACTCTTTTCCCTTCATTTCCCATGTGCCAATGTTTTTCTTCATGTTATGTTGGAAGAATTCCGAATCAAATTTATTCTCACTCTTGTCTTCTTGTTTTTATCACTGTCATTGTCTTTGTTGAACCCTCATTTTTTTCTACTACGTATATGAATTGAGTCTCATTAACCATTCATTTTTTGTTAGGATACATTATAAATCACACCTCCCCATTGATATTATTTTTTATCTTTAAAAGCTTCTACGGAAACAAAGTTAGGATCCATTTAAAATCACACCTCCCCATTAATAGGCTTTTTTTTCTAAAACTATTAATAGGAAACCAAGCTCTTTTAATAATGTTCCTTTTATATGCTTCTTTGGAACAGTCTTCTCAATTTTATCTCTTAGATATAGCTCTAAATCTGGCTCTAGCTATAGCTTTCGTATTTCAATTTCATCTTCCACTTATGAAATTAGTTCTAGTTATGGCTTTGGCTTTGGTTTCTAGTTGCAATTATTCCAACAATATAGAAGTGTACTCATCCATCCTCCATTGTGAGCATGCAACTCTACAATATAAACAATAGGTTGGACTCATTAATCAAAATTCATTCCCATATTCAACATGAAAGTATCTTTTATTCTTATGCTTGGAGATAATTTGTGTTGACAAAAAATGGAAACCAAGTTGAATTATAATCCTCAAACCTATTCATTGTTGAAATTCTACCCATTTTTCCTTTCCGCTATGCATGCACGGCACTCATTCAACATTGGGATTCCTTATGCCATAATTGAAATTTAAATTCTTTGTAGTTAAAACATCACATGGCTCTATTATAGCTTATTGTCAATTTTAAATAGAGATTTCCCACCATACAACTTTCCAAAAGTGCATCCAATAACTCTTATGTTAATTGAGGAAGATTATAATGTGTATCTAAACAAAAATTCAAGATCTCTATACCCAACAAAATTTTAGGATATCTATACCATGCAATAACCATAGTTAATGTGTAGAACCTCTTCCAAGCTCGAAATCACCAATTTTTAGAAAATGAGTGTTATTGTTAATTTATAGTGAAGTTAGTATATTATGTACCATTAGGAGGATTTTAAGATTTGAAGAGCCCTAAAATGGGTTTTCTACAGGAAAAGATACTCCTTGTATCCACACATCTAACTTTCCCACGATTAAACAAAATCTCACTACTCCCATGGATATCTAATCTAATAAAACCTACGAGAACTATTGTCATATTGCCTAAATAAAGTGAGACATTAATCATATTTTTTCCTGAATATTTAATTTCTAACATGGACATGATCTATTTCACATGCACAAGTAAAACATCCCCACTTTCATTTGGTGTTCCATTTGTGAAAAATGTGGCTCCATATGTGGAGAGATCAAATCTAATGCACATATTTCATTTATATCCTTCACCTCTCTTTCTTCAAATGATCTCAATCCATATGCATCCAGGAATTTGTACTCCAAAACAATCATTGAAGGGGAACCATTGTAAAAATGTAATAAATGTAATAAAGTTTAATAATACACCCTATTAATAAAAAAAATATTCATTCATGGCATTGTTACATAGACCAACAACTCAGGCCATCAACTTAGAGATTGCATATACCATGAATTATCAAACTAGTAAAAAAATAAGAATTTTGATGCAAATATAGACTATGGATATTTATTCACATATCTCCATGAATACATTCAACAAAGTTACTCAAGGAACCAAGTATATAGAATAATTGTTTTGGAGTTTTAAGCAAACTCTAACATCAATGACATTTGTGCACCAATCTTAATCACATATATAATAATGTAAACTTCCAATTCACTTTATTGGAGGAAAAAATTGAATAAGATCTACCATGGATGTTGGTATCACCTTGTTTTCCACTTTATTAGTGAATATGACCTCTTAGATGTTGTAAACTCCTAGGAAATTCTCACCTTTTGGGATAGAAATGCAAGGAGCTCTTCATTCCCTTTACTCTTTAATATCCACATCGTTCTCTTTCGTATGTGGTTCCTAGCATGATTCTCAAAATGAATCCTCCAACAATTTATTTCCCAATTTCTTTTCATCTTGCAATGCTAGAAAAAAATCCTACTACTACATAAAGTGCTCGTCATTTTTTTTCTCCATGCTCCTCTAAATTTTTTGTTGGATTTGGGAATTTTTCATGCCATTATACCTCTAAGAAAAATTGGTATTATCGCATGTGGCTTCCATATCCTAGCAGGAAGCCTCAATATTGCATTTATTTCCATAGAATGGACATACCTCATAATACTAGTAGCTTTCAACTCTATGGACTTTCTTCTTGTAGTAGTAACAAATAAGTAATGTCTTACTTGAATCATACATCTTGTTATTTTTCTTATTTTCCTAGTTATTTGGCCTATTTCTTCTTATAAGTGCTAGTGCATCTGACATTGCACATGAATCACTATAGATACGAAGATGAGAGGATGATATTTAATTTTTGGATATACACTCTATAGGAAATAAGATTGTATCTCTAGAAGAAATCATCAAGAAGGGGATAAAAACATATATGAATTATGCAAAGAAAATAAAATTGGATTATGATATCTCGTTTAGTTGGAACATGTTCATTACAAGTATTTCATATTAAGTCTTTGAACTTTCCTCATCACTCCTCTTTTGTAATCCACCATAAGAAGAATAAAGTAGTAGTGTGTTTCCATCTTCCATTTTTTCTTTACTTTATTTTAAGCGGAAGGATAAATATTCCACATATTTTTTCCTTCACAAAAATGACAATGGTCGACGTGACCCTTATTCCCATGCCACCAAAATCTAGGCCCAAGCTTGACCTTAAATTTAATGAAAATGGGGCATATAATTCCTTAACTTCTATTACATATCCCTTGACCATCATATACCATCTATGTTAATAACTTCAAACTTATTATTCCCATTGACCATCATATACCATCTATGTTAATAGCTTCAAACTTATGTTTCCCATGAAATACAATTACTAAGAAAACCCCAAGAAATTCCCTTTATTTCAAGGATGGTTCCCAAGGTAAATTAGTTGGTTGTAGTATTAAAAACTTGTCTCAACAAGGACATTAAGTTATTCATACCATTTCCATAACAATAGATAACTTTTGGATTGAATCCCATGACGTCCTACATATAAATCACAACACTCAAGCTAACCCACCGCATTATTTTTTCCTAAAATTTATATCTTGCAAAACCCCAAGCATAACCGTTCATTCTAAGGATGGTACTTAGGGTAAACTATATTCTTCATAGATCAATTCCATATCAACATGTCATTAGAAATAATAAAAATTTGGTAGGGAGGATAACAATAATTATTCCCTTCCCACCCACTCGATCTTTATCTAAATGGAAAGTGGCCTACACCCATGGTACTCATCCACCCATGGTATTTATCTATCCATGGTATTATAAGTGAAATGTATCCATGGTATTCATTAACCCATGGTATGTATCTAACCATGGTATTCATCCACACATGGCATTTACCCATGGTATTGTAAGTGGAATCCACCCATGGTATTCATCACCCATGGTATTTATCCACCCATGGTATTGTAAGTGACATCTACCCATGGTATTGATTCACCCATAGTATTAGTTCACCCATGGTATTTACCCACCCATAGAATCTACATATGGTATTGTAACTAAAAAACACTATAAGTAACAAGTCGCATTTTGTAAAAGCTACATTGCGGAGGCCCCCAAGATATGAAAAAAATTAGGATGCCAGAAAAAGGAGAGAACACACAATAAATAAAACCATAAATAAACTTTTTATTAAAACAAATAATAACTGTAAAAACTAAATTGTGGTGGACAATCTGTCCTTTCACAAAATGTGACTTGTTACTTATAGTCTTTTTTAGTTACAATACCACAGGTAAATTCCATGGGTGGTTAAATACCATGGGTCAATTAATACTATGGGTGAATGAATACTATGGGTAGATGTCACTTATGTAGAAATTTGCTGAATAATTAATATTTATCCACCGAGATTATCCTGATCACATACTAATTCGAATTCATATGCAACACATAATCTATTCTACAATCAATCATCCATTTGAGGAAATAGAAACAATCGCATGCGCACATGAACACAATATGTAATGGGGAAAGCTTATAGCTGAAAACCCCTTAGCTATTTTTTATATTATATGGAGAGAACATGTAACAGTACATAGCACAATACTCCTCACAAGTACTCAATACTATCTCATGAAGTTACACACAAACTAGCTTAGTTTTGAACAAGTCACAGGTTCAAAACTCATCCACTAATTGCCTGCCTCTATTGCGAAATCAAGGCTGGTCTAATGAGAGATCCAAGGTTCAAATCTCCTTGGATTGATAGCGCAATCCTCATGGGAAATTTCCTCCAAGTGTGGTGCAAATCTCATGCACAACTAATGTCACAACTGATAGCTATCTCAACCCTTTCATCTACCTCTTTCACTGGTCTTCATTGAACTTTCCATGCACTGTAGTGAACTGATGTGTTCTTGAGTTGAATAATGAGTTAATAATTAGTGAATTAAATAATATTTAATTCACTCCACTCATTACTAGTTGATTAGCTAGTTAAACTAATCACAACCAGTTCAACTAAGTTAAACCGAACACAACTCCACCAACTGTCTCATCAACTCCACTAAACTCTGCCACTGAAGTCCTAACTGAAGTCAACCATGCATGAGCTCACCAAACCCCAAGGAATAGCATAATTCCTTCTGTCAAATGCATGAGCCACATCCGTAGCTCCAACTGAAGTGTTGTAAGAGAATAAACTGAAGTTTAGAGTCCAAATATTATTAAGGGCTAATAATATTTGACTGACCTATTTTTAGACAGGGAGTCTAAAAATAGACTTCGACCTGTATGTCTAAAAATAGAGGTCCATCTATTTTTACCAACTCGACCAATCATCCAAGAATAGCATACTGCAACTCCTAGACCATGCTCCATATGTCTAAAAATAGACATAGTCTAAAATAGACTTTGCGCCAAAAATAGCCTGCGGGCCCACTTAGTGAAGGCGACTTCATTTCACTAAGCTCCATCATCTTGCTGCATTTTCAACACTCCCTCTTAGCAAGATATGGATTATCTGCAACCCCTATCCTGCCTCTGTGGAATTCGAACTTGCTCCTGTTGAGCGCCTTCGTCAGGATGTCGGCATCCTGATCCTCCGTGGGAACATATGAAAGCATCATGATTCTCCGCTGAACACAATCTCTGATATGATGGTACCTGATGTCGATGTGTTTGGATCTATCATGAAATACTGGATTAGCCGAGAGTTTAATGCAACTCTAGTTATCACAATAAATCACTGTAGGCTCCAAATGCAACCCGAACAATCCAACGAGGATCTTCCTCATCCAAATAGCCTTGCATGCAGCCAAGCTTGCTGCCATGTACTTGGCCTCTGCTGAACTGAATGCCACAGATCTCTACTTCTTTCTATACCAGGAAACTGCTGTCAACCCAATGCTTAAAATCCCTCCAAATGTGCTCTTACGGTCCGTTGGGCTCCCTGCCCAATCTGCATTAGTGAAGCCGGAGTTTTTACTTCCATCCTCCCCGTCTACCTACAGAATTATAGACAAGGCATCCACCTCCGTTGAAGTAGCATTCTCCTTCCTCCAACCACTGTGAAGAGAGTATCAACAGGCTTGCAGCCATGCATGCCGAACCTCTCTAGAATCTCCCAGGCATACTTGCCCTGAGAAACAAATAGTCCTCCACTGCGCTGCCAAATCTCCAATCCCAGGAAATAATGAAGGAGGCCCAAGTCCTTCATCTCGAACACTCTAGCAAGGTCCTCCTTGCATGAAGAAATCAACAGCTCATCACCCGTCAAAATCAGATCATCTACATATAGTACAATGATCAGCAGCTTCCCCTCCACCACAATCTGGTACAGGATAGGATCTCCCTCACTCTTGGAAAATCCAAGCCCAGTGAAATAACTGTCTATCCGTGTGTACCAAGAACGAGGTGCTTGCTTCAGCCCGTACAGTGCTCTCTTGAGTCGGCACACATGCGACTCACTACTGAAGATCTCGAAAGCTTCAGGCTGCTATATGTACACCTCCTCCTCAATGACTTCATTGAGGAACGCAGTCTTCACATCCATCTGATGGATGTGCCATCCCATCTGCACTGAGAGAGCTAGGATCGTCCGTATGGAAGAGTACCTTGCGACAGGTGAAAAGTTCTCCTCATAATCGATCCCCTTGATCTGTGAGAAGCCACGGGCGACAAATCTCGCCTTGTACTTCTCCACACTCTCGTCAGCCGCCTGCTTCACTTTGTAGATCCATTGCAAACCCACCACTGATTTCCCTCTGGTCTTGGGACAATCTCCCATGCACTGTTTCTGACGATCGAATCATATTCTTTGATCATGGCATCTACCCATGCAGGTTCCTCCACAGCTTCCTCAAAAGAGGATGGCTTCGTCATGACACATTGACTCATAAGAGCCATGTATCCAGTGTACCGATACGGTGACTGTCTCTGTCTACGCTGTGTTGTAGGTGGTCCTACAACCTTCTCTGCATCTCGAGCCAGTCGCTCAGCTTCTGTAGTGCGCTTGCGCCCTCTGATGGTTGGCACTACATGGGTGGTTTCTTCCACATCTTGAACTTCCTCTTGTGGCTGATCCACATCCAAAAGCTCCTCCTTAGGAACTAATAGCTCCTCATCTGCATGCAAGTGTGGCTCCCTCTCAAGTGAACACTACATGGCTTTCTCCTCCTGAAACTTGATATCCCGTCGCACAACAGTCTTGCGACTGTCTAGTAAATACACCCGATAGTTGTGAGGTGTATCAGTGTACCCCACAAATATTCCAACCTCTGCGGTCGGATCCAACTTCTTTCTGGCATCCTTCGTCACATGCATGTAGACAAGTGAGCCAAAAATTTTTAGATGAGAAATATCAAGTCTCTTTCCAGAAAATGCCTCCTCTAGTGTACTCATGCCAAGAACCTTGTGAGGACAACGGTTCTGCACATACACTATTGTATTGCATGCCTTAGCCCACAAGTGAAGGGGTAGGCCTTGATCATGCAACATTTCCCATGCAGCACCCACGATCATTCTGTTCTTTTGCTCAGCCACCCCGTTCTGCTGTGGGTTATGAGGTGCGATGAGCTCTCTCTGAATCCCTTCTGCGTTGCAAAAGTCTTTGAATTCAGTCGAGATGAATTCATCACCATTGTCGCTCCTAAGAGCCTTCACATGCTTCCCCGATTCCTTCTCTACCAGCGCCTTGAATTCACAAAACTTTGAAAATGTCTTGCTCTTCTTCTGCATGAAGAAGATCTAGCACTTCCGAGAGAAATCATCAACAAAGATCACATAGTACTTGTGCTTTGCTGTCGAAGCTATAGAGAAAGGACCACACTCGTTTGTGTGAAATCTCTCAAGGATTGTCGTGGCGTGACTATCCTTCTCGTGAAAGGTGGCTTTCACATACTTTCCTAAAGTACACCCCTTGCACTGATCTAATTGTGCAAGAGTGCCCTTAGGAAGCCCAGTAGAAATCTACTGCAGGATCTTCAAAGCTCCATGGTGAAGGTGGCCCAATCTCCTGTGCCACAATTTGCCTTCATCATCCCGGCTCACCACTTCTCCCACCTTGCATGCCATTGTTGCACAGCTATCTACTTGCAACTGATAAAGGTTCTTGACTCGAACCCCTATCTTTCGGGTCTCTCCAGTTGTCTTACTACGCAGGAAAGATTTTCCTTCGCTGAAGACCACATCATACCCCTTGTCTTCCAACATCGCCACAGAGATCAAGTTCTTCATCAATCCTGGAACATGCAAAAATTCCTTCAATATGAAAGGTTTACCAGACTCCCTCTCAAAGGAAATGGTACCGATACCAGTCGCACTGTATCTACCATCATCGCCCATCTCGATGTGCACTCCAAGATATTTTTCCTCCAGATCTGAAAACAGATCTCGATCTCCGGTCATGTGAAATGACGCACCACTGTCCAAGAACCATACTGATCCCATCACACTTGAAGCCAAGCATGCAATCAGTGAAAAATCCAGTTCTAATTGAGAAGCCAATGCCTCTCCCGCTGCAGATCCAGCGGCCTTCTTATTTTTCTTCTTCTGCGGACAATTTGTGGCATAGTGTCCATGCTGGTGACAGTGAAAATACTTCACCTTGGACATGTCTTTCTTCTTTCCTTTCGCACCAGACTAAGAAGTTTTCTTGCTCTTCCCCTTCTTTTATTTGGCAGCCAAAGCACAATTTTCTTCATCAGATACCTTTGATGAATATCCGTCCCTGGTAGTCCTCCTTATCTCCTCCTACATGAGATCCGCCCAAAGGTGCTCCCATCCTGGCAACTTCTCCCGACCATTGACACTATCTTTATATGAATGCCAAGCCTTTGGAATACCAAGGAGAGCCAGGTCTACCATATCCTCTTCCTCGAAAGTCACCCCCACACTTCCCAGCTCATCTCTGCATTGAGTGAACTTCATGAGGTATTTGGCGATACTATCGCCTTTCTCCATCTTAATGTTTCTGAGCTTATCCTTGAGCGCCAGCTTCCTTTGGTCGCTCTTACTCTGGAATAGATCTGTCAACACTTTCCACATCAAATATGGAGAATATTTTCCATGCAGGCTGGATACAATGTGATCCTTTACGCCCTCCAATAGAATCCTTCGACATTTCGCCATCTTCTTTTGCCAAGGCTCGACTTCAGCAGGATCAGTGGGCTTTTGGACATCCGTATCTACGAACTCCTTCAGTCCATTATCTTCTAATACTGCCTCCATGCGATCTTTCCATGCAACATAATTCGAACTGCCTTCAAGAGCATATTCGAGTCGCAAACCGTTGAAAGACATTTTCAACTCCGGCACCAAGAAAACAAACAGCTGAAAAATTCGAATTCCAAACTCAAAAAATCAACTGCTTCTGGATCTATGAGAACAAATTATTTCTAGCACAGAGATCGACTGTAAGGGAATTTACTG